>OZ020540.1:2162362-2507780 GCA_963971435.1 Lasius platythorax | reverse complement strand
TGAACCTAATTAATGCGTGTATATACGCAACTTATAATAATTAATATACAAATAACGATACTCACCCTAGAGCTGCTCCGCCGGTGCCCGATGCCTCTCCTAGGCCTCCTCCTCCTCTCAGATTGACAGGGTTGTTAAAGTCCGTTAATTAACACACGCGACACTCGCTTTAAAAGGAAATCCCGCACTTTTACGCGCGATACTTTTAACGGCACTCCCGCACTCCCGCACTAAAGATGTACCCGTAAGAAGATTTATCGTCACTTCGAATGTTACTAGATTAAACAAATATATTACGTTATTGATTTACATATTAGATACGCGATATAAAATATTAGATACGCGATATAAAATATTCAACGTAAATTTCTAATATAAAATGTGTGTGTGTGTTAAATATTTCCAGGCCTAAGTAATATTAAAATAGAAGACGTGCAACAAACGATTGTAAAATCGCACGATCGTCAACGAGCGTAAAATGTTTACGTTCATTTGCCGGCAATGTAATTAATCGGCAATAGAAGGAGTTTCTCTCCTTCCTCGATCTAAACAATGCGCGTATCTAATATGTAAATCAATAACGTAAATAAAGTCTTTGCGCTTTTTCGCCGACGACAATAAGTCGGTAATAAAAGGAGTGTTTCTTCTCTAAACGCAATCGCGATCAGTGTCGGCAAATTAATTGCTATTATGATGCGATTAATGAATAATTACCTTTTATAAATAATAAATAAGAGTCATATAAAGAAATTTCACTATTATTATGACAATTAATTAACTTTCGATAAATAACACATAACTGTATCACGATGATATGTAGATCTTTATCGAAGCGCATAGTATTCCGCGCAATCACTGAATATTTTAAGTAAGATTCGAAGCAGCAGAGATAAAAATTATAAATTATTGTTTTATTTCCCTAACAATACTTGAAGTTAAATACATTTGTAATATACTTTTTTACTGATATATTTTACTGATCTAACTGTAATGTTTTTCGGATTGAGAATGCACAATCAAATATGAATCGCAGAATCGAGTAATTAACGTAACAAAAGGACGCGTAATATACTAATCGTTTAATTAATAATTAATATACCTTAGATTTTATTTGCGACAATATATCGAATTTAATTTTATATTTCAAATTAAATTCGATATATTGTAGCAAATAAAATCTAAGGTTTATTAATTATTAATTAAACGATTAGTATATTACGCGTCCTTTTGTTACGTTAATTACTCGATTCTGCGATTCATATTTTATTGTGCATTCTCACTCCGAAAAACATTACAGTTAGATCAGTAAAATATAAAAAAGTATATAACAAATGTATTTAACTTCAAGTATTGTTAGGGAAATAAAACAATAATTTATAATTTTTATCTCTGCTGCTTCGAATCTTACCTGAAATATTCAGTGATTGCGCGGAATACTATGCGCTTCGATAAAGATCTACATATCATCGTGATACAGTTATGTGTTTTTTATCGAAAGTTAATTAATTGTCATAATAATAGTGAAATTTCCCTATATGATACTCTTATTTATTATTTATAAAAGGTAATTATTCATTAATCGCATCATAATAGCAATTAATTTGCCGACACTATTCACGATTGCGTTTAGAGAAGAAACACTAATTTTATTACCGACTTATTGTCGTCGGCGAAAAAGCGCAAAGACTTTATTTATGTTTTTGATTTACATATTAGATACGCGCATTGTTTAGATCGAGGAAGGAGAGAAACTCCTTCTATTGCCGATTAATTACATTGCCGGCATATGAACGTAAACATTTTACGCTCGTTGACGATCGTGCGATTTTACAATCGTTTGTTGGACGTCTTCTATTTTAATATAACTTTACTTCAACTAATATAAAGCCAAGTAAATCCAATCAAAATTGATTCATTAAAATTTTTATAATAATACATAATTTATAATAAAATGTATTTTTTACAACAAAATAAAAATAATTAAACGTTTATTTATTATTATTATTACACATTGATAATTATTATTATTTATTATTAAATAATATATTTATTTATTATTACACATTTTAAATTTAATCAATTGATCACTTGGCTTAACATCAGCTAAAGCAAAGTTCAAAAACAGTTTCTACTAAATAAATTTTAAAACAAAAACGGATGAGCTATAATAAATCAGAATATCATCGACGAGCGATTTAAGAATCAGTTTTTACCATTACATGTATATTTTTAAAAATTAGCATATTTATCACAAAGTAAATTAGATAAAATTTATTAATTGACAAAATTGCTTTCTATATTTTTTCTTATTTAATTTGTTTTAACTTAATCTTGGAAAAGATCCATATTAAAAGTATTTATCAAAAGTTATTTTACATAATTTATTCTAGCTCATCCATTATAAAAGGCAACGGACCTATCTACAATTTACTATCTACATCTACATTTTAATATCTACATCTACAATCTACTACAAATCCGTTGCCTCAAAATTAAAAAAGTTTGTCACTCACCGAAACTGATGCGCAACAGCGGAGTTGTTGATATTGAATAAGCTACGTTGTCTGTAACATACAAATATAAAATCCAAATTATAACAGTGCTAAAAATAATTAATATTTCAAGAAATTGATTTTATTGTACTCGCCGAATTTTATATTCGATGCATACAATAATAAAAAAATATCTAAATATGGAATAATTTTATAAATTCTCTTTAATATTATAGAAGACTTAATTTTATAAATTCTAAAAGAACAATTTTTAAATAAAAAGGAAATTTTTATAAGATTTATATATAAGTTTCTCTTTCTCTCTGAGTCTCTTTTGTTTAAATCGTTCAAAAAAATGAACCTAATTAATGCGTGTATATACGCAACTTATAATAATTAATATACAAATAACGATACTCACCCTAGAGCTGCTCCGCCGGTGCCCGATGCCTCTCCTAGGCCTCCTCCTCCTCTCAGATTGACAGGGTTGTTAAAGTCCGTTAATTAACACACGCGACACTCGCTTTAAAAGGAAATCCCGCACTTTTACGCGCGATACTTTTAACGGCACTCCCGCACTCCCGCACTAAAGATGTACCCGTAAGAAGATTTATCGTCACTTCGAATGTTACTAGATTAAACAAATATATTACGCGAAATCGCGAGATCGCGATTGCGTTTAAAGAAGAATTATGTCGGAGCGTTTCGCGTCACTACCTTTCTGATCGAGTGTCACCGCGCGAATAACATCAAATCGAAGTATGTCAACATCAATAAACTATACACCGTGAAGGCCATATACCTTCGAATGACAACAAATTGTTGTCGCCTGGAAATATTTAACACACACACACATTTTATGATAGAAATTTACGTTGAATATTTTATATCGCGTATCTAATATTTTATATCGCGTATCTAATATGTAAATCAATAACGTAAATGAAGTCTTTGCGCTTTTTCGCCGACGACAATAAGTCGGTAATAAAAGGAGTGTTTCTTCTCTAAACGCAATCGCGATCAGTGTCGGCAAATTAATTGCTATTATGATGCGATTAATGAATAATTACCTTTTATAAATAATAAATAAGAGTCATATAAAGAAATTTCACTATTATTATGACAATTAATTAACTTTCGATAAATAACACATAACTGTATCACGATGATATGTAGATCTTTATCGAAGCGCATAGTATTCCGCGCAATCACTGAATATTTCAGGTAAGATTCGAAGCAGCAGAGATAAAAATTATAAATTATTGTTTTATTTCCCTAACAATACTTGAAGTTAAATACATTTGTAATATACTTTTTTACTGATATATTTTACTGATCTAACTGTAATGTTTTTCGGATTGAGAATGCACAATCAAATATGAATCGCAGAATCGAGTAATTAACGTAACAAAAGGACGCGTAATATACTAATCGTTTAATTAATAATTAATATACCTTAGATTTTATTTGCGACAATATATCGAATTTAATTTTATATTTCAAATTAAATTCGATATATTGTCGCAAATAAAATCTAAGGTTTATTAATTATTAATTAAACGATTAGTATATTACGCGTCCTTTTGTTACGTTAATTACTCGATTCTGAGATTCATATTTTATTGTGCATTCTCAATCCGAAAAACATTACAGTTAGATCAGTAAAATATAAAAAAGTATATTACAAATGTATTTAACTTCAAGTATTGTTAGGGAAATAAAACAATAATTTATAATTTTTATCTCTGCTGCTTCGAATCTTACTTGAAATATTCAGTGATTGCGCGGAATACTATGCGTTTCGATAAAGATCTACATATCATCGTGATACAGTTATGTGTTATTTATCGAAAGTTAATTAATTGTCATAATAATAGTGAAATTTCTTTATATGACTCTTATTTATTATTTATAAAAGGTAATTATTCATTAATCGCATCATAATAGCAATTAATTTGCCGACACTGATCGCGATTGCGTTTAGAGAAGAAACACTCCTTTTATTACCGACTTATTGTCGTCGGCGAAAAAGCGCAAAGACTTCATTTACGTTATTGATTTACATATTAGATACGCGATATAAAATATTAGATACGCGATATAAAATATTCAACGTAAATTTCTAATATAAAATGTGTGTGTGTGTTAAATATTTCCAGGCCTAAGTAATATTAAAATAGAAGACGTGCAACAAACGATTGTAAAATCGCACGATCGTCAACGAGCGTAAAATGTTTACGTTCATTTGCCGGCAATGTAATTAATCGGCAATAGAAGGAGTTTCTCTCCTTCCTCGATCTAAACAATGCGCGTATCTAATATGTAAATCAATAACGTAAATAAAGTCTTTGCGCTTTTTCGCCGACGACAATAAGTCGGTAATAAAAGGAGTGTTTCTTCTCTAAACGCAATCGCGATCAGTGTCGGCAAATTAATTGCTATTATGATGCGATTAATGAATAATTACCTTTTATAAATAATAAATAAGAGTCATATAAAGAAATTTCACTATTATTATGACAATTAATTAACTTTCGATAAATAACACATAACTGTATCACGATGATATGTAGATCTTTATCGAAGCGCATAGTATTCCGCGCAATCACTGAATATTTTAAGTAAGATTCGAAGCAGCAGAGATAAAAATTATAAATTATTGTTTTATTTCCCTAACAATACTTGAAGTTAAATACATTTGTAATATACTTTTTTACTGATATATTTTACTGATCTAACTGTAATGTTTTTCGGATTGAGAATGCACAATCAAATATGAATCGCAGAATCGAGTAATTAACGTAACAAAAGGACGCGTAATATACTAATCGTTTAATTAATAATTAATATACCTTAGATTTTATTTGCGACAATATATCGAATTTAATTTTATATTTCAAATTAAATTCGATATATTGTAGCAAATAAAATCTAAGGTTTATTAATTATTAATTAAACGATTAGTATATTACGCGTCCTTTTGTTACGTTAATTACTCGATTCTGCGATTCATATTTTATTGTGCATTCTCACTCCGAAAAACATTACAGTTAGATCAGTAAAATATAAAAAAGTATATAACAAATGTATTTAACTTCAAGTATTGTTAGGGAAATAAAACAATAATTTATAATTTTTATCTCTGCTGCTTCGAATCTTACCTGAAATATTCAGTGATTGCGCGGAATACTATGCGCTTCGATAAAGATCTACATATCATCGTGATACAGTTATGTGTTTTTTATCGAAAGTTAATTAATTGTCATAATAATAGTGAAATTTCCCTATATGATACTCTTATTTATTATTTATAAAAGGTAATTATTCATTAATCGCATCATAATAGCAATTAATTTGCCGACACTATTCACGATTGCGTTTAGAGAAGAAACACTAATTTTATTACCGACTTATTGTCGTCGGCGAAAAAGCGCAAAGACTTTATTTATGTTTTTGATTTACATATTAGATACGCGCATTGTTTAGATCGAGGAAGGAGAGAAACTCCTTCTATTGCCGATTAATTACATTGCCGGCATATGAACGTAAACATTTTACGCTCGTTGACGATCGTGCGATTTTACAATCGTTTGTTGGACGTCTTCTATTTTAATATAACTTTACTTCAACTAATATAAAGCCAAGTAAATCCAATCAAAATTGATTCATTAAAATTTTTATAATAATACATAATTTATAATAAAATGTATTTTTTACAACAAAATAAAAATAATTAAACGTTTATTTATTATTATTATTACACATTGATAATTATTATTATTTATTATTAAATAATATATTTATTTATTATTACACATTTTAAATTTAATCAATTGATCACTTGGCTTAACATCAGCTAAAGCAAAGTTCAAAAACAGTTTCTACTAAATAAATTTTAAAACAAAAACGGATGAGCTATAATAAATCAGAATATCATCGACGAGCGATTTAAGAATCAGTTTTTACCATTACATGTATATTTTTAAAAATTAGCATATTTATCACAAAGTAAATTAGATAAAATTTATTAATTGACAAAATTGCTTTCTATATTTTTTCTTATTTAATTTGTTTTAACTTAATCTTGGAAAAGATCCATATTAAAAGTATTTATCAAAAGTTATTTTACATAATTTATTCTAGCTCATCCATTATAAAAGGCAACGGACCTATCTACAATTTACTATCTACATCTACATTTTAATATCTACATCTACAATCTACTACAAATCCGTTGCCTCAAAATTAAAAAAGTTTGTCACTCACCGAAACTGATGCGCAACAGCGGAGTTGTTGATATTGAATAAGCTACGTTGTCTGTAACATACAAATATAAAATCCAAATTATAACAGTGCTAAAAATAATTAATATTTCAAGAAATTGATTTTATTGTACTCGCCGAATTTTATATTCGATGCATACAATAATAAAAAAATATCTAAATATGGAATAATTTTATAAATTCTCTTTAATATTATAGAAGACTTAATTTTATAAATTCTAAAAGAACAATTTTTAAATAAAAAGGAAATTTTTATAAGATTTATATATAAGTTTCTCTTTCTCTCTGAGTCTCTTTTGTTTAAATCGTTCAAAAAAATGAACCTAATTAATGCGTGTATATACGCAACTTATAATAATTAATATACAAATAACGATACTCACCCTAGAGCTGCTCCGCCGGTGCCCGATGCCTCTCCTAGGCCTCCTCCTCCTCTCAGATTGACAGGGTTGTTAAAGTCCGTTAATTAACACACGCGACACTCGCTTTAAAAGGCAATCCCGCACTTGTACGCGCGATACTTTTAACGGCACTCCCGCACTCCCGTGTATTACCGTAATTTCCCGAAATGACTTTTCTTTATTATTTAGAACAGTTAATTATTCTGTAATCACATTATAAAAGCAAAAAAATTTGCCGACATTGATCGCGATTTCGTTTAGAACAGAAATATGTCGGAGCGTTTCGCACCACTACTTTACTGTTCGGGTGTCAACGCGCTACTGATAACAAATCGAAGCATATCAACAATAGTGCGCTAGACTACGTCAAGGCCACATACCATATATTATTTATAATTCGATGCCGAAATATTTTACGCACTATGATACATATATACTATGTATATATATATATATATATATATATATATATATATATATATTTATATATACTGTATACGCACTATGATACATATATACTACGATTATATATATATATATATAGTGTGTATATATATAGTATACATATATATATATACTATATATATATATATATTTATTACTATATATATATATAGTAATAATATATTTAATTATTATTATATATATATATATACACTATATATATATACTATATATATGTATATATAGTATATATACATATATATAGTATGTATATATATATATATATATATACTATGATTCATATGTATACATATGAAATATTAAATTTTACAAGCATTTCATAGTTTAGATTAATTATTTATTAAATGATTGATGATATATATATATATATATATATATATATATATATATATAATATTCTATATTTACGCATTTATATAATTCTTTTATTAAATGTTTGACGTTGAAGTTTCAATTGTAGGAAAAACTTTTTGGACTGGCGTAGACTTCTGCGTAGGATTACAAAGAAAATATACGAGAACAGATAAACGAAGCTTCGATGTTAATCAACAATTAAATCACGAATCAAGATAAATCGCGATTTAAAATTCGCGAGAAACGCGAAAAAATAAATCGACAATCACCGTATACACTCGATATATACGCGTAATTTTTGAAACAATCGGGATAAAGAGCCATATGAGATGTGCCAATGAATAACAGATCGTAAATATATGTAGTCGGGTAATCAAAGTGAAACGAATTATTTAATTCGACCGTAACGGAATAAATAACGAAAATTGGACATAAAGTACATGATTATAATTAAAATACAATTTTAATAACAGTAAAATTTATAAATTGACGATTTTATCAGTATCAAATAAATATATACGATTTATTCAAATATCCAATAATGCGGATAATTTAATAATGTGTGTGACAGCATTAAAATTTCGACTTAATATGTAACTTATAATACACATATATAATTTTTAATTTTCAAATTAAAATATAACGTGAAGAAAATGTAATGAATAACAGAATAATATTTCTTATAATTTATAAATTATAAATACAAATAAAATGCAGTTTTATATAAATTATAATTTTACTACATTTATAATTAAAATATATGATATATAGTTAATTAAAATAATGGCTCTGTTATACTTACATATCAGGAGTTGTGGAATAGGCAAGTGAGAGCCGGACGCAAGTTCTAAAGCGCTAAGACTTCGCTGGTAATCTTCTTTAGATAAATTTGAAAGTTGTGGTCCTTTCTTAGGACCATCTTCGACATGATGTTTACAGAATGGTGTACAAAAGAATACTGACGGATTGTGAAATCAATATCAATCATAAAGGAGCGAGATAAGATGAGCCGATGAATATCAGATCGTAAATATATGTAGTCGGTTAATCAAAGTGTAATAAATTATTTAATTAGATAGTAACGAAATAAAAAACGAAAATAAGACATAAAGTATATGATTATAATTAAAATATAATTTTAATGACAGTAGAATTTATAAATTGACGAATTTATCAGTATCAAATAAATATATACGATTTATTCAAATATCCAATAATGCAAATAATTTTATAATGTGACAGCATTAAAACTTCGATCTTATATGTAACTTATAATAAACATATATAATTTTTAATTTCCATAATAAAATATAACGTGAAGAAAATGTAATGAACAACAGAAGAATATTTCTTATAGTTTATAAATTTTAAATACAACTAAAATGCAATTTTATATAAATTATAATTTTACTACATTTATAATTAAAATATATGATATATAGTAAATTAAAATAAAGGCTCTGTTATACTTACATATCAGGAGATGTGGAATAGGCAAGTGAGAGCCGGGCGCAAGGTCTAAAGCGCTAAGGCTACGCTGGTAATCTTCTTTAAATGAATTTGAAAGTTGTGGTCCTTTTTTAGGACCATCTTTGACATGATGTTCACAGCATGGTGTACAAAGGAATACTGACGGATTGTGAAATCAAAATAAATTATAATGGAGCGTGATAAGATGAGCCGATTAATAACAGTTCGTAAATATATGTAGTCGGGTATTCAAAGTGTAATAAATTATTTAATTAAATGGTAACGGAATAAATAACGAAAATGGGACATAAAGTATATGATTATAATTAAAATATAATTTTAATAACTGTAGAATTAATAAATTTACGATTTTATCAGTATCAAATAAATATATACGATTTATTCAAATATCCAATAATTCGAATAATATTATAATGTGTGTCACAACATTAAGACTTCGACCTAATATGTAAATTATAATACACATATGTAATTTTTATTTTCAAAATAAAATATAACGTGAAGAATATGTAATGAACAACTGAAGAATATTTCTTATAGTTTATAAAATATAAATACTATTAAAATGATGTTTTATATAAATTATAATTTTACTACATTTATAATTAAAATATATGATATATAGTTAATTAAAATAATGGCTCTGTTATACTTACATATCAGGAGTTGTGGAATAGGCAAGTGAGAGCCGGACGCAAGTTCTAAAGCGCTAAGACTTCGCTGGTAATCTTCTTTAGATAAATTTGAAAGTTGTGGTCCTTTCTTAGGACCATCTTCGACATGATGTTTACAGAATGGTGTACAAAAGAATACTGACGGATTGTGAAATCAATATCAATCATAAAGGAGCGAGATAAGATGAGCCGATGAATAACAGATCGTAAATATATGTAGTCGGTTAATCAAAGTGTAATAAATTATTTAATTAGATAGTAACGAAATAAATAACGAAAATAAGACATAAAGTATATGATTATAATTAAAATATAATTTTAATAACAGTAGAATTAATAAATTGACGATTTTATCAGTATCAAATAAATATATACGATTTATTCAAATATCCAATAATGCGAATAATTTTATAATGTGTGTGACAGCATTAAAACTTCGACCTAATATGTAAATTATAATACACATATGTAATTTTTATTTTCAAAATAAAATATAACGTGAAGAATATGTAATGAACAACTGAAGAATATTTCTTATAGTTTATAAATTATAAATACTATTAAAATACAATTTTATATAAATTATAATTTTACTACATTTATAATTAAAATATATGATATATAGTATATTAAAATAAAGGCTCTCCTATACTTACATATCAAGAGATATGGAATAGACAAGTGAGAGCCGGGCGTAAGGTCTAAAGCGCTAAGACTTCGCTGGAAATCTTCTTTAAATAAATTTGAAAGTAGTGGTCCTTTCTTAGGACCATCTTCGACACAATGCTTACAGAATGGTGTACAAAAGAATACTGACGGATTGTGAAATCAAAGTAAATCATAACGGAGCGAGATAAGATGAGCCGATGAATAACAGATCGTTAATATATGTAGTCGGGTAATCAAAGTGAAATAAATTATTTAATTAGATCGTAACGGAATAAATAACGAAAATGGGACATAAAGTATATGATTATAATTAAAATATAATTTTAATAACAGTAAAATTAATAAATTAACTATTTTATCAGTATCAAATAAATATATACGATTTATTCAAATATCCAATAATGCGAATAATTTTATAATATGTGTGAGAACATTAAATCTTCGACCTAATATGTAAATTATAATACACATATGTAATTTTTATTTTCAAAATAAAATATAACGTAAAGAAAATGTAATTAACAACTGAAGAATATTTCTTATAGTTTATAAATTTTAAATACTATTAAAATACAATTTTATATAAATTATAATTTTACTACATTTATAATTAAAATATATGATATATAGTAAATTAAAATAAAGGCTCTGTTATACTTACATATCAGGAAATGTGAAATTAGCAAGTGAGAGCCGGGCGCAAGGTCTAGAGCGCTAAGACTATGCTTGTAATTTTATTTAAATGAATTTGAAAGATGTGGTCCTTTCTTACGACCATCTTTGACATGATGTTAACAAAATGGTGTACAAAAAAATACTGACGGATTGTGAAATCAATATCAATCATAAAGGAGCGAGATAAGATGAGCTGATGAATAACAAATCGTAAATATATGTAATCGGGTAATCGAAGTTTGATAAATTAATTAATTAGATAGTAACGGAATAAATAACGAAAATGGGACATAAAGTATATGATTATAATTAAAATGCAATTTTAATAACAATAGAATTAATAAATTGACAATTTTATCAGTATAAAATAAATATATACAATTTATTCAAATATCTAATAATGCGAATAATTTAAAATGTGTGTGACAGCATTAAAACTTCGACCTAATATGTAACTTATAATACACATATGTAATTTTTATTTTCAAAATAAAATATAACGTAAAGAAAATGTAATGAACAACAGAAGAATATTTCTTATTGTTTATAAATTTTAAATACAACTAAAATGCAATTTTATATAAATTATAATTTTACTACATTTATAATTAAAATATATGATATATAGTAAATTAATATAAGGGCTCTGTTATACTTACATATAAAGAGATGTGGAATAGGCAAGTGAGAGCCGGGCGCAAGGTCTAAAGCGCTAAGACTACGCTGGTAATCTTCTTTAAATGAATTTGAAAGTTGTGGTCCTTTCTTAGGACCATCTTCGACACGATGCTTACAGAATGGTGTACAAAAGAATACTGACGGATTGTGAAATCAAAGTAAATCATAACGGAGCGAGATAAGATGAGCCGATGAATAACAGATCGTTAATATATGTAGTCGGGTAATCAAAGTGAAATAAATTATTTAATTAGATCGTAACGGAATAAATAACGAAAATGGGACATAAGGTATATGATTATAATTAAAATATAATTTTAATAACAGTAAAATTAATAAATTAACTATTTTATCAGTATCAAATAAATATATACGATTTATTCAAATATCCAATAATGCGAATAATTTTATAATATGTGTGAGAACATTAAATCTTCGACCTAATATGTAAATTATAATACACATATGTAATTTTTATTTTCAAAATAAAATATAACGTGAAGAAAATGTAATTAACAACTGAAGAATATTTCTTATAGTTTATAAATTTTAAATACAACTAAAATGCAATTTTATATAAATTATAATTTTACTACATTTATAATTAAAATATATGATATATAGTAAATTAAAATAAAGGCTCTGTTATACTTACATATCAGGAGATGTGGAATAGGCAAGTGAGAGCCGGGCGCAAGGTCTAAAGCGCTAAGACTTCGCTGGTAATCTTCTTTAAATAATATTGAAAGTTGTGGTCCTTTCTTAGGATCATCTTCGACATGATGTTCACAGCATGGTGTACAAAAGAATACTGACGGATTGTGAAATCAAAATAAATCATAATGGAGCGTGATAAGATGAGCCGATTAATAACAGTTCGTAAATATATGTAGTCGGGTAATCAAAGTGTAATAAATTATTTAATTAAATGGTAACGGAATAAATAACGAAAATGGGACATAAAGTATATGATTATAATTAAAATACAATTTTAATAACAGTAGAATTAATAAATTGACCAAATAAAAACCAATCATAGCCGTGGAAAAGCGACAACAATACACTTTGAGACTTTCGAGTATTGACATAACATGTTTTTTTTTAGAGAATAATTTATTGAAAATTGGACAACGTCTAGAAATAAGAGCGCGCGTGTAGCGCGCGCTTGTGTTGTTCTAGTGAATAAAAAAAAAAACGAATAAAATACGTCAGGTTTTTGTTATACATTAACGTTACGATATTCTTGAATTCTTGGCAAATTTTTTTTTTTTTTTTTTTGATAAGCGATTTGTTGAAACGGTTGACAAACTAATGCGGTTTCGTGCAGATTTCGGTCGTTTATCAAGTTTTCGGTGCAGGTCTAACTGCGGACACTAACTATTTTCGAAGCCCGCAGCCCAATTTACCGTTAACCCAAGGGGGCCATTACCAGCCACTCGAACTAGGAATAGTGATCAAAGTTTAATTGCACCCTTATCGTAAAGTTGTACCTGCTAACAAAGTCTACCTTACCCGTGAGAAGCGCTGATGACGAGAACTATTTACTTCATTGTGGCGTTAATATCTCCAATTTGTTAATTGGACCGAATTATTCATACATCGAATAAGTTTCTGACTATATATCAAAGCAAGAAATGAGTTAATGACAAAAAGAATAATAATCTTTATCAATATTAAAATTCCATTCTAGATAGCGAACGATAGTTACATGTGTGTATTTTTAATTTTTATGCATTTCCATATATATTTATAAATTTTAGCTTCTATCGGCAAAACGCGTAAATATTGATAAAATTTAAGTAGAAACAGGTATAAACAGCTATTATAAGATAAAATAATTTAATATCACGTTTATTGGTCCTGTACGATAAATTACATACATTTAAATATGAATATTGATAAGTTTCCATAAAATAAAAATATTAAATGCAATCCTGATAACAGTTACAACAAAAATTATACGCAGATTGGGTACAGCAAAATCGCACAATGATAGTTTTATTCCATAATCTCATTAGAGTCTGAATAATATCCATCTCAACCTGATAGAGCCAAAATTGTATTGATAAATTTCATAGAGTATGAATCACAGAAATTTGCCTATTTATAGATTATGAACAGCATTTCCTCTTTTGTATTTTTGTATATCAATACGATTTATTTAAAAAATAATATATATTATTTAATATTTTAGTCTCATTATATAATATTATAGATTATAATACTAATCTTACATTGATGAGGAGTAATACATTGAGTATAACAGACGTTCGATTGCATTTCTATCGAATTATTTTTAATTTTATGAACAATTGTATGTATATGAAGAAGAATATAAAGTTAAGATGCAAATATAGTTCTGAAATTTCAGAAGAACAGATTTCTGAGTACACAGTACTCGAAATATCGTGCACAGTGTCACATAAGGAATTTAATAAACGTACACATATAACGTATATCTCGCGAATATAGTAAGTCCATTTTTTTCCGACAGTTAGCGATGGTCACGCAAAAAAGTGAAGTGATAAAAATATATCCACGCCAACGTCGGATCTCCATATTCATATCATATTGATACATATCTTTACCATTTATTCGTCTCTCTTGTTCATTTGACTCTCTTCTGTTGTCTTTGGCGGTAAATATCATTTACAGGTGGAGGTGGTAAATCTTCCTCCTCGCTATCGTCACCACCTAATCGTGTTCGTCTTCGTTTAGATCCGATGCTCATGCCGTCGTTACTTTCATCGACGATCCAATGTACAGATTTCGCGAGATCGAACAGCTTTGTATCGCACCCGTTATCCGCCACTGGCAATGGAGCTGTAAAAAATTTAGTATAACATATGACGTTCGAAAATGCAATTTGTAAGCATAAACATAAGTACCGTGATCGGGTAATTGAATTCTACTAAAAACATCCATAAGTAAATCAACGGCAACGAACGGGCCCCTGAAGCAACCAGGTGGGGGCAACATGGTGCACAATTGAGCTGCAGCCGGTGGTAACGGAAAGGAACCGCCTACGCAACAATAATGTAATAATATATAGCTTGCTACCTATATACTTGGATAAAAATTGAAATACAGTCAAAAACATACCTGGTACCGGATGTTCACCAGGCAGAGGATTCACTTTCGGTTTATACGGGATCATTTGCGACAAGTCGGGTCTAGGTAAAGCGGCAATCGCTTCTTCTGGATCAGGTACACGAGGTATAGTGCCGATGGAGTTTCTAGCAACGCTAGATACCTCCATATATCCAATTGATCTCAGTTCCATAGGTGTGCATGGATATAAGTCCAAAAATTTGTATCTATCTACTAACTGGGCAGTCTCTTTGCCTTCAAATTCTTTAATCTAAAACAGACAAGCAATAAGTTAGTTTTATGAGAGCGGTAATTATATATATTACTTATCGTTAATATAATATAAGTTATGTATGGATAAAAAGTAACCTTTTCCAATACTGCGCTTCGTCTCTTCTCAACTTTAACGATACTAGCTAGATCGCCAATATTAGATTCGAACTCCAAGAAACGATTCCATATATCTCTATAAAAAAAATAATAAATTATCATTTGCTAAACAAATATAATTTACAATTATGATAAAGTAGCAAAATGTGTTTATATACATACACTGATTTTTCTGGCTCTAAGCTACCAGAAGATAATACTCTCTCGAAAAGAACTCTTGTGTTGTTATCCTCTGCAATAGCATATATAATAGTTATTTAGAACAGCGATATTATATATATAAAATAATTTATATAAAAAGTTATATAATTTTCTTACACACACACTTTCTTACCATTTAAATGTGACAAATAATCTATGTAACAAAGAATATAGTCAGGATTATCCCCAAATTTCTTTAAGCCTAATTCAAATATACGGAATGCTATGTTTTTATCTTTAGTACAGTAATATTCCATTAACGCAGCAGCGACGTAAACGTGATGTTTACATCTTGCGTCTTCTCGTGCTCGTTTAAACACTGTCCTCGCAGATTTTATACCCTCGGCTCTTCTTGCAAATTTCATATATTGCACATATGCCTGTAAGACGAGATACTTTATTTTATAACATAGCCCACGACATAATTATATAACGCATAAATATATACATATAAACCAACCAAGGTAGGATCTATATCAGATATATCAAGAAATTTTTGATATATCTGATGCACTTTTTCGTATTTCACTCTACCCTCTTCAAAGTCTGCGTGCGCGAAATACAGTAACATATTCTTTGATAATAATGTATTCGTCGCTCTCTCAAACATAGTAGCAGCCTCGTCACTGAGATTCTTAGCCGCATTCACGTCACCTTTTTCCGTCAATATCTTAGAACTCAGTTCTAGGAAATGCGCCGCTTGATGCCATACCGCTGGGTGATGACCCAAACACAAGAGACACTGCTCGATCGCGAACATAACTCTACGAGCAACGAGCGATGTATCTTCTGTCCTTAAAGGATTACTGCGTTCCCATGCAATATATTTCTTCCATAATTCGACCTAAACGAAAATACATCAATATACTATGTACAATATATATATAATTTTTATTATTAAAATCATTTTACAATATCAATTGCAATATATATATATATATATATATATTATTATTATTATTATTTTCATTATTAAAATCAATTTCCAGTATCATTTGCAATATATATATATATATATATATATTGCAATATTGCATTTTTTCTTTTTATTATTAAAATCAATTTCCAGATCATATATATATATATTGCAATTGATATTGGAAATTGATTTTAATAATAAAAAGAGAAAATAATATGTTAGATAAGATGAAATAGAAATACCTGTTTAACTTCTTCAGGATGACCAGTTGGCGGGACGCTGGGCGCACTTCGATTCAATCCTCTCGTAACCGCTTCCAATTCTTTTGCGACGCGTCTTGCATTCATATAGTCCCTAGATCTTTCAATTGCCATTTTCTCCGCGATTATTGGATTAATATTCTGCTCGAATGCCATGTAGTCTTTCCACAATTGCTCCATGTTTATCATGGGATTGATAACGCCTCGTTGATAAACCTATGATACGTTAATTATTATAGATTACTTGAAAATTATATTTTATTATATAATTGTTTTATCATACAACACATTACCTTTCGTACAGCACTGATTTTCTGATTTTCGGCATATGATCCGACTGCTTCCACACTCTTCAAAAACATGACGTAATCATTCCAAATGCTATATGAATGTATATCCATCCCAATTTTATCTAACGCAAAGTCATATGCTTGTGCCATCTTCTCTCTAGAAAAATGTTACGATTAATTTCTTTTATCTTAGAAACAAAGGAATAATTCAAAGAAAATAAGCATCCGCAAACTATTATCAAATTATTATTAAATTATTGTCCATATGTTTATAATAGGGATTGATAAAAAAATAAAGAATGTATTTTTTATTTATTACGAATTAAAATATATCCATGTACTTACTTATATGTAGTTAGACTCGCTTTGGTTTCTTTGACATAAGAAAGATACAGTTTCCACAATTCAATATTTAAAATTTTCATGAGGCACCTTTGGAAAAGCTGTTAGACAAAAGAGACATTTTAGAAATATTGTAACAATAATACGTCATAAATATAAAAATTCATTCAAGCTCTGTCTCCTAAAGGAAGATATATATGTATATATATCTACCAAATTACTTACCCATAAAGGCAAGTTTTATTTAAACACATAGTTAAACATTTGTAATGCATAAACCACGGGATACATATTGTACATTTATGTTGTAGGAAATAACAGGCAGAATTTATTAAGAAAACTTTTAATAATACAGTCACTATAATAAAAAACAGTGTTTCTATGTAAAATAGGATAAATAATAATGCACCAATGCATCAATGAGAATAGTTTATTATATAAATATGATTTATTAGTAATAATGAGAGAGATATTCTTGATATGTTTCATATATAAAAATATATATTATATATGTATTGTGTTATATATAACATAAGCGTGCCCCACGAAATAAAAAAAATTTATTTATTTTCTGCATGTGGGGCTAATTGTAGAAGATTGAACCTATGCGGGATCCGGAAATGAATGATCCCAAGACATTATAAAAAAATTAAGACAATGTGAAGCAGCATAAGATGATAATGGAATATTAAAATACTAAATTAAAATACTAAAATATTTTAAACCAATTGAATAAAAACGATATATTTATGTTAAAAATACTTAATTGAATATTTTATCACCTTATACTACTTCTAAAAGTGCTCACAATATTTGAGCTTTTATCTATGTCAGATTTTCTCAAATATTGCTAAGAGGAAGGGTAAATAGAACTTCATACTCTTGATCGAATAAATCGAATTATAAGATATTCCTCAAGATACAGATTCGATCTGATTGAAGATTTGATGTCATCTAAATACAGCTCGAATCGTATTTATTATAAACAGCTACTTGGTTTGCAATAATATTTATATACAATACCTTTTAAGCACAAATAAAAATATATATTGCAGGAAGGAATATAAGGCTATTATATTCAGAAAGTTGTCTTCTTTAGATCATATTTTTTACACAGCAGCAATTATTATTTTCAATGAGTTATAGCAAACAATGTAAATGATAGCCAAAGAAAACAACCTCCCAAACATATTAACAGATTGATTATTAATCAATGAAATAATTGGCTTATGGTGAAATAGTTTTTTATTCACCTCACATAATATGCAAAGTGCTTAGAATCACATTATATGATAATATTTGGACATTGCATGTTAGTAATATCCTAAAATTCTAGCCTGTTATGCTACAGCGACAAAAGAAAACAGAAATATCCATTCCATAAAAGCAGTATAATAAAATAATTAAACTCTATAAAACACGAGTACTAATAATCTGATTAATGAGTTAAATAAAAATGATATAAGAATCGCATACAAAATATCATTCTTTTGTATTCGCGGATATAAGTTTAATTATAATCAAAGGAATCAACTTTTTCATACTTTAATTTACGACATACTTTATAGTATTTTATATTTATGCTTACTTTATTTATCTGCATAAACTGAGTTTTCTGTGTCAGTTTTACTATTTTTAGGAATATGGAGCTAATTTTTAATAACATATAAATATATACATAAACTTTTCACTAAATATATAAATTCATATAATTAATATTAACATACCTTTTCCACCTTTTCAAAGTTCCGCATTTTCATCTAGAGAAACAAATAAGAGATATATAAATTAATATCAGCAATGACACACATAAATTAATATAAACAATGACAAATAAATTCTTTTTAACAAAATGATTTAGAATATATTTATTAATTTTTAAAGCCTTTTTATGTATTGTAATATAAAATGTAACATTCAATTTTTATAATTATTTTATTACTTTACAAAATTATTTTTTTTTTTTCAATTACCTCCTGCTCTATGTAAATTTTCCAATAACGTCCAGCTGATGGAAATACTGAAACGAGTTTTTCAAATACTGGTCTCACTTCTGTGATCGGTCTATTCTGTGCCTCCCTTATAAGAACACTCCATGCCTCCAGGTCATAAGGTGATTCATCAACTGTCTTTTGAGCACGTTGTAACTTTTCATTTCCCCAATCCTACAACGAAAAATTTCAATACATATAAATATATTGATATATATAACTTCCATAATTAAAATATTTTTCATTTCTCTCATGTAAATGCACATGCAAGAAAATATTTGTTTGCAGAAAGAGAATATATAGAGATTCTATTTAATATTATTAATATACAAATAGAATCTTTTCAAAAATCTTATATCATTTATACTGTAAAATGCAGTGTGAATATGAATATACGTTCTTTTTTCCTATAGCATTTTGTGAAGCTTAGAATGGACAATTTCACGATAGTGCATTACAATCAATATTTCTCAAGTAAAAATTAGAAGGGGAAAGATTGATGTGTGAAAATTAATGATGGACTTTTTATGCTAATTGATAATCAACAAACAAGCCTCGTGGAAAGCGAGGTTAGAATGCAAGCAGGCTAGAAAATCGAGACACGTGGCTACTTACAAATTCCGTTTTCTCTTCTGTCATTTTATTTCCTGGTCGTAGCCGATTGTACGTAAGAACTGCAAAATATTCACGCGCGAAAGGAGAATTATTAGGTTTCGAATCACTCACTGCACGAAATCGTTACGGAGCACCTCGGCCGAATATATAGCGTAGAATGTACATACGATACAGACGAGCGTGATGAATACGAGCAAGCGTACGCAGCGTCTCCTACACAGACAATGCGGCAACACCAGAGAATATCACTAGAGTCTCAGTGACCAATCAAACTTCAGCTTTCCCGTAGATCATTGACTGTTTTACGGTCGGTCTTCTAATCATTATAATTATAAACTACGATGAATTGAGATAGGAAATATGTCTATGTATATACACGTAATGATCAAACTTGTAAATTGTGATAATTAGATCGATCGATTCCTCTAGTCACGTGAGTCTTGCAGAGAATGCAAAAGAAAACGCCCCCGGGTGGGCTCGAACCACCAACCTTTCGGTTAACAGCCGAACGCGCTAGCCGATTGCGCCACGGAGGCTTTTAATTTCTGGGTCGCAGTTGTCCGAAAGATAGAAAACAGCGCGGAAGGTACTCCTCTATATTTCATATAAAAATAAAATTAATGATTTATTTTTAAGAAATATTGTATGCGTATTGCACACGTATATTTATAACTTGCAAAATATCTTCGTATGAAAATGTCTGATAACGCTATTAAAGAGAGCCTTAAAGTATGCAACAACTATTGCAGCTTCATACAATGAGCGCCATATTATGAAGAGGGCAATCTATTTTCTATATGTTTTTATTCTATGCTTGTTACACGATGATTAAAAATCGCACATAATAGTTTTGCGCGGCTAACTTCGCATAAATGGCATTAAGTTAATGGCGGTTGAGCCGTTGAGCTAAGATAAGTATAAATGTGCCAGTGAAAGAGAAATACGATTAAAGAAATAAGAAACATATCTCCGCATGTACGAAATAATTGTTGTGATTATCAGCGAAAGAATATAAGAAATAATTGATAAGAAGGTATTGCATCTCATTACGTTATTAAATAATATTTACACTTTCATTTCAAGTTTGAATTGGTTATAAATATCTTGTCTTTGCTAAATGAATTCTTTTAATTTTTCGACAATGTACCTACATTCTATTATGTATGTTTCAAGTTACCGGAACGAGAGTTGAAAAGTACTACCGTCTGAATGTCAATCACGACCGGAATCAACATATACTGTGAGTACGAGTTCGTTATATTTCGGAGAGCACAGCTTTTATTCTGATGTCAGATAAATATCCACCTGTCACGATACTGTTATATCTTTATGTGAAATCCATAATTTTACGGATAACATAATGACATCGTTGCTAGAAAAACTATTTCTAGTATATAACATAAGCTTCGAAGATTAGATCAAGATCATCTCAAGAATTATATCAAAATTATTGTTAGCTAAATCGAATATTGAGGCATATTTAACGGATATAAAAACGGAACTCTCTCTTTCTTTTTTTCTTTTCTCACATCCCGCACTTTCTCAAAAATAATCACATTTAAAGCATAAAAAATAATCTGCTCCTTAACATTACTGTGATTTAATCATATAGGTTATTTAATTTACTTTTCAATCAGCTTAATTAATCTCACTACTAATTTAGTAGTATAATGATACAATAGAGAAACAAATAATGGAAGAATCAAGGATCGGGG
The DNA here is from genome assembly GCA_963971435.1 of Lasius platythorax. Classification (NCBI taxonomy): domain Eukaryota; kingdom Metazoa; phylum Arthropoda; class Insecta; order Hymenoptera; family Formicidae; genus Lasius; species Lasius platythorax. The sequence goes on along the minus strand of OZ020540.1, from coordinate 2,485,785 downwards.
ATGTTTAAATTAAGACGGTAGCCACGCGGACGAGCGGCTAGGTGTCGATAATGAATCTTCGCGTTAATTAGCCTCCGGTCGGGCAAGGCGATAGGTGGTTCGTCGTGGCATACCGATATCTTCCTCCTTGCCAGTCCTCCTGGGCGAAGTAAAGCCTAACTGAAACGTCACGCCACTTGTTATTCGTTAGGGTGTACGATGCCATCTTTACTGGCGGCCCGGTTACTTCGCCTCCGGTAGCCAGCATCGATATCGGCGCACGACCGTGTAATTAACAATGTTCCTTGGCTCTTTACCTGCTCCAACGAGACGCGCCCTGCTTCTGGAACGCGGACAGATTTTGCGACAGTGACGCGACTTATCGCCGATCCGGAAACTGCCGCTAAATCGCGATGATAAACATGCTTCGTGAAATCAACTTGATGTTATGCCTTTTCAAATATTTTATTTTCTTTATTTTTTATTTTCAAATATTTTATTTTCTTATTATCTTTAGCATATTTCATATAAAATTAGAGAGAAATATTAGATAAAGTAGCAATGTATTCCAGTTTTATTTTATTATTAAACTACTTAACAGACGAATAAAATCTTCACGTACGTACAAAGTCGCTCTTCAGCATCTAATATAGGATGTTATTTATATGACGTTTAACGCGCTATTTCGTCGGTAACGAAGTTAAGCCAGAAAGGGTTAATGACGAAGTCAGGTGGAGTCTGCGTGTTCTCGTGGAGACAGGTTCGTGCAGATCTCATCTGGGACGTATCCCTTGCGCGTCGACAGAGAGCTCTTCCATTACGCTGGGCGGTGGTCCCCGTCGTTATATCTGGGACAAGTCAAGTCTGCTACGGCTGTTGATCTGATAGTCCCAGGATTTATGGGGGCCCTGATAGTCCATTTAGCGCTGACACGACTGGACGGAGGCGCACTTTCACGTGTATGTGCGCGCGTGCGACAATACGGAAATATCTTGTTAAAAACGGGTAGGAGAAAAAGAGAAAGAAAGATTGAACGATTTAATTGCGCGTACATGAATGTATTCAGGGCAAAAATTGAATAACGGCATCAATTAAGTGCATCTAAACGACTCGATAAACAAACAATTAAATAATATAAAATATAAAAACACACACATATATAATCTAAGTTCAATGACCTATGAAAAAGTTTAGATTTCCAAGAAAGATTTAATAGTTTTCCTGTTATATAATATTATGAAGAACGCATTTATATTTTTGTGATTAATTAATCTAATTTTCTATATCCAAACATAAAAAATTTCCTTACAAAGATGATGATATTCATATTGGATTCTTTTTAGTTCCGAATAAAGAAATTTTTTTAAAAATTGTTATTCCAGAGAATTATATCTTGAGTTTAACAATTCGCGCAATTAAATTTCTTTATTAGGAGAGTACAGTAAGTTTCCGCGGCGATAAAACAAATAGATTTATTACGATGTATAGGATTTGATAGGATATTGGTTTTGTGAAAGGCATGTTAAGAAGCTAATTATCATTAAGGAGGGCGATCGCGGTAAACCTGAGAATGCGTTCACATTTAATGACGAATAAATTTAATGCGTCCCGTGTAATGGCGGTAAACCTATTATACTTTCGCCGGATAGAATAATCAAATAGATAAATAAGTACCGCGATTAACGTTTATTGCCACGATAAAATGATATCGCGCGCGAATACGAGCCCTACAAGAGGAAACACGAGAGTGTCGGAGACTCGATCGTTTTCCGATTGAGTATTTTATTAATCCACAAATGTCATAAAAATCAAACCTCGGCAATTTGCATCGTCTCGTTTGAGATGTCCCAAAATAATACATTTTTATAACCTTTTTGGAATTAATAATAAACATATTCAAGGATAATGACATATCGTTATAAAATTTGCTTTTTATCTCCTCTAAAATTATGATTTTATATCAACGTATCACGTAAAAGATTGAAAATTATAATTTATCAAACTCTTGTTTTTTCTTTTTACTTCTGGTGACCTAGATTACCGCCTTATAAAACGGCTTGAATGATTTAGCACGTATTTCTTACAGAAATATCGCGTTCCCGTGTGTCATGCGTGGTATCAATCGCTATGCTCGATAGAAGAGTGAGCGATTACGATAATAGAGACGAAAATTCACGCGAGTCTAATATTCGTATATCATAACGAAGTAATTATATTATTGCGATGGACGTTGGCGCAGTGATATTAACAATTTCTCAGCGCGATGTCGAGCGTGCCCACCGCGGGCGATACTTATTAAAGCGCGCATAGAAAAGGCGAGTATTTTTTATTGATACGTCGAATAGGGTCGGACATAAAATCTGCGGGATACACGGCTCGCTCGCGGATAGATTCATGTGCGATAAACGTGGGACCGGGCATTAAAGCGCCTCTAATTCATTAATAGCCCGCATGAGTAATAATTGATATCGCGTAATTGCCGGACCGGAATTACCGCGCTCGAAATCGCAAACGAGTACGGGATATTTGGAAAAACGTATCACGAAATTCGACGTTAGCATCGTTACAAAATATTATCGAATCTGATGAGGAGAGTCGCATATGATTCGATTATATATTATATATCATATATTACGACCCTCCTGCGATATATGTATGCAGCTGATGTATGGTCCCATCCTTTTTAATCGACCAATAAAATATAATAAATGCCTCGAAATAGAGCTTGCACATGTGTGATTGTCTACTATACCGCGGATCTCGCTAATGGTACTTGGAATAAGTGTAAGGAATGTAATCTATCGTGTTTTTTTTCTACGCATGTACGAGTGCGTGCGAGTATGTATATGCTTAACGCGTTTACACAATCGAACAAAAAGACAGTCAGTTTCATCTAAATTAGTATAAAAAATTAGTCGCTCGATTTTATAGATTCGTTCCAGTTCCTCTAAATATGATCTCTAAAAAGTGCTTATCTCGCAATATTTATCATCATCGTGTATACATCTTAATTTTTCTTAACTCGCGCTTAGCGTTCTCGGCTGGGAAATCGTTGAAAATACTCAACGTTCTCGTAACCTTGATACCTTCGAGAAGTAACTGAATAAGGTAAAGGTAATAATCACGGGTACCTTTCTATACCGCCGTAGTGGCGGCAGCATACTGATTTCCCAGATAATTGTGCAATTGAATTTGTTGCACGACCTTGGTGCTACCGCAACGGTGATATCACCGCCGATTTAATTATCACATCCATTGCCGTTTTCGATTCACTGCGAATACCTTGCTACCATATACGATAGTTTAATAATAGCTCTGATTGGTCCTAGACACGTGTTAGCCGACTCGCAAAAACTTGGCGATTTTACCTCCGTGTCACGTACTTTGATGTCTTAGCATTAAGATAAATCCATATTTTACTAATATGAAACCACATATCTTAAACAAATTTTATTTAATTTTATTTTATATGTGGAGATTTTTTACACAATATATATCTATTCTAATATATACATATATAAATATTTTTTAAAAATAATATTAACTTTGTTATATATAAATTCATACATATTCAAACATGGAATTATTAGCAGTGCGATATTTCGCAGACTTTGAGATGAACACGGGAAAGCGACCGAATGTATATCGGCTGCAATTGCGAACGGTAGCCGTTAATAGCCGGGACGTTATGCAAACTTAATATCGTCGGACCCGGCAATAATAATCCTCGATTGCGCGATTGTAAAAATATCAACTTTCGCAGGGAATACACATCCTAGAGCCGCTAGAAACGCGTAAGGCGCATTTTACGGCGAAGTTTCTTGCATGTGCGTATACATGCAATTGGCGCTGCCGTGGGAAACGTGACACGAGCTCGCTCCTAAACCTGAAAAGCCGTTTCGAGACCGTAGATAGAGGTCGTCGGTCGGTCGGTAGCCACATACGACTTGTGCTCGACGCACAGGCAGGTATATCTCCGATAGCCGCACGCAATAAATTACTTATTTGCTTGTCACAAGGAATGTCGAAGCAACGTTTTCCGTCATCGTATCGTCGTACGATGTTGCATAGAGATATTACACGTTAAGATCGAATTACTCTTTCTTTCTACACAACGTTCTTTTAGAATGCCAAGATAGAAACTATTAACGCTGACGTATCATGAACGATCACATGTCTTAAATTACGAATTTTAATGGATTTGTTATTTATTCTTATTTATTAATTAAAAGGATATGAAAGTAGTAACTTATAGAAAAAAAATTAAAATCTGAGACTTTTTTTAGATGCTATGTATTACGTTTGTTTCATTTAGCTCTTCGAGTTTATTACGTTTATAAAAACGTCTTTCTTCATTCATAAACGAGACTGCAAAATTTCGATGGACTTCCCAGAGTGTGCAAAATAATTACATTAGCAGATAATGATAAAATTTAAGAATCAGTTATAGATATAGAGATATTAAATATTACACGCGTACTATATTAAAGAAAGCAATCTAAATGCAGTAAATTAACTTATTACCGACATTCGTGCGAAACTATTAGAGATCAAATTTATCTACATGTTGCATATCACATTTCTCTCCGGGAATATACAATTATATCGTGCTAATACCATGTGATTAGTATGCACAGGAATAATGTACGCAGGGCTTTACAGTTAATATGTTATCTACGGTTGAATCGCTGTTGTATTTAATCAAGTAGTTCAGCGATTCATTACGCGTGCATTCGTGCGCTTGTAATTCCGCTTTGCAACATTTTATAAGATTGTTAATCTGCATCGAATTGTGTCGTAAAGATCGCGAGATATGACAGCTGTTACAGCAATAGCATACAATTTCCGCAATGCTGCGTCACGCAAATACTATTATGCGCACATCTTCCTTTTACAAATAAACTCATTGTCTCTCTGAAGTCTGGCAACTTAAATTAGATGATAATGACAGAATAGTTGCAGGCGCAAAAATTACGTAATACAGATGCTGAAAGGAAAGATTACTAATATAAAGTTATTATTTTTTAACGAAATGACTTCGATTAGAAAACGCTTTCTTTATAAGTGATCAAACCAATCAATTAAATATATAACTAGAATTATATAATCGCTTGATGTAAATTAACGATTCTTAGTATCGTATCATTGAATATAACTAATGACATTTTAAAGCAAATCACTTTTTATGATTCATTAAGAGTTGGCACTGTAATTTTATAAGAAATAACGCAAACATTTGAAAAATCAAAATTGATCTTTAGAAAATCCCCAATAATCCAGAAATTATATAAGGTCGTCGTAATTACTGTAATTGGCACAATAGCTTTAATTATCGTTCGTAATGCTTAGTGCAAATTATTTACCATTATGCGAGAAAGTCTAATAAAAGATATTTTAGTGTCATCAATTCGCAATAATTGAATTTAGTGCCTCATTACATTCTGATGTTCGTAGAAATCAAAACTTTCCTCGGCGGGCAACGCCTGTAAAAACCCGTTTGCAAATTGCACGCCGTTCTCCGGTCTCGCAAATTTTTCCACTCTAAGACGCTGCAAGACGCGTAAAATTCACCTCGTCAAACGTAATGAGCGCCGGACCCTTTTACGAGCCGCGTGGACGCGTTTTCGTAATTCACTTTCTAATGCTCGGCTAAAATTATATCGTCACTTTTACCATGCGGTAACCACACTATTCCGTTCCCTTCTCTATGCGCACGATCGGCGCGGATACGCCGCGAACGCGCCCGCGAGCTATGATTTATAATGCAACGCGCGATGCTCGCAAAAAGACGTTCGCTCTCGTTCCCGTTCGCACATCGCCGTGCGATCGCAATCATTATTCTTTTCTCGCGAAGGTCGCGAGATATTCACGTTAATCCTCAGCTACTATGACACGTTCAAATCTGACCCTGATATTTTATAAATTGTAAGATACTTCCATCGAATATAAAATTAAATAAAATAAAGATACATATAAAATTATTTTACAAATTATGATACAAAAGTTAGTATCTTTATCAGCATTATAATTGCACCCGGCTTATTAAAATCTAGCTCTAGTAATTGAGAATTAAATAATATACATTACCAATTTTATCTATATTAAAAGAGTTATATTCGTAACAAATATTAAGAGAACTACTGTTTTCTTTCAATTTTATTAAGCATATATCCTTTTTTTTTATTATCTATCTGTGGCTACGATTTGTGCAGGTGTATCTTATCAGATGTAGAAAATTTAATAGTCACGATTTTGAAATTGTGACTAGAATGGTAGTTTGTTTGTACACCATGTTCGCCATGACGAGCAAAAATATATTTTGCACGACACAGCTGGGTTACATTGAGAGACGATAAGTAGGCTTGACACCTTTAATGCAGTGGCTTCATATGACTCGGATTATGCCGCATGTACAGATACATGTACACCTCGCACTCACTAATGATGACAAATATATATATCCGAGCAAAGTACTACTCGTGATCAATAACATTCGTGAACAACATTGGCCATTCGTTACGTTCAAAGCAGATGTGTGTGCACGAGGTTATAAACATATATTTTACCGTAGCTGATAATCGCGCAGCTTTACGCGGTGTATCCTTATTTGTCGAGAACCACGCTAATCTTGAGGCCGCGTATGATTTGGCCGATTTTCTTCTGCTTGACACTCTCGATGCGTCGCGACGTGTCAATTTATAATCATCAAGAAATCACGCCGCAATTACCGTCAAAAAGATGTCTCATTAGAGCCGACGTGATTGACGCGAGATATGTAGCTCATTTAAATTTATCGCGATTCAATATATGCCACATATCGATATAAAGCCTATGTCAATTGCAGAAACTGAACAAAGCGGTATTAAAATGTTCTCGCAATTTAATATAATTATATTTTAAACTTAATTGCCAAAAGATTCGATACAGAATATTAAAATAACGTGATAATGTTGGAAAAAAACAGTGGACGTCTATTTTTATTTAGAAACAGCGTGATAATTAAATAAAAATTTAATATTAAAATAAAAAAAAATACTTGTGTTTAAATCGTGTAATTTAAGATTAAAGTATTCTTCGGAATGCGACCTCCACACACGTGTAAAGTATTTAATGTCTACTTTATAGTATTTTCTAATAATAATGGCCATCATCAATCGCCTAGTGACGCGGAAGACATGTGGACACGATACGAATGGCATGATCACGAATACGAGTTTCTTGCAGCCACTACCATAAGCGTGCTTGTGTTGTATATGTTTTTTTGTTAACATTGTCCGAGAACTTGGTATGAGTGGTAACGTCTGTTCGGCTTCAGATGGAAGTCACAAAACATCGTATTAGATGTACCGAGCATTTCTCTCATTGAAATAGTCTATTTTCTCCTTAATTACATATTTTACACATTAAATGCATCGCACGAAGAACTTAGTTCTTTATATATTGCATCTAGTATAATCTAGTATAATCACATATTATCGACTGTTATTATATTCAATATTTTTTCCTGATATAAAATAGATAATCTTTCTATCTAAATAATATCGACTTAATACGCTCTGTTCTTCGACAAAGTTAAATATACAAGAGATATAAAATATGATTATGCTTTGTATTGTTATTTTTACATATAGCAAACGATCTCATAATTAAATTGATCCATTTAATTATGAGATGAGAGAAAGATTATTGGGGTTATGTGAAAAAATCATAATTAAATTTTAATTTATTTTTAATGATTATTATATATCGAACAAACTTAAATTTCGAAGAAGCTATCATTCTAATCTGACTTGTCCGCGGCTTTGAAAAACCAAAGTTTCAAATATCGAAGATCTTATCGGCATGTCTACATCCGTAAACCAATCGCGTTTTCTTTTCCGAAGAAGATGCGAGGAGACTTGTCATGTCGTCACGGTTGATATCCAGGATTGCGCCTCGACTTGAGAGAATTCTGTCATAGACCGGAATCAGCAACGGCAACGATATTCCGCCTTAAGTTATGGCCTCGGTTATAGCCGCCGTTCGGACTACAAATTCTCCCGCGGTAGGGTACATATATACCGTATATACATATATACGGTAGGATTTGTACTTACCTAGTACGGAAACTACCTACCTACAACTTAGCAGAATGCCAGCGTGCAGAAAGGCTCGTTGCCGTGCGGGACAAATACACGGTTACCGCAGAGATATTGCGTCTTGGGACGCTACACACTCCGGGGAAAATAACCTAATGATCGTATTGTAGCCGTCAACTTGTCAGAAAATATCTCTAGTATTTGATTGTCCATGAATTTATTTGTCGCTGTCTGCCTACTAAAAAAAAGTGCAACCAGACTAGATGCATTTATGACATCCAACGATGTATTTTGAGAAATAATTTCTACACGTTAAAACATCAAATTGAAAAAAAAAAATATATATATATATAGTCATGCAATATAAAATTTTATCCAGAAGGATTAATTATTCAGAAAGATATTTGTATATTGGATTTTGTGCATATAGGATCTGATTGGAAGGGACGTAAATAGACGTGTCTGATATCAGTTTTTTTTCGGTTTTAATTGTGTCGTAACCCTGCCAAATACAATAATAATAATAGCAATAGTAGTAATTATAATAATAATCGTAATAATGATAATGATAAGTATTATCTAAAATATGTAACCACAACGCGTTTCGATAGTGTGGATACCGAGACAGGTGCGTGGCTGTACCACACACAGAATGATCATGGCATGCCATGTGTATGTACATCACACGTCGCTGCAACTCGACGGCGTATATTTATTTCAATAAATCACGTGTCAGCCACGAGAGAGAGAGAGAGACTGTACCACCAGGATCTTACGATATATATAAGATTCACTTCCACAGTAGGAATCGCAAGTTATTATAATCAATATACGCGCTTACGGTCGTACTCGGCCGTGAATATATACTTTTAGGACTTTCTCGTAAAAAAACTTCACCGGCATTTACGATAATATCGTATATATAAATATATATATATATATAATATATATATAATTTCGCGTGCGTAATATATATTTCACTATTCATCTCTCCGCGAAGTACAATAATTATACATTCTTCTCTCATTTTTCTTTCAATAAATAAATTATCCAAATCAAGGACATCGATATCGATAACAGTAATATGATTACAACCACATTTACAATATATTTATATTTATCTCTCTCTATATATATTCATTTATGTATATATATATTTTTTTCTTTTCATTTAACTCTAACAAACTCTTCTGTGTGCGCGGTACGATAGAGACCATCTTTAAACGCCGCGTGATACAATAAAAAATACCAAGTTAGCATAATGCCTTGGTTTATACAGTGATTCATATAATATATTATTATTGATCTACATTCCTACGTAACATATACAATTATGCTTAAACGGTAATAGTTAGTGGCGCGCAGCTATTTCGCCCTTCTTCCAAAATTTTAGCACCTTACATTTTTTATCATGAAAAAATAAAATATAACAAAACATTTGCTCTAATTTTATCTATCAATAACGCGAATATTATAATATTCAAATAAAATCAAAGATTTCGGATATGGTTATAGTTTATATTAACAGAAAAGCGAACTTTTATGACAGATATTCAAATACATAAGAAATATTTTAATATATATATATCGACATAGAGTGATTATAGGACACAAAGCCGTACTAAAATCTGTAATTCAGGCTAGGCTACGCGCACCGCAGTAGTATAAATCCGTGCGAGATCCGAGAGAGAATTACTGGCCCCCATTGATTATATTAATCGGATAGAATCATGCTATTCTAATCCGCCGATCGTCTATCGACGATTATCAGACGGCGAATTTTTACATGCTATGTACAATAATTATTGTTGCTCTAAATTATTATCTTAAGATCTAGTAGTTCCGTTCGTTAAATTCACGTGAATATTCGAACCTATAAATCGCGACACAGTTCGCGTAATTTGTCATAATTTGTTTAAAGAAACTATTATACGATGCTCGTATTTCGCTTTTAGAGTACTTTCAGTATATAAAAATAAAAAATACTTTTTTCGGTCACCCATCAAGACATGTAACCGCGGCATTTTGATATCTTGACGAAAAAAAAAATATATATAAGCCGAGATAAACTATTAAAGATATCATGGAACGAAATACGCTTGCTAATTAAGAAAATTATATTCTAAAGAAATTATAATCTTGTTGTTGTGAATCAATGTAATAGATGCCGGGATTGATAGAATATGTAATAGAAACGAATTTCTCTTAGTTTCGAATTATTAATCACTTCAATTCATCAAACATCTTGTATTCTATTTCATGCATATATTGCATTTTAATATGCGCGTATACACATGTAAAATTCAATATATGAAAAAACACCATGATACTATGAGCACCAAGATACGATGAGCACACCATGAGTATATATCTTAAGAGAAAAAAGAAGATGCAATTAACATGCATTCGCGAGAAAATAAAATGATTTTTTTATACACGTATCAAGTTTATAAAAGAGGATAAGAATGATACTAAAAAGGTATACACAACTATTTGCAAACTGAATTGAACTGACATTGCTCTTATCGCGCATTTAGCACTAAATAAAGTCGTAATCCTAATTGAATATGAAAAACAAAATTTCAAAATTAATAAAATAGTAACTTATTTCTTTCTGTGAATTAACATGTGCTTAGTTGTTGAATCGTCTGGACCTTTAAGGTAAAACCAAACTTTCTCTTGAGCCAATCACACACATATCTTTCCGAAAGAACGTGTGGAATGCGATATCTCGTGTGGATAATATGTAATTTCCTGCATTATTGTGTGTGTAAAATACCGGTTTCATTCCTTCATACTATCGGTTCTTTCGAAACAAATCTAAATTTCGTTAAGACTTACCAAATGATCGAGCTCGATAGCATTCAAGATTACAGAAACACGTGGAGAGATATTGTCAATGAGACGTGCCAGTGCTTTTCTTCAGAAGTTATTAATAAAGTCGTAAGTCGAGTGGAGACTCCTCACCACATGTGCCGCACGTGTAAATATCTGATTTCCTATTTTGTTCATCTTTCAATCGGGCCTAACCAGATATGCCAAATATGTATAAATGATTCGCGTCTCTGAAAATCGGCGACTCGATTGTGGTGATTTCGACTGTATAATCTCGATTAGTCGATTGTGAGTTGACGTTCGTTAAGGCACTTGAAATGCTAATCTCCCTGGGCAAAGCCCTTAGAAAAAAATTCAGTTGGAGCTCGTTTACTTACTTCCTTATCCATTCACAGTTCGCCTTCTATGGGAAATTGAATAGTCATGCATTAATATGGGAAATAAGCGCTAATATATATATATATATATATAGAGAGAGAAAGAGAGGATGAGGGAGGAAAACACTTTTCGAATACGCGTAAAGCATTGGACTTTCTCGAAGCTCCACGTACTCTTAGATATAGGAACGTGTGTGCTCGGGGAATGTAAATCCGCATAGTTGGTTCCTTCTTCTTTCCGGAATATCAAAATCTCTAACGACAATGCGGCACTAAAAATTTCCGCGCGATGAACTTCATCTCGTGCTAATAGCAACAGGAATGTTTTGTTTTTCCCGTAAAAAGGACGGCAATTAACGTACACAGTAGCTAACTGCTCTCACGTGTACTTTACGCGTTTTAAAACCTATATAAGCAAGAATAATCGACGTCACGTATCATATGCGAGTATAAAAACATTTTTCTGGTCGAAATGCGTGAGCGAATGAGCAAATATAATGTGAAAACGACACATACACTTATATCAAACAAATTCTTTATCTATAATGCCAAATATAAGTAATTTTAATACATACTATATAACTCTTAATGTTTATATTGATGAAAGCACTCCAAATCTTGAAAGACATCACCACAAAAAGCCGAGAAAAAAAAATTCAATAGTCGAAATAAAAAGGCGACTCAATGAAATTATAAATTCATCACTATCACAAATTCATTAACATTAATAGCGTGTTTTCGACATGTGTACATATTCTAGATAGCAATAAATTTAGCTTATCATAGGGGGAATTGAATTGAATATATATCTTGTATTATATAAATATTATATAAATATAGTTCACGTATAATACGATCACTCACGTATAATACGATCATAAAATTGATAATCGAATTAGATAACTTTAACATTGAGCGGTAATCTTGACGAAAGATCACGAAGATTGAAGCCTCAATTGTGTGCAAGTTCTTGATAGATTAAGTTAAAACACCCAGTGTTTTTAATTAACATTTCTGAATATTACAAAAGCGATTCAGATTAGAATTTCGTTAATACGATTATTCAGACGACAATCTGAAATTTGGATAAAAAGTGAGGGACAAATGTGACAACATATTCCAGCACAAATACACGGACAAAAATAATGAAAGATAATGTCATTATACATTTTCACTATCTATATGATGTATGAAAGTAACTCGTACATTGTAAAAACGTGATTATTAACAATTTTGCCCACAAAGATTCTACTGTAGCCTTCATTGCCTCTTCGCTCATCTAATATATATAAGTTATGCAATATATATAGATCCTTACTTTATTATTTATCCGTTATAGAACCGATAATTGATTTACGGGATATGTTGAGGAATATGTCAAATGATAATTCCAAGATTTTAATAGGTAGGTACTGAGATTTACAGAAATGTGTGAGAATACAAATTAAAGGTCAAATAATTACATTATAAATTGTAAAAGTTATGAAGGGGGAACAAGATATTCGATTATATCGAACGATCAGGACCAATCGAGATTAAAAGAAACAAATTTACACTTTTACACTTTTTGCCAGTAATACAAGATGTATTAATATGTAGGCCAAACTTCACGGCATTATATGCAATATACATCATTTAAAATTTTATTAGAAGTTCTATGTCGTTATACTGGCACCTTAATTGCCCGATATTTTAATTTTCCTGGATTCATTCTGTTTCTAATACCTTGAAGCTTTGCGTACGTCTAACTGAGTTTCATGTGAGCCGACATGTGACGTTCAATTTGTAACTTCTGCGATGAAGATATCATAAAGCGCGCCGAACTGGTCCTCCGGGCGAGGATTTTTGAAGGATCGGATTATGAAAGGTGTACAAGCACGAAGATTCGCGTGACTTAAGGCACTAACAGTATACTTAAGGCCTAACGCAGTGTCCTCTTCCTTAACATTAGAAGGCACTATTTCCTATCAGAATACAACACGTAACAAATGTTAATTTATCGACCCTCGCGTTAATCTTACACGCGGAAATTCTTCTTTTTAATGATATAAACTGGCTCTCTAGCACATATATACTGGCATCTCTTGTTTCATCGTTTTAACTGGCTTCAGACGGATGTCCCAGCTTTAATTGCAGTTATGCAGCGGTGAAAACACGGTTTGAAGAAACAGGTTAATGCTATGCCTGCCACCTACGCAGGTCGCGTTTCGCAAAGTTTCTAGAAATTATGTACACGATGTATGTATTACTATACACCAAGCGATCGCATTGAGATTTTCGTGCCCCTCACAATTCCGTGATCGTTTAACATGTGGAATCAGCGACTTCGGTATCTAAAATTTTCGACAACAAATTTTCCATTTTCCCTTTCAATATTGTATTAATAAATTATGCCTCATTTACAGGAATATATCCAACATATTTCACGTTTCTTATATATGTATTATATTTACTTAGAGATCAAATTATCATATGAATGAATTTTTATCGACTAATCGACATTAATCGAACAGCGATTAATTAAGTAACCTTCTCTTAAAATATAAAGTCTAAATTGTGCACTTCAGCAATTCCGAAATCGCCAGTTCGATGCATCAAAAACATCCTGATGCGATTGTTATTTTATAATCAGACAGTCGTGCAAAGAACGATGTTATAAATATATATGATAAAGTAGATCGTTCTTGCGACAGACAGCACAGAGCGTTTGAGCATATATTTGCCTTTTATAGGTGCCCTGCGGATATTTATTGAGCTATCGAGTTTTCCATCAGGATGCCATCACGTAAAATGCGGAATAACATTTGTTGTTATCGTTTGCGTGAAACGTGTGTCTATGATGACTTAGGATCAAAAATCTCAAAGCGCGATATAAAAGAATAATTTACTCGATTATGCTTTTATTTTCATAAAGCACGAAGTAGTATTAACGATATTTCGTGATTGCACCTTCTACTTTGGCACCTTTACGCGGAATCAAAATTTGACGATTTACGATCGAAAAAAGCTCTTTTTGCGACTAAAAAGAGATTTTAAAAAGCATCATATATAATATATAATGCTATTAATGATATTGCTTGTTACGCATTCATAATACTGCCTTTTGGGATGCCGACGTTCATATATATCTCACTTCATTACTACATAATGAAACTTTAATGATTGTCCGTCCCTAAACGCGAAATTCTTTGTGCATAATCGAAAAATTGCTCTATTAATGCTTTTACGTAGTGTCTACGATCACGATTGTAGTTTATTTAACTGAGCATGCTAAGTCCCAAGCTCCGTCACCGGAGTTCGATATATCCTTTAGTTTATATTCTAACCATTTACTTACCTTAATTAATTAATTAATTAATTAACTTTTATATACTGGCTCTATTCTTCGTAATGTATACGATAAATGGTGCTCTAGACTAGTTGAGCTGGCCTTATATAAAACAAACTGGAAAATAGAACAAATAAAAATTGGCTAGAAACACAGAAGAGAACAGATACACGTATATATAATAACGATACGTCTCGTCGTGCCGAATCTACGATCTCGATTGCGTAAGCGGATCTTTCCTTCCTCAAAATCGTGAGGTGACCAGATTGACGCGCCTTTATCAAAGCCCGACAATTGGTAAAACAATTATCCTCTCGCGTTCAACGCTCGTAATTCAAGACACCGGTTATTGCAGCTGCAATGCCGGGAAAGATCCATCGAAAGACTCGCAAAAGACAGCAACGAGAGAATCAGCCGACCATAGTCGATCGGCGTCGCGATTACTTAGTTCGCGATTAAGCGCTAAACCTAATGAACGATTTGTTTGTTTCGTCAATCTATTTTCTCTTTTCCTAGTTGCTGCCCGCCCGATCGACCGGTCCGTCTTCGTCCGATTCCGGGACGGACCGGATCGCGACGCGGCTCTTCAGGTCCCAAATGTAAGAAATATCATTGTCCGTCTCTCGCTCGCGCGTCCAGGATCACTCGGGATCACTGGCCTATTGCCGAGGACCGTTTCTCACCTCCGTCTCGTCGATCAGCGTACGCTTTCTCTCGCGTCGCACGACTCTGTGGACGGCCCTTTTCATCAGTGCCTCTTCATGTGAAGCGACAAATGGTCGCTTCGCGAGAACGATCGCTGACAGAGATGGCACTTGAACGGCTTTTGGCCCGTGTGCTTGCGAAAGTGCCGCGTCAGCTCGTCCGATCGTGCGAATTTCCACGTGCAACCTTCCCACGTGCACTGATACGGCTTCTCGCCTGTAACAGATAAATGAAAGCATATCTCGATGATAAGGATATACTGGATGTATTTATTTAACTTTATACATTTTTTATTTTTTTTTTATACTAGGGTGGGCTTGGATAGGTTATTATGCCACACATTATGCTGATAACAAGCAATTGTATGACTTATCGTATTTTATGTATAACTAATCATCAATCGTATGATTAAACGTGTCACATAATAGAAGTCTAGTAAAAAACAGCCTTTATCTGTTTCTGTCTTATAATAACACTTGGCCGTTTTAATTCGAGAAGTATACTATATAAGAAATATACTATATAAGTCATTACTTTTTTTATACATATTGCGAATGCCAATATCGCGATAAATTTCTCGATGATGATATGATTGTAAAAAAAATATTTCTTGTTTTGTGTACTTGCATATAAAGTGAACTCACTCAATGTTAAACACCGGTTTTTCTAAAATCAATTACTTTTTAAGAACTTTATATAATAACGTGAATATTTATAATTTATAAATAATTTATAGAATGTCTACAAAGAGACAAAAATAAGCAATCAATATCAATTGTATTAGTCAATGAGTTATATAATGACTAAAATAATTTATACTCTGATGTGCATAGTTAAACTCAGTCACTCAACAGTCATACGTGTATGATTCGTTTGGTATATCGACCTCAACACATTCATTCATCAAGCCAAAACAAGCTCATTAAATACACATTAAATATTATTATATATATTTAAACTAATCTTAATATTAGCAATTTCAACAAAATACATTTTAAATGTACTATTTAGATTTTTAGATAATAGTCTATGAATAATATTATTGCACATAAATATGTATTGCTTCGTCAGCAATTAGATTCTGTTTAAATGTATATAAATTGACGTAGCGTGATCAACGTGTGCTTTTGTCGCTCGTCGACCAAAAACTAATTGTAATTTTTACTAGAACTAGAACAACACAAGCGCGCACTACGCGCGCGCTCTTATTTACAGACGTTGTCCAATTTTCAATAAATTATTCCTCTCTAAAAAAAAGGCATATTATGTCAATACTTGAAAGTCTCAAAGTGTATTGTTGCCGTTTTTTCGCAGCTCTGATTGGTTTTTATTGTGTCACATGCGTCATAATGTTGAGGGCTATTTGACATCGCAAAGATTTTTTGACAGTTTTGAAGTCAATTAGTAGAGATATTAATAATAGTAGAGATATTAAAGAAGAGGAATCTTTAGGAGTGCAAACTTCGAAGAATATAAAATAATAATATTCTTTTTAAATATAAAAAAATGTGTTGCACATTAATATATATACTTGGATAAATGTGTGCTATCTACAAGTAGTGTATTTATCCAAAAAAATTTGTTGTACACATGTCTTATCCTCCCCAAAGAGACGGGACCGTGAAGAAGCACGCGGCTGTCTTAACATATTCTCCCCGCAAAACTCTCCCTCTTTCGCTCTCGCTCTCGTTCGCCACCTTCGCCCTACGCACCATGCAAAAGCGACTCGTTGTTCCTCAAGGAGGTATATGGAAGGTGTTTGACGTGCTGGCAATTCGACGAAAGAACGCGAGGCGATTGATCCCTAAAAGCCCCGGGGATAAACTCACGCGCGCGTTTTTTCGCTCGGGAAGAAATATCTCTCGAGAGGGGCACAAATTTTTCTCTCAACGCCCCATATGCCGGTTATTTACTCACCTGCTAAGCAACACCTGAATTTACTAGAGACTTTTTAATTACTTTTTAACTACTTTTTAACATCGTGCAGGTGGACACGTTTGAAAAGAAAGATACATATAAAAATTACCATCAAAAATAAACAAATCAATAAAATAGATTTCCAGAGCTGTTTTTTCATTCAAAATTCTTGGTAATAATAAAATTGCGTAACAATTAAGAAATTAAAAAGACCCTTGATATATTTTCCCATACAATAGCTCAGATTAACTACGCATTCGATTAATTACGTGAGCCTCTTCGCTTCTTGTTTCAGGTGGGGACGTTGGGGACGTTTTTTAACGCTATCGATCGATATCACGTTTCGCGTCTTAATTAGTTCGGGAGTGCCGTGCAAAGTATCGCGCGTCCAAGTTTGTTGCATCTTCGCAATGATATCCCGATTTCATAATTGTCGTCGAGAATCGTACTTTTGATGCCGACTGAATGGGACGTCTCATTGAGGCGTTGCGAATGCAACGTTTTCATGTCTCGTGTTTCGCGACACGAGGTGACGCCGGCCGCGCACGTATGGCATGTACATCTACGTACGATGCTCGCGCGGTTTTGAGCTCAGGCTCAAGATCCGGCTGATTGAGGAGCACGCTCTGCTTCGACAAACGGCTCGGCTCGAATCGGATTAGAGTTCGGTCGATTGTTCGGGATCGTCGTTAATGGGTCCCTTCTCTTATCTCGTCTACCAGTCATATTATGTTGCACCGTTGGTTGGTGGCATATTATGTATCGCGTTGATGAGTTGATTTAATTACTTAGGCCGGTTTTAGCTCGTTCCGAGAGGTTGAGCTCCCATTTCTTAGATTGTTTAATACATGGTTTACATGATTAGCATCAGAAATGGGTACCTTCTCTCTCGGCGCGTCTACCTGCCCTGTGATATCGCCTGTGATACAGCATCCTGGCGTCTCATCTGAAATCGCGCCTAAGTTAGTTCGAGTCACTCTGAGATGCGAATATGCGCACGAGATAAGAGTCGAGCGAATCCCATTCGCGTCCATCCCGTCGATCGAATCCGTCCTCTTCCGCTTCGGGCTTAACCCTTGCTCGAAATTACCGTTGCAGTCCCGACTAGTTGGCTCAAAGTATGATTCTCGCGCGAAATAGGATATTCACGCGAGATGGTTCGCGATCGCGGAATTCGGGAGTGTCGAGCAAAGTATCGCGCGTTTTAGTCCGGGTGTATCGTTTAAAGTCTAAAGCATCGCGTGTTAAAGTGCGGGAGTGTCGTTTAAAGTATCGCGCGTGTAAATGAATGGACTTTGGAAACGGACAATCCTGAAACCTGAGGGGAGCAGCAGGCCTAGGAGGCATCGGGCGCTGACGGAGCAACCCTGGAGTAAGTATTTATTAATTGTATATTAATTATTATAAATCGCGTACGCGCATTAATTCGGTTCGTTTGTTTGATTTAAATAAGAGAGAATTGAAGAGAAAAAGTCTTATATAAATTCTGTAAAAGTTTCTATTAAAAAAAAATTTTTTTTTTTTAATTTATAAAAATTATTCCATTAGATATCTGCTTATTATTGTACGCATTGAATATGAAATTCGGTGCATACAATAATAATTTTTTGAAATATTAATTATTTTGGGGTGCTGCTATAATTTGGATCTTTTATTTATATGTTACAGTTTCAATGCCGTCAACTCCGCTGTTGCGCATCGATTGGTGAGTGACAAACTTTTATTTTATTTGAAAGTAACGGATTTATAGAGATCGTAGATGTAGATTCTAGATAAATCCGTTACCTTATAATGGATGGGTTAAAACAAATTAGGCTGAATATTTCATCCTGGATATAAATACGATTATTTATCGATTTATCGTGCGTATGAGGATGCACTCGCACGCACGCATAGAGTTCACGAAAGAGAGCTCGTTATTTAGTATCGCAAGATTTATTGGTCCCAGTGCTCTGTCTTATACAGAATACTAGTTACAAAGTTACCAGTTGCCTGAAAGTTATTAATCAATCTTGTAAAGATTAAAAATTAATAAAAAATGAAATATATTACAGGTAGAACAAGCTTGATAAACAATTATAAAACATATATGTATATAAGAAATATTGTATTTAAAATTTGATAAATATATAATTTCTTACGCTTTCTACTAAGTACTCTATACAAAGAGAGAAACAAAGGCAATTGGTAAGAATATTATGAATATTACTAATATATTAACAATATTTTTATTTGGACAATATTAGTCAAATATAAATTATATCTGATTAAATTTTTTAATTTGTTATTTGAATAAAATAATAAAGAAAATAAAGAAAAGTATAAAAAGAAAATTATAAGAAATTTCATTGACTTTTTTATATATTTAAATCTTTCATTTCAGCTTCTTCATAATGTTTATACCTCATGAACAAAGTGCATAGAAAAGATATTCTATGCACTTTGAGAAATAAAAATAAATAAATAAAATATATATATTTAAATAAAAAAGATATATATATAACAAGATAAATAAAATAAATAAATACAATAAATAAAACTAATATCTAATTAATAAAATTGTTTTATTCCTTCCTCCTTATATCCATCCAGGATTAAATATTATATAAATCGTGTGCGAGAGAGCAATATACTTACAGATTTTTCCAATATGTATCACAAGCATAAATTAAATAAAGATAGGAAACGTTACAGTTACATAGCAAATGTTATTTACTAATTAATTTTATAAAAAACGCGCTAATGATTATTAATTGTATATTGTAACTTATTTTTATATTGCACCGATTTTATCCTAATTTTTTATAGCTCATCCATCCATAATAATTGATTAATAACTTGACTTTACATCAGTTAAAGCAAAGTTATAATAAAATGATGTGAGATCAAAAGATATTTCGTGGATGTTTCATCGCGGAGAATTTTTTATATAAATTGTCTTAAAGCTGATTAGTTTTACATTAATTGTATATACATTAATTGCAAATATTTTGTTTTAAAATATATATTATATATAAAATATAATTTTGATACGAACAATGTGCACGAGATGTATATAATGTAATAAAAAGATTAATATCGATATAAAATTTTTTATAAAGACGTATACACAATATGAGAACATGAAACATTTATAATTTACAGCATTCTTATATTAATTGTACAAGAAATTCATTATATCTTTCGAATCTCACACCATTCATTATAGATGTTATTTAATAAACTTTTGAGGTGTAACAACAACTAATAAGGGCAACGGGCAAAAATACGGGTTTTGCGCGGATAAATACAAATATAAATACGCATTTTAGATTTGCGCTTGCAAAATTTGTTCGTTTTCTAAACATTTATAATTTCATATTTATATCATACAATTCGATTCCGGACATTCGCGAGGCAAGATCGAAAATTTTCTGATTCAGAGCAATTAATTTACTATATAACATCTATTTTTTGTAAATTTCCGTGGATAATTTTAAATAAAAAAAATTATAAGAAAGAGATTTTTTAATTAATATTTTAATGAACACTCGTGTATCTTTTGTGACTTGAAGGACGCGCGCGTCTAATATGCGATTTAACTTATCGTAAATTAACAAAGTAAAATCTTTACGGTTATTTGCGGATAATAATAATCAGTCATAACAATAGAAAGAGTGTCCTGATTAAAAATCGAGAATAGATATGGCCAGAAGCGGCAAAAGGTAAGTCTATACTGGCCAGAAGAATAAACGTAAGCTGCGCAAGATTTCTGGCCAGAAGCGGCAAAAGGTAAGTCCATACTGGCAAGGCAATGACATAATCGCCATCAAGTTCAATCGCTTCGTGCAACCGTCGAGACGAAGGCGGACTGACGAATCGAACGTTACGATCAGGTGGCCGGTTTCGCGATCCCATTAAATCCGCGTCGGTTAAAACCGGATAATGATCGGTCGGATTGAACGACGAAAACGACGATAACGCGTCGTCTCTCCGGATCCGATTTCGCGGTGGAAAATCGCCGCGGTTTGATCGATATATTCGCGTCCGTCCGCGAATTCTTCTGAGAGCGGTGCTTCTCAGCTAACTGCGGGTCGTAAGTCACAGGAGGTCAAGATGAGGAGTGTTATTATCGCGAGGGGAAGCGGCGCTTAACCCTTAATTTGGTATTTGCCCTTGTAAATAGCCGGTGTTAAGGCACAACTGGAACAATTATCGCGTCGCGGGATGTGAGCCAAGTTGCGGCCTCCGACGCAAGACGAGGCAGAGTTAACGCACAATTTATTATTAAGCATTAGGAACGATTAATCTTTATAAATCGGACGTTTTAATTATTGCGCGATGCGCGCACGCGAAGGGGGAGAAGAGATAACCGTGAGATCGTTTTAATGAGAAATCGCGCTTTCGGTAACATCTTCGCGGCGATTTCGCGCGAACGAAGAAATCCGATATGTGTGGAGGAAAGTGGAGGAGATTTCTTTCTGCGAAAACATTATATCTTCTCCCTTCATCTCGCAATTTATCCCATTCTGTCTAAAATAATGGAATAATGCGCAACTTACAATCTCGGAAAATGGATTACCGTCGTTTCCATACGATTATAGTTAGCGTTACATTGTCCGTAACAACTGCGGTGCCGTTGCACCGCGAGAGAAAGAGAAAGAAAAAGAAAACCAGTCACTCCGGAATATTAACGCCACCTTTTTGACAGTACCGCGGGGCTAATTACCGAACGGTAATTAACGAGGTATACTGAAAGCGTTCCTGAAAGCCGGCCGGTAATTAAAGACGCGACGCAAAGGGAACGGCAGGTTGCCGCGCGGCTGGAAAGGATTGAGCTTTAGCGGTGCCGAGAAACGGCGGGGCGCGAATGATCGAAGACACGTTCTCTCCACGCCGTAGATCTAAATCGGCCGTTTTAACGTCCCGACGCCCATCGGGCGAATATTATTGCGCAACGCGCCGGGGATATACGAACGACTAATGACGTTATGAAGGAAATTGCGCGCGCGCGCGCGCGCACACATACACGATTGTGTTGCGTAATCGTGAGTAATTAGTCCATTTACAATCCGTACGAGGTGCGCGTAATATCGACCGATGGGCAACGTGCGAGCGTCGCATTAGTTCTCTCCGTTATTAATGTATTTCGATCGCGTTTTTTCGCGCGGCCCGCGCATTTATTGCTCCATAGATTAACGTCGCGTTACCTTCCCTCCTTTTGTGTCCCACTCTCTTTTCCGTCAAGTTACTTAATCGTAATTTGAGCGAGATTGCTCATTTGCGATGTCGTTCTCATGCGGCGCGTGTGCATCCACGCATAAAGGTCGAAATGTGACGGGACAAAGAATACAATTGAAGCACGGGTTTCCACTCGAAAGATTCAAACTGTTATTGATTATTTAATTGTATTTTCTGAATACTCTCTTTGCACTGTCTCTGAAAATCGATGAAGCAGAATCGAACTGCAGAAGATTTGTTCTCAATATTTTTTGTAGGATTTTCATAAAAAAGACTAGCCAAAAACAGCACATAATTAAAGTTATAGATTCACATTAAGATTGCTACTTATATTTTATTTCTTATCGATCGCGACTGAATTCTTTTCATTTAAATTCTTATTCTAGTATAGATAGTATTATCTTTTTGCCCCTTTACATCGTGCACATTTTATAACGTC
Organism: Lasius platythorax; assembly: GCA_963971435.1. NCBI lineage: Eukaryota > Metazoa > Arthropoda > Insecta > Hymenoptera > Formicidae > Lasius > Lasius platythorax. The sequence continues at coordinate 2,462,907 of OZ020540.1, read as the reverse complement.
TTTAATTAAGTGACACGACCATTAAGCTCGCCGCAATGTATCATTTTTTTGCGATGCAAATACGCGCGATTCATTCATCACCGCATGCAGAGACATTGTTTAATTATCGCATAATAGCGTGTCGCGTCCTTTGTTACATTTCAAGATAGCGAGATAGATGAGACTATTTATCTTGGGACACAAGTCTACTAGAGTCACGCAGAGCGAAACTTTGAAGACAGTGTTGTATCGTATTGCGATGCGATATACAAATAAGATGTTACCCCTGATGTATTAACTGTAGGTTACAAGCTAGAGGAGATGATAAAGGAGATGTATATTGCAAACCTATTTTCACATAAATTGCATTAATCTTCTTCATGAAAAAGATCGAACTATTTGTGTCATATTATGTGTACATTGTTTGCTACATCAGGGTACATTATCGCTAAATCTGTGAAATTGGCAGCTTGTACATAATACATTTCGCAATTCTATCGTTCGACTATCAGTTAACGAAGCTGTACGTTTCGACACATTTGCTGCGCGAAGCATATAATTATCACATCACAGCACGTGAGAAAGTTGCTCCGACGCATGGCTAAGCGACACGATGCGTGCCGGTAATGAGGAGCGAACTAACAGCTCTCTCGACTAGTTAGAAAAAAACATAAAGCTTGTGTGTCGTTCATAGATGCAGCGTTCACGTGATGTCAATCTTGGACTCTAATGAGACTCAGCGTTTCCAATGCATCTTGAAATTACACACGCTTCGAATAAATTATCTAGTTTTTAGGCACACAATTGAATTTGTTTCTCTCATCCATAAATGACATGAATCTTTTTCCTTAATGTAATAGATAATAATAGAAAAACTTTTTAAAAAAAGATTAAAAGTTATTGAAAAAAGATTTAAAGATTTTGTGTGTGTGTGTATACAAGTTCATAATTTATAAGATATTTATTTTATATCAAATTTCTTACTTAAAGTGAAGCTTACTTATAGACTCACTACGCATATGTTCCAAATTACTCAATTAAGACATCAACTAAATTACCGAATCAACTCTTCTAAGTTTATATACTGCGAACGAACGAGCGGAGCCAAAGTATTACCAAAGTATTATTATTACGAATACCATCGAGCACGAAAGTGAGCTGGGATTGTGGGAATTTATTTGTAGAAAAGAGAGCAACGATGATTTGCAACGACCAACGAAGAACAATGCGGAGAAGCGTGCTCGTCAGGAAATCGTTAACCCAGCCGAGAAGGTAATCGCAGCCTTCGGCATTAGTGCATAAGTGCATTGTTAATAACAGGGTATCCAAAGCACCACCACTTGTAGAGAAATCTACAGAGCGAACTGCCTGTGATCATCGGCGTATCCTTCGATACACGGAACCAATCGACGGACGTTGTCCGGCTTACGCCAAGGCTAATTCGCCTTAATTAATACACGAGGTCTCTCAGCAAACCTCCTGTCTATCAAGGGTCACGCCAGTCGGCTGACACCGAGCTTATATTCTGATAGTTATATGCACAGTGATTCTCAGCTTCGGTCCCTTATCTTCTCTGATCTATCAAATTTTTTGCTACAGAACACTGCGAGTAATTCACTTTTAATATAACAATAGTTATGCACAGAACAGTTTATAAATAGAACAAAATTAAAATCAAACAGTAATAATATACAGAAATATATTAATATATTCAATTATTTTTTTCAAACCTTAATCTAAATAAATAATAAATTAGAATAAAATCAACTATTTAATTTCTATTTATTTTCATATCATTATCAATCAATCATTTATCAATACAGATATTTATCGAAACAGCATTTCGATTGTATAGTATTGATAAATGATTGATTGACAATGATATGAAAAGAAATAAAAATCAAATAGTTGATTTTATTATAATTTATTATTTATTTAGATTAAGGTTTGAAAAAAATAACTGAAATTATTAATATATTTCTGTAGGATATAAGAATGTTGCTCAACTCGTATAGGCTATAATTAATTGTAAATAAACTTAAATTTATATCACTCTGATTTATAATGTCTTGTTAAGAATTCTCTCGACTCAATCAAAACCGTGACTCTGGCGGAAAACTCTGGCGTAGAAAATAATGATGCTTTTAAAAGAAGCGGTTGGCATTTCTTAACTCACGCGGAATCATACTCAGCTGAGGGAAATGCGATAATTAGAGATACCCCGTAGATATACATGTTGCTATGCGATTTCTCACAGGTAGATAAGAAATTTTATGTATACGTTAATGGGCGTAGGAAACATCTCTCACCATATAATCGTGCAAGGGCGATTTACCGTGCGCTCATAATGAGCTATGATTCTCTACCTGTAATGCAACTCTCGTTACACGCAACAACGTGTGTCAGGTACGCTGTTATTCGTCGATATTAAAAGTAATATTAGACTGTTATTGTGTTCCGTTACATCGTCAATGAGGCGCGTAATATGAACAACGTCCAACACGCATAAACAATTAATATTGCTGATTGCATTTCACCCTTTGACCCGCTTTGAGATCCGCAGCTTTATTGAAAAGTTCTAAATGTCATAATTTAAACTCATAACTTTTAACTGAATTTATAAAAATTATGTGCCTTTTTAAATTCATGTGAGCAAAAAATATATATGCAGTGCACAAGGCAATGCATATTTTATGACATATCCAGAAATCTAGCATAATATTTATGAGATGCTGATAGCGAGTATAATCATCAAATAAATATTTTACTTTGATAAAAATAGAAATGAAAACTATTGTAATGTAACGGGAGAGAAACAATTTGTGAAATATTTCAAAACTAATGGAACATGATATTTGTAGCGTTTAAAGCCATTTGAAGCTATGAGTTGGTGAGAACTAACAAGCCTGTTATTTCTCGACAAACCTCGACAAACCTTGGCAATTTTACGATCGCTCCTATTCGCAACGACAGTCATGATCGCGCGAGCGAGTTACAGCGCGGAATGGTAGAAATGACGGTAATCAATGAATTGGCATTTCCCACATTCAGGCGGTATCCGCCTTAGTAAGGATATCTCGATGGCCGCACGATGCCGTACGGTGTTAGAATGACGGATAGGCGGCGGCGGTTTTGCCATTAGAAACCGGTGTTACACCGATCGTTGAAACAATTAGTCGAAGCCGAGTACACAATCGAGCTGTACGTCAAGTAATGGTCTTTCGTTTGCCGATCCCGATCACCGCATATTGGTAATTTCATAAAACCATCCACCATAATGGCATCCTAATGCGCGAAGCATGTTCCGATCTTTGCAAACTTCGAAGCTAGTTTATTTCCGTGGAATCGGAGTAACGGGAAGAAACTGAAGCAATAAGATGGCAAGCGTAATTTTCGTATGTGCGGATACTTAAAAAAATTTAGTACTCTCTGGCATAATTGATCTCTGCCCTCGCGTCAAAATAAAATAAAATAAATAATAAAATGAAAAAATAATGAAATTCTGAAACTGCGACAATTGTATCAAGTTATTAAAAATTTTTTGTAATGCAGAGATCGCAAATTGTAACGGTAAAATATCATAATATTATAGAAATGATGGATCATATATCGTTAATAAAAAGATAGATTTTATTTATCTTGTTTCAAAAAATATTTCTCAGATATACATATATATATATATATATTTTTTTTTTTCTCATGTAAACTCTGATCTGCGATAATGGTATTATCGAAAAAGGCTTCAGTGTTTCTCCATATCAAGAATTTCTGGGTTGAGCACCGCGATCGCGCTGCGTCTCGGTTGAACCATGGACCAGACAAAAGATCCTGGTTCTCACGACCACGCCCTCTCCCCGCTGCCCCTGCCTTCTCCAGACGGCGGCGGCGATGCCTTCACGAAGGTACCTATCCACCGGAAATTCCTGAAGCAACCGCCGCCGCGTCGTATATGCACACGGAATGGAACGGCGCGATCTCTTCCAAGTTCTCGTGACGCGGTAATAAATGGCCGGTGCCTGGATCTATACGCGAGAGCGCCCGTACGAAAGCGGATAAAAATGCGAGAGTTTTCTCTCCCGCTGGACAGAAGGCAACGCCACGGCGACGCTACGGAACGGTATCGAATTTCCGCGAGGCTCTACGGTCGTGAATCCTAGCGTGCGAAAGTCGGCGACCCTTGACCGCGACGGGCCGCGGATCACGCGCGCGAAAAATCTTGGCGGAGGATAACACGACGGTACGCTGATGTGTGCCTCTTATCTGTTATCCTGCAAAAGAGAGAAAGAGAGAGAGAGAGAGAGAGAAAGAAAGAGTCGCGTGTTCGAGTCTGATGTATGTAAATTCGTGAAGCGCGTAAGCTAACACGTGATTGAATCGACGATTCTCATTAATTAGCTCTTCTGAAAGTTAAAGACCCTCTGTAAATAAGATCGCGCGTTTATCGTAAAAGAAAAAAAAATCTATTTTCAAAATTCTCTTTTATCATAATCGAATCCACAACTCGTAAATCTCGCGGCGAACGACTACCGGTTATGCGCCGCGTCCAATTTGAGCACCTTATTCAAGGGAACCGCGTCAGCCTCGATCTCGTAGATATTAAAAGGGATGTTCGATGACTAATGGTTTACCGTCGAGCAGTTGACCTGGTCGGGCGACAAGTCGTTAACTACCGGCCGTACGCTCAGGTTAAACATTATTATTATTATTATCGGTGTATGGATCTCACGGCGATATTTGGTAGTGTGGTTGCGGGCATCGCGTCGATTTAACGTGGGAAGACGAAGATAATGGCTTCAATCTACACGTAACCGAAGCTTCCATCTCTCGTACGAGAAGAAGAAGCGATTTCCACGTCCGCGTTCGAAACATCACGCTATTTCGCCGAACGAGGTCTTAGCTTGTGACGTGTAATTGCAATGTGACAATAACGAGATAGTTGTGTCCCCATAATTAAATTTTTTTCCGTTAGCTTTCTTACCAGACATTACGCGTTCGCTGATTTCAGGTATCCCGCGTGTAGACTATCATTCAAACGATAACGTCACCAGCGAAACCGTGCATATGCGAAGCGAGAGAAGGGACCGATGGTAAAATGACGTGCGATTGTTCTAACGATTGCTGACGCACGCGCGTGACTCACGATCGTACATAACGATCATCGAGAATGTAGCAAGTTTGTTTCTCTGAATCGATGGATGTATTTAATCTTGATCAGCTTTACCGATTCAGAGTTTCAATAAAATGTCCGTAGCTCTCTAATCGTGTATTGGAATCGCAGAAATTTATGATACAACATGATTCTATGTGTGCAATTTAACTAACTTTCTTTTCTATCTTTTTCTCTCTTTAATGCGTATTCTATGAAGCGATCTTTCGTCTGAAGATATCTTGAAATTTTGCATATTTTATACGAATGTACATTTGTCGCGATACATGTCGATTGAATCCAAACATCCGGAATTTCAAAAAAGTACCAAAATTACTTGCTCAATTGAGACCAACTTACCAGTGTGGGTCCTCTTGTGCGCCTTGAGATGCGAGCTCTTCGTGTAAACCTTGTCGCAGCCGGCGACGTCGCATCTGTGAACCTTACGTCTCTTCAGCGCGTCGCCGCAATCGCCATCGACACCTAAATTACCGCCGTTTCCGCCAACGCCGGCATTTCCTCTACCACCTAATCCGATACCTCCCGTAAGCGGACGTTTTTGGAATGCGCTGAAATTAGATAATTAAATTCGCAAAGAGTTAAACATAATGTTTAAACAAAAATATGCCGTTTAAAACTATAAATTATATCTCGAAATTATATCCAGAGATTCACTTACAGAAAAAGAATCTATTTCTGTAAGCGAATCTTTTAATCGGACGTAGTTTATAAAACGGCATAACATGCGACATGCGGCAAATTATAAAAGAATCAGATGTAGGATCGCGCGTTTTCTTGCGTCTGACATTGCCTTCTGGTGCTCATCACGATGTGTACCGATACACGTATATCTGAGATGACATTGATTACGACGAGCGACAAGAAATTCGTCGTTCGAGCACCAGTTGCTATCAATATCAATTCCAATATGTGGAAGAGACATCTTCATCGACCGTTTTGCGCATGGATCGCATGTTCCATCATGGATGATCTGTCATTCTTACTTTTTCTAGACACGCAGCCGAAGAATATGATATGATTCGTTTTTAAATTTATAAAGTTGCTATTTTCAGTTTAGTTTAATTTTATTTCTATTTTTTTTTAATGTAAAGATAGTTTTAATACTTTTCTTGTGGAATCATTTCTCTAATATATCCGTAAAATCGACATAACTTCAATAAAAAATTATACTAATTTCAGAAAAAATATCGAAAGCTTAAGCATCCACTACACGATTCAAAAACAAAAATTCATTAAGAGAGATATAAAAAAAAGAAAATTAAAACTGATAATTCTTTGCATTTTATAACTTCTATAACAGAGAATAAAATTCATCATTTTCTCTAACAATAGAAGCTTTAAATCGGCGCGTGCGGCGCACAAGTTAAATTTCTCCTTACTTAAGCCAAATAAGTATAGAAATTATTTCCACAGATAAAACGTATTGCTTGTTCATTTAGATGAATGTACCAGTTTCTAACGACGCGTTATTTGCGATGCAAAGTTTTCTTTTCGAATCAAAAATGCCTTTTTCGGTGGGTAGACGAAAAACCGAGCGATTCTTCGAAAACGGGCAATCGGTTGAATAGTATTGGACTGATTCGATCCGATCCATGAAACGAAGAAAGGCGTATCGGGCTGGTTCGATCAATCTCAACTTGACACGCTGAATTCTGGTAAGACTTGTTTTTCCGCGAAATACTCGTACGTGCTAACGATATAGATCGGCTTATATTTCTTAAGGCGTGCCATATTAGTACTGGTCAATTTGGCGCAGCGCAAAATATCACCTGCAGATATCGTTTGTGAATAGAATAAGACAAACATCGATAAGAGACAATCCGAAATAATTACGCGATTTACGTCAAAAATTTCGAGCCTTTTGAATAATTACAATAAATTTGATTTTTCAATTATCTCAGAACGCCAATTAAAATAAACTTTACGTTCTGGTCTTTTTATATAATTTTATATAATTTTGTTAAACTGTGACTCGCAGCCATTCTTTTTGACGGTGACATTTTTACATAAATTTATCGAGACATAAATTTTACACAGTGATACCGATCTACATCACGCAGTCTGACTCGCGATCAAGAATTCTAAAAGTTTTAAGTTGGATTAAATAAAATGGTACGCCACTTACGTGTCCTTAGCCACCGCCGTATTTTATCGTGAAGGTTTCATGTACAATTCGCGCTATAAATTAGAACAGTGTGTTGCGCAAACCGACATACATAAATCTGTTTATAGTCGCGATTCGCGATAATCCGGGTGACCTTAATCCATCTTTCAGAAAGTAGATTTTTGTGTTCATACGTATTTCTATCCAGATATAAATGCCATGGAAAAATTAATTATTCGATATTTCCATATGAATGACTATTGCCTTCTAATATATTTTTCTAACGATCCGATAATCCTTGAATTAGCCAGAAAATTATTAAAAGAGAGACAGGTATCACAATGCATTTTATACGAAAAACTATGATACTAATAAGTATAAAAATTAATATGCATAGAATTGTGCAGTCTATAAATTCTTTTCGCTATATAAGTGAAGATTATAATAAATTCCGTTTTAATAAATTTACGCGAAACGTGACATGAACGATCTTATACGATATTATTCGCAAAAATTAACGTGTATTACTAAAGCTGGAAAAGTCCAATTTAAAAACGAACCTTGCTATATGTATCAACAATGACGTGATATGAAGATCTAAATCATTACTCAGTTGGAGTAGTCATTATAAATCCGACGATCTAATAAATAGACAAGAGCCTGACTGGGAAATGTATTTGTCGTAAAATATTATCGCCAGTTCCCGTCGCGGATCCTCCGCAGGAGGTGCTGATATGCGAGTACCAGAACTCTTATGAACGTATATTCGTGTTTATTCGACGTACATACATATAAAGAGATAGATAGAAACGTATATGTATAAGAGACGAGTTAAAATTTATATCAGACGCGATTTGTAGCTATTCTCTCTTCGTACGTGAAACAAAGCTAGACAAAACTATGAAGATCTGTATAATTATTGGCCACGAAATAGACCATGATTATTAGATGCTTGAATTTCTAAATTTTAAATTAAAATCATTTTTTTCTCGTATATATGACGCTTGTTTTTGGATAGCGCTAAATTCCTCGCTCTTAAAAAATGGAGATCAAACACGGAGCTCATGCGCAATACACCTTATAGACAGGTTGATTTGCAAAAAGCGTATAATGAATCGGCGTCACGCTAATTGGGCGAAAGAAACGAGACGAAATTACTTAGGCGCGTGCTCGAAAGAAATCGTGACAAGACGTGTAAAATGAGGTTTGTTAGCGTGCGCCGGGTGTCACGAGATTACCATGTTTTCTTGTATGTGTTATATATGCTTGTGTGTGTGTGTATGATGTCAAGACAGTGGTTTCTGTAAGAGAGATGGATCGGGGGAGACCCGGGTACAATGGAAACGACAGTCGCGCGAGTGCGCGCGGCAAGAGCAAATTAAACGAGATTTACAGCGAGCGCACGATCTTGTCCTATTAACCCTGGACGTGCTTATGCATTCGATGAAATACGATTGAACGTAAGCATCGACGCCGTGAGTGAATATTCGCTGTGATATCCCGCTGTTTTCGGCCGATTGTGTGAAGCGATAATAAAGTCAGCCTTTGAATTTCGCAGCGAACTCGACACGTTTCTCGCGCGCTTATTCTGTACTTTGTCTCAACATTCCAACAAATCGTACATTTAACACGTTTAGCATGGCAGTGTGACCAATTTCCTTTTAATTAAAGATTCTCTATACAGCAAGAATTATGTCATTCGTTTCATTTCTCAAAAACGAGAATTCTCAACACAGAAAAATTTGTACGATGTGTGATTTGCATAAAAGTAAACGTGTATGGCTAAAATTCGAAAAACCCAATTTGAAAACGAGTTGAAATCTATGTTGTAAGATGTACGATTTGCCAGAAACATTTTATTTTAAATTATTTTTACAAGCATGGAGAAATTTCTTTATATATTATTTTCTGTATATTAAAAAGCATATTAAAAAGAAATTGGTATAATGGCCAAATTTATCGTGATTATTAATGTATATACGCGAGAATACAAGTAATTTTGTTGATTATAATTAACTGAAAAAAACTGACGGCGGAACATTAAATTATTCTCACATTGCCCATCCATGAGATAAATTCACTTTATGATTAATTATTGAATTTTTATCATACACGCTCGTCTCAGATACATAAACTTTAACGCTATCTCGCTTCAATAGCGTCCTCTCGCAGCCTTTACGCAACGTAAAATACACGCTTACGCCTAGATAAAAGATGCAACAGGTGAATAATAATACTCACTAAGAAGCCTTTATCCTCTGCAACGCGAGAAGGGCGGCGGAAGGGGTGATCGGGAAGACGGAATCGGGTGGTTCCATCACGCAAACTGATACATCCCTCTCCCGATCCCTCTCTCGGTCCCTCTGCCTGTCCCTATCGCGATCGCACTGCTCCCTTTCCCGATCTCGCGCCTCTCTCTCCCTGATCGCGGGCTCTCGTTCCTGTTGACATTCCCTCTCGTTCTCGCCGCTCCTCTCCCGCACCCTCTCGCGCTCCCGGTTTCTTTCCCGGCTTCGATCTCGATCGCGATCTCTGTCCCACGCTGTTTCGCTCAACGGTGGCAAAGACGGTGACGCTGCAAAAGAAACGAGATGTGCCTGTTATAAGAAAATTCTTATTATATAAATAACTGTTAAAAAATTATTATAATTATTATTAAAAAATTGTTATAATTATTATTAAAAAATTCTTATTATATAAATTACTTATTATATAATTCTTATTGTATAGATTATTTCAATTCAAGTTGCTAAACTGATTATTTCGACATTTATAAATAAATTATCCATTTAAAAACTCATACTGCGGAAATTTATGCAGCAATATGCGCTGATCCAAGCAGGATCCTATAAGAATAATTTATAATGAAAAACATAATTCTTTGCATAATGGCGATGTTAATTAATATTCCTTTTCTAAAAGACCGGATTATACGAAAGGATATTCTTGTTTAATGGAGAAAGAGAGAGAACTGTCTTCGCAGATTGGAAACCTATTTTCGAGAACCGGTAGTACCTGCCGCCTAAACTGATTACGGTATTTTACATAATTACGTGGTATCTCTCGCATCTCGTAAGGAACATATTATGTAATTGCTATTATCAGAAATACGAAAGCGGATCACGATATTCCGGAAAGATATTAAACGCAAGCGAATAATGGGAGCAGCACAATTGAAGTATATATATATATAATTTCTTTCATATGGGATACGTGTTTGCCACTTTGCGCGAACGTGCCATGGCGGTCACAGGGTATCGTGCCCTCGATCCATCAGCGATCGAGGATCGAAGGTCGATGTCAGACGAGCACGATGCAGCTCGCGCAACCTCTCGCAGATAAATCAACGGAGTGAAGAAATGCAAACGTTTCTTGCGCTCGCATCCTTTTCGAGACGTAATTCCCCGCGATGGCGTGTTATAAATCGCTTTATGATTTCTTTTCGCGGGATTGTACGAGAGATCGACTTGTTTAAGATACTTCGCTTATCATTACGTCAGATTCGCGCCCGCGCGTTGGATGCGATAAAATAAATTCGCCCCCGATCTCTCCGCGGAATTTCGCGAATTATTGCGGTGTTTAAACCATGAAACGTCTTCACATAGATTCCTACATCCTTCAAAAATTGGCAGCCACAGTTTATTATCGTATTACATGGAAAATTGCGATTTACCTCGCTATCTAGAGAGTTTTGACGACCGTTGACATCGCGGCCGCCGCATCTCGCTGCAGTTTCTGCGATTTGTGAGAGCCGGCCGACAAGCGTGTTAAATGTCCGTGACATTGCTGTTACTAATTAGCAGTCACGTTAGCGCCGAAGCCAATACATTCGCAAGATAGAACGGAAAGATGCGGCGGCTTCGCGATACCATTGTTGATCGCACTGCTGATAATATTTTGACGCTATGCACGCCTTTCATTTGATTATAGAAGCTGCTCGTCCCACGTAATCGATGTAAAACCATAATTTGCAAGATCACCTTGTTACGCAAGGATAGCTTGTTTGTTGATAAACACGTTATTAGCACCGTGTAATAATAATTAATTATACAAAATCATCGAGTTTGAATTTCTAATAAAAAAAATTTAAATCAATATATACAAAATTAAAATAAAATTGTATTTTTCACAATACAGAAGAAATCACACGCAAATAAATTATATAATTTTATTAATCTCTTTTGGAATACGCTTAGATTGTAAATTCTACTTTTAATTTAAATATTTTAATTTATTAATGCTACATATTCATTATTACAATGTTTCGAAAGACATTTGTCAAAATGTGTCTTTCTATTCAGAGAAAGAAAATTGAATAATAGAATGTCTAATAGCGCTAATGTATTAGCGAATTAATGAATTATAGTGCCATTGTATGGAGAGAAGTACATACTTTCTTCTTTAACGACGCTAATGTTTAAATTGATTGGAATCGATCTTACATTCACGAAGTTATGCGATAGCACGTGGCGCATGGTCGTAAGTTAAGCGGAACGTTCGTGCGGAACGATCACTTAAGCTGACGCGATATGAAATTTAATGCCTCGTCTTCACGAACCTGAATAGATATCTGAAACAGAGTTGAAACACGTACCGTTGCTGCTTCTCTCTTATGTATTACGTGTCTCACTGCACCTTGACAACCTGAGTTATCTTAAATTAAGTAATATATGTCGTGCATCGCGTAATAAGATTGACAGTCAATTTCGGGAAGAAATTGTGGCGAAGAAAACGAATATAATATATATAATAATCGTGTTTCAAATGTTTAAACATTAATATATACGAAAGAAATATTATATTATTATATATTTCTTTTATATTTTTTAAATTATTTATTTTATCTTTTCTTTCAATTACACCTTTTTTTATTTATTTACGATTTTCTGTGAATAAAATATAAGCTTTTACACATACATCCTCACAAGAAATCGTAGAAACTCAAAATGAATTTTTATGAATACCGACAAATTAACAAATCACAATTTCCACGAAAATGTAAGAAATTTTATACAGTAAATTAATTACTATTCAATGCATGATATGATGAAGATTATCAAAATACTCGTTCTCACTACGTATATAACCGATTTCTCATTAATTATTTATTTGTTCTTATCATGGTAGAAATCTCATGAGCATCTTCAAATCGTATCGAGGAATCATTATGAATTCAGTCGATCGAACCACGACGTAGTAACAGCGGTATTATTAACAGCAATTTCCGTGCACCGAGGCGGCCTCGCTTAATTAGCCGCTGCTTCGGACACTTTTTCCTCCCTCCCTCTTCCGAGAGATCTCGTTCCGAACGTCTCGTTAGGGCCATTAACTCTTCTCATAGTTTTAGCCGAGACCTATGATCTTCGCTATCTAATGGGGCACGCAGTCGTCACAAACAGGAACGATCTGACAGAGCTTCGTGCGTCGTTACTTCGCTCTTGTGTTCCTTTTCTTTTCTTTCGTTTTTTATTTCGTCTCCTTTTTCCAGCGTAGTTATCCCTTAACGTAAAAATATCAATGCGCGTATGATTGGTGTTGTTTGAAAATCGAGGTAACGCGACCGTTTAATTATGTCTCTAAAAAGGAATAGATTTCCGATAAGAAGTTAAATTAACGATGAAGACAGAATAGCGTACAGATAATCTAAATGAATTAACTTTGGCTTAATAATTCGTCATTTCTTCTCAAATTCGTCATATTGTACTATTTATAAAGGAAGCAAAATTAATTCTTCAAAGATTAATTATTAATTTAATAATTAATTTTAATTAATTGTATACTTATAAAGTCTGTCTCAGTTGGCCTTCGACCTGTAACAATGATATTATTCAATTTTGGTATCACCACATGTTTAAAAAAAAACCTCAAATTGTGTGTATTTAGACTACAATATTTTATTTTTCGAATATTTTTTTCTCCGACCACGATATTTCTGTTAATGTTTTTCTATTATTTAATACTATAAATTTTCGAAAACATTTTAAATTCGTAGGAAGCATCTTCTGTTGTTTGATCAGCATATCAACCAATAAAAACCATCCCTTTATAGGCGTTCGCTCGCCTCGCCCACGCTAGCAACGGGGTTAATACTAAGCATTAGCGGTAATAATACTCGGTTTTAGCATGTTTCGCTTTTCCGTTTCATCTTCGTCTTTCCTCTCCGTCTTTCGCCCTCGTCCGCGCACGATCTTTTGCCTTCCGTCGCTTTTTTTTCCCCGCACACACGTATCCGGTGCTTACGCGCGCCAAGGAACGTCAGGGGGTAATTGATAATGTTAAACGCCAGGGTTAATCCGCCGATTTATGGGCAGAGAGCGTGCGCATCGTGGATTTTTTAAAATCCACCAAATTGAGGGATAATCGCCCGACATTAATGCCTCGCCGCTAAAGATCGCCGCGCCACACCGGGCGCGCGAATCCAGAGGGATGATTGAGAGAGATAAGTGGGAGTACGGAGGTTATGGCGCTTCTCGCGTGTTCGGTGGCGGATAAAAGAGGGCCCCGCTAATCCGCCAAGAAAAAGGGAGAGTGCTTGAATCGACTGAGAGAATCGATCTCGAGATAACCACGGCGCATGGCGTCGAGGATAAAGCGCCTATCTCATGACCCGAAGTCAAAGGTAGTCACTCGTTGTAGGATCTCGCGTTCGCAACGATGCGATGCACATTTCCGTTCCGTGATTCTCGAATCACATGGTATAAATCTTAAACGATAACTCGTATCCATAAACTTGCACACTTTTGAATAAACATTAACGTAATATGACTATAGAAAATACATTGCTGTCATAGAGATAGAAATTTAATATAATATAGAGATATAAATATATTTTAATATTTTATAGTATAAATATAAATATATTTTAATATTTTATAATAGATAGAAATATATATATATATCTTGTATAATAGAGATAGAAATATATATATCGGGGGAGAGATGTAGTAATAGCAATACAAATAATTACATTATAAAGAAAGACAAAAAAAATATGTTTATGAAATATGTTCATTAATTATGAAATATGTTTATATCTAAATATAAAGGACGGGCTTATTTTTCATCTTGGCTTTATCACTCGCAAGTGGGAACGGATCCGCCGTTCATTCCGGCGGATAACGTCGATTATCGCTTATTGTATAATCCAGCGGGTGGGCGCATTAGGCGCGCGGAAATATATGCGTGCGCTCGCGTGCGCGTGCACGGATGGAAGGTGGGTGGACATGCCACCCGCGTCGCGGAACTCGTTAGACGTTATGTGTTTTCAATTAAGTTTCCGAGGCCGCGTACGCGAAGCGCGCAGATTAGCGCGAGCGACCGGACTTGCGTCGATTAATCGTGGAGCGTTATTTCTCATCCTCGTGCCGCGGGGGCCGCCACGACGTTTAGAAATTTATCGACGGTGGTTCGTTCGTACAAAGTACCGGTTATCCGTCAGGTGCGAAGATAACGTGCGCGATAACGCTTATTCACGTCGTGCTGCAAATTCATCGGCAGAGAGAATCGTTTTGGAATTGAGAAGAGAGATCTCACGGGAGAGAGGGAACAATCGCGGTAAACTTTTGCGCGAAGATATCCGTGCGTTTCGTAGAAAAAAAAACCGTGAATATATCCAAAATTTGCGCCCAAATTTTATCTAGATATTGTACAATAATCATAATAAATGCAGGATATGCTAAATATATGTTTATAGTAAATATATTGATGCTAAAGAGATATACGTATATATATTTTAAAAAATGTCATATAATGTAAAATGATATAATTACTGTTACATTATAATGTAATGTTCTAACAGAATTAAATCCAACAGCTCGATTCGCGCAACGGAGATTTCATTCTGGAAATAATTAAAATTTATATTTCGTCGTATTAAACGACGACTTCAAACTGCATCGCGCAACAACCCTGTGGCGTAAACGCAGAATGAGCGATTATTTCTTTGTCAAGCGCGCGCAGCACATTAACGTATTATCATAATTAAGCGTCGCCTCGTGCACACTAATTGACAAAAGCGTAATTGCACTAGCGAAGTGAAAGTAAATGCAGAAATGCAATTAAATATATGCCAATTTGTCGGTCGAGATCACGGAAAAGATTTTAAACTGAATTTTGTCAGATATATCTTTCTCCGTCTCTCTCGAATTTTAAATTAAATTTATTGGTCAATTTTACATCTCGTCTCTCCGAACAATAATACATATCTTCGTTAACGAGTACGAAATCGTTTATAAAATTATTAAGAGTATGCTAACAGTATTATATCGATTTCGATTAATGTAGGATGAACGATGTATGTATATATGTGGAAGGTATAATACATAATTTTTTAATAACCCGGAAGGTATCGGAACAACACTGAGAGAGAATCGACCGCTCGTAAAACATGACGGCGCAATGGCATCCAGATTAAGATATGCGTCAGCAGGTAATCGATTCATGCACGCGTTGCATTAATCTCAAAGCTGTACTTTTACGACGCTCACTATTGCCGCGCGATAAATCGCGCCTTCGTTATCGTGTCCTCCGGGTTCGTTCCTTCTTCTTTCCCTTTTTTTTTATACGTGTCGTAAATATCACGCCATCAAAAGTAATGCGTGCGCATATGCATGCGAATGAGTTTTTGCAGTCGTTAATGTAATACTTTTTATGCGCGCGCTCTCTTCCGAGATATAAAAATATCGCATAACGTTAATAAAAAAGATCATGGTACAAGCCGTATATTATCGTCGCGCCATGGACCCATGGATGAAGCAATGCACAACTTTAACTTTGTTTACCAAAACATGAATATAAAACGCATATATTACCATATATATCCTCACACACTTGCGAAAAGCACACTCTATAAGAATAAAATCTTGTTTCAGAAATATTTCATAATTTTTCGAGGCTGTTTTAACTCTCGACATGTATATTTTCACGTATCTTTATCCTTATGTACGATAAATCGAACTCGGACATTCGCATCTAGAGTTAAACACGCAACGACGATGCAAAAGGGTTCAATTAGACTCGCGGAGAGATACATTTCGGGAAACGTTTTACTCGTCAGAGAATAAAAACCAGCATCGAAGAAATACACAGTCTAGGGTGAAAGCGCGGGAGTTAACCGTTTCGAAGATAAGTCCCTCGCGGGCAGTGTTCGAATTGTTCCACCCACGCTGATCGCGCATAAAACGTCCGTATGCGAGCGAGAGGAGCCCCGGAGTCGCGATGAACATGATGCGGCAGATGGATGAGCTCCGGCTCGATTCATATAAGAGTCGTAAGATCGAAGAAACGGGACAAGACAAACACCGGTTAATTGGGAATCCGCATAAGATGGATGAATATCTTATTATCCGGTATGCGGTACTTGTATAATACACGAGAGTAGATCGCGCGCGCATAGTGCTTCGTTGATGCATGGAACCACGGGAACTGAAAGATTAGGGAGAGAATGACGATCAAGGGTACACATTTATGAGCATTAAGAAATGCAGCTCGAGCCTCGCGTCCGTCGCGTTGCTCGTGATTAATCGAGCCCGAGAAAACCGCCGCATCGGAATGCATTACCGACATAAAATGACTCGCCAGAACCAGTCACGAATAATGGTATCAAAATAGGTGGTCACGAAAGGTCGAAATCCGTGAGCTTCGTGAACTTCGAATGCTATAAGTTATGCTCATTATAAATCTACAGGCAATTACCAGTATAACGAATGCTTCATCAGTTTATTTTACGGCTGCAAGTTGATTCTACCATGTTATCTACATAGTAGGATACAAATAAAAAGTAGCGATATCATTATTACAATGTGAAATTATTGCGCGATACGCGAATATTTATGTATATATTATATATTATACATTATATATTTATAGTGTGTGAATATCTTTTTAAATATTCGCAATAATTTCGCATTGTAATAATGATATCGTTACTTTTAATTTCTATGTGTGACAGCGTTCTTTTTAAATTAAATCATTTTTGATACGTTCCATCAAACTTTTCCTTTTTTCCATTTCAAGTATCAATATAGAAAAGTCAAAAATATAATATCAATAATGAGATATAAAAAGATACAAATGCGACATAGAGAGAACGAAAAAAAGAACAAATAATGTAATCTGTTTCCAATAATCCTCTATAATTAAAAGATTCCGTGAGTTTCACGAATGAGCAGCTTATAGTTGTATTTTACGAAGCTTCCGTTTTGATATCTTCCGAGCTGAAAATAAATTATGCGAGCGATGGCATATATAGTTCAAAAGTTATAGTAACGTCTCACTTGAAGTGCCGATATAAGTGGCAGATTCTCTCTTGTAATCAGAGCACAGAGAAAAAAATTTCGAAACTAAAATCGCGACAAACGAATATATTAGCGCTGCATATTTCGGTACCTGTAATAAAATGATACTAATTCACAGTAATTTGTATAAATCTCAAAGCGATACTTATATTGCCAATGTATAGAAATTTCATGTCAGAGTGTCGTATATGCGATCAAAGTTCTCGAAACAATCGCAGAGATCGCAGAATGTTTGGTAGATAGACGAACATGCTTCAATATTTAACATAGGCAAACGTGCCTTGTTTTCGTGCAGGTAGCTTTGCTTGGCTGATCGAAGTTCACTAATAATTCAACTTCAATTGCTAGTTTGACTGCACAAAGCTAGCTAGACAAGTTTAGCTTAAGTCGTACTATAATAATAATCGACCTTCTATCAGCGAAATTCGGCATCGAATTGCAGAAGTCTATACACTTTTTTTAATATAATTGTAAATATGAAAAAGAAATTATTTCTAGATGAAATTCATAAATAAAGTCTAACAAACTTAAAGCAATTCTCTTCATATTTTTTTTAAAAGAAAAAGAAAACCTAAATTGCAATCTTAAAAAGTCTCGGAGCAAATATAAGTCATGCTTTTCACGAGAATCCTAGTAAAATGAGAAAAGATCTGTCCTGGGGGGGCTAAAAGCGAGTTTAGTTCGAATCCGCATCGGAACAAGGCTTGATGTTCCATTGCGAATACCGGTCAACGTCTTTAACGGACGATTACGGACGTACGTCGTGGACCTGTCGTAACGTCCGTTTGCACCAAGGGAAGGTGTATAAATTGTGGACGCGGAGGTGCCGATACTTGATAAATCTATCGGCGGGTGATAGACGAGCCGAGACGGCGCGGGTCGGCTATGTGCATCGCAGCGACAGGCCGCACTAATGCATGCAGCACATCCTTAGCTAGCGCACCTTCACCCGTAATCGTCTTCGGGTAAGACACGTGGACGACAGCGCGCGCTAAGTCCCTCTCGATTCGCTCCTCCTTCCGCGCATTGGCTCTATCTTTCTCCCTCTCTTTCTTGCGTGTGGCATTCGAGATTGCGGGAACTCCGGAGGTCAATCTCTCGAGGCTCGATTACGCGTATCGATGACTATTAGGCGCGGTTTATTCATGGCTCGACTGGCCAGCTCTGTCTCGGTCGTAGTTCACCTCGCATCGCGATAACCCCGCGTCACTCGCTGAACTAGGAAGTCCCGAGGGACGGATGACAGCTGATTAAAAAGGGAAATAGAAGAATTTTATGTTGAGAATTAATTGGCTAGCGTACAATCAACGAACGTAATAATAAAAGATAAACTTTTAATATGTACATATATGTATATATATGTATATACATATGCAGGATGTTTTAAAGAACTATTTTGTCTTAGGCAATCGTGAAATTGATTCTTTCTTCAAAAAATTATAATTTTTAATTATAGTTTCTTCATAGTTTTTTTTTAATTTTCAACATATTAAATATTTTTGTAATCAAATTGCAAAATTGTAATTCTATTAAAGGAACATCTACATAAAATTGCTTATAAAATATTTTTTTTTTTCATATCTTTTTTTAATATGTCAAAATCTTTTTTTTGTCATAATGCAAAATCTATTTAGATCTCAATACTTTCCTAAAAAGGAGACCGATGTCTTGTGTAAGACATTCGTAAATCAAGAAAATAATGATAGTTCTAAAGCATTCTGTATGTACTTCGGATGTAAGACGCAATGATTGCACAAGCATTAAAGTAGGTATACCGAGACAGTTATTCCGCAGCTATAAAGAAGTTCGTATCTTTCATTGCGCGTCAAAGAATGTTTATGATCATGTAGAAGAATCGCTTCGAGCCGTCGATACCCAGATGGTGTTCCATTTATGCGAAAGATTGCACAGGTGGAACACATTGCATTAACGTACGGTGAAGATGCAATTGTTACGTCGAAAATCTACATACAAAGTATCATTGCTTATCTTAAATATCATCCACAATAATAAACAAGTTGCAACGTCAATGTTTAACCTTTCGGCGAACATTTGATAAGAAAAAATTGTTGAAAAACTTTGCAAGGATCTAGCTTGATCTAACAATTACATACTCATTGTATCATACAATAAAATTAAAACACCATTAAGTAATCGACGTTTGCTAGTGATTTTATCTCGATAGATTCATCCATCTGACGTAGTAATCAATCACTAAGACGAAGCTTTCATTCAATTTCCATAGTATTATATTACTTCGATTTCATCTAACAGTAGCATGTTTTCTGCAACGTGTATCAGCATCAGTTGCGCAATAAAAATAAAAAAAAATAAATAAAATAAAAAAACGGTCGCTTAATTTATCGCCGGAAAAATTCTTAGCATATTTGATCGGAGCGAGAATCTAGCGTAGCAGGCGTGTTTCACCTGCCTGCGTGCGCTCGATCGGGAGAAAAACGAAGAGGAAGAAGACGCGAAAAAGAGCACGCGCAAGGCACGTACGCGCGGATTTCTCCGGCGGGCGTGCGGTCAATAAATTTGCGATTTTTCTCGCAAAGAGAGCCATCGCGGCTCTTCCCATCTTCCCATCATCCCACGCCCGCGCCCTCGGCCATCCCTCGCCCTCGGGACGACTTCTTTCCGCGGAGCGCAGCATCGCGGTGAGAGATCGCGCGCGACCCGGGAAAAGGACGGCGCGATTACACGGATAATAAATTAACGCGCACGACCTTATCGAGGCGTATAATTCATCACGAGGTTACGTGCACGCGTGCGCGACCCGACTCGGCATCGTGCGCCGACCCGATATGGCGGTTTTGCACATTAACCTCGTAAAACTCTAATGGCACTCGACCCCTTACACCTGTAATACGGTATACGGCGGGCGATGTGAAAGTTCGGAGCACGGAAGGAGGCTGTGCCCGGGACAAGGTAAACGCTCGTTAGGCCGAAGACGCGCGTCGTTAGAAGAACGATGTATTCCCGGTCTACTAGGGATACTCCTCTCTGTCAGAGAGATAATGACTTTTCGTTAAAAAATATACTGTAATGATATTAACCCTTGACTTGCGACGCGAGTTAATAGCGCTTTCTTCTATTAATCTATTATCCTCTTATATTTCACGCGCGAAGAGTGTGAAGATACTCGTAATACTATCAATCATAAGAGACAACATTTTAACTTCAAATTAGATGCGAGCGTTTATAAATAATAGTAAACGAAAAAAATGAAAGATTAAAGATATGTGAACGGTACCATAGATCATTGGCTCAATAATTGCAAAAAAATTATAAGAAATTATTTTATATGATTATACAAATAATCAATGCATACAATCAGTTTGTTAAATCAATTAATACAAATATGCTTTTTAATATGACTTATATATAAATAACTAAATAATCCCGTAATAAAATTGTTAAAAAATATTCTGTTTTTTTTTTTGCTTAAAAGATTAATAATATACCTATTCTGAAAAAAATTATATTCTGGATAAAAATATTGTCCCTTCAATTATCAGAAATCAATCGTGAAGAGTTAATCTTTTATATGGGAGAAATTAGATCGCGGTTGATGTAACAAAATGAATGCAAGTCGCTGCAATTACGCAGTAGGAAATGAGCATTATCGATGTACGTAAACAGCAATCCGACTGGGAAATAAGTCCTGCAGTGGATTACGACGGTCATAATATCCACAAATAGGAGTAGCTCTACCATTCCTGTTCATTGCGGTTCATTAGACGTTTTGAAATATCGGTCGATGTCGCAGTTCGCATTCGGCAACGTATCTCTGTACGCATACGAATTTTTTTTCGCGTACGAATAAATTCTATTTTATCTAATTTTTGCACATGCGAAAAAAAATAGTTTACGATCGATCCGGAGCAATCTTTGATTCGGTTCAACCCTCCTCATTATCGATCGTAACATTCGAGTTAAGAACAAAGAGGAGTCTCGCGAAGTCTCGTCTCGTGCAACCTACCTTAATGCGCTCGTGACCGATCCGACGTTGTCTCGACCTTTCTGTCCATAATCGTAGCCACGTCCACAGAGATATTAAACGCAATGCCGACGAGCATTTGTCTCGCGACGCTTTTCCGTCCGCTCGCTGCCATTTACGGGTTCGGAGGAGAAGCAAAATTGCGAAACGTGGCGCACCCGCAAGATATTCCGTCGCGTCGCGAGTTAACGAGGCGTGCGATATGGACAGAAAATAATTAATTAACGGTTCGACGTAGAGACCGCGTCCAGACGCGTTCTATCGACAGGACTTTCTTAATAAGAACCACATTTGCGTCTTTCTCCGAACACGTTCACGTTGTGGAAGTAACACGTCAGTTACGGTAAATGTCTGGCCGATATCGCGCCACAAAAATAAGCGGATAAGCGAAAAAATATACATATAAGGAAATATTTAAAGTTCTGTATAAATTGTTAAAATATATTTTCACATAATTATTCCTCTTCAATACTCTGACATCTCGAGAAAAATTGCTGGCCTCGCTTGATTTATGAAAGCGTATTCATCGAGACGTACAAAAAAGGAATTCTATCGGCCGGACTTATCGGTCTTGTAAATCCCGTTTAACGAATAAGAGATCTCATTACATGTGATATATCAACACAAATCACACTAACCGATAATCCGGCCCGACCTTCGCTCGCAACCTGTATAGGATCGCTGTTGCGGCGCAAGCGAGCGGCCGCTGTATCTACGAGCCGCGGAATACATTATCCCGAAGATTAGTGTGCGAACGATACGAGAAAAGGCACGTACGGCAAGCGAGCCAGAGGTCCATGTGAGTGCGGCACGAGTGGCGATCTCCGCCTGGTAAATCGCGAGGTACGCGAGAGTAGGCGTCAGATTTGTGCCTCTAATTCGCGTAAAATGTATGCTTTAGAACCCGGTGATTCACATTGAAATCATCTCTTTGAAGTTTCGCTTGAAACAACGTGACAATTGCGGTGAAGAGATTCGCACGGTGAAGGATCTTAAGGGATTAGCAAATATCGCTTTAAGAGCCCCTTCGACAAGTATAAAGGCAAACTGCAGGAATATCAGTTAGTTATTTTATCAATCTATTTCGTGCGAATATCGCGAAGCTGTTTAAAAAATAAAATTTAATACTTATTAGATATGTGTTTAATTTTTTTATGTATCTGTGTATAGTAAAAATTCTAAAATTTCTCCAGTAACATATATTATAAAAGGAATTCTGTTAAGAATGTTCCGAATAATTTATTTAGAATTCCATTCGGAAAGATGTGAAAAATTAACTTATTCCAAATTAATTTAAATTTATTCTAGATTATTTCAGACAATTAATCTACGCAGATCCCCAAAATTTCACGTCATAAATTTAATTCTGAATTAATTCCCACTAGCTCTTGGTTCTTCCAAATTACACGCAATTAGTCTAAACGCTTCCGGGGGGATTAACAAAGGGAAAGAACGAAACGGGATGAAATCGTCCATGTGCGTCAACATTTCTTCTACCGTCACGGTCGTCTTATATCTATTTCCGTCTCTCTTCAATGGCAGCTGTACGCAGTTCGGTACGACATCATTCTCAACGTTAGCGTAGGAGTACCAGTCGGATTTACACGTACAGGTGCATCGCCGGCGTATGTAGGTACAATACACGATCGCGACGAGGGGGGTAAAGCGGCGATTCAGCCGTGCCCCATCCCACGGGGGGGGGGGGGGAAGGGGGGGGACCGGACCCGCTGCGTACACGCTACGACGGCGCAAACCGTGCGTTGCTGGAGTGCAAGTTAAACAACTATTCATAAATATCGTAAAGCGCCGTTACTGATGGCCGCATACGGCGCTCTCAGGGCCTTCCTCGCCGTCATAGCAAGCCAGTAAATCCTCCCGGCGGCCGACCATCACGTCGACGATCATGCCGTACGTTAAGCGGATCGCCGATGCGGATGATTCTCTTTCGCGAGAACACCTGACGCGCTCCTGAACGTAGAGGGGACGATGATTGGCTGCACAAACGGGAAGATATTCATGTGCGTCGACCGTATTAATTTTACGATTTTTTTTTATCCTCATAACGGGGATATTACGTCGTCGAAATACAATATTTCGTGGAATTATTATAATTAATCAATCTCTTCTTTTAACGTTGCAATATCACCGATTAGGTTTCCTAAGATATCATTAACGTTATAACAGCGCTACTTTTTTGTGAGAAAAATATATCTTTCCCGTATATTTTTTTCAACATGAAAGAAAATGTCTTAAAAGATAAAACATGATAGATATTTTATTTCCATTAAATATATGCACAATGATATTCAACTTTTAATCAGTTCTTTTAGTCATATGGTAAGCATCAATTTTCTTTCGTTAGCGAAGAATGAAAATCTATTTCACGATGCCGCTCTATGAATATACACCATAACTACTAGCTTTTGACAGAAGACCCCCGTAATTAACTTAGTATTAATTGGCACAACTCGCCGTGTCTAAAGCTCATCGCGTTACGGTTCACTAATGCACGCTTGATCTCTCATCGTCATGATACTTTAACGTATGGAGCCGCGTATGAATCTTACGTTCACGACGCGTCGAAGTTAATGGATTTAATCGAGTAATCGAGGAAGAGCGATATCGAGGCCACCTATCTCATCTCGCCGGCGAGGTCGCGTGCTTGCGATCGACATAATTCACGGCCGAATGAACGTCGATAACAAGCCCGGGCTGATTGACGGCGTCCAAGGAACCCGCGGACAGTCGCTTTTACTCTCTGACGTATGTGCGCCGTTTCCACGTGTGGCAGGTGGAACGTGCAGTCAATAGCACACCAGTCCTCAATCCCGCGGTCGCATGCAAGAAAGTAGGCAGCTTCCACGAATATCGCGTTCCGTACCGACGAATTGCCGGAAAAACCCTGCTCGAGCGCCGATAACAATTACGATAAATTAAAACAGCATGCGACATATTGTTGCACTTGACCAAAACGTGTGCTTCGAATCCAAGATAGCCGACGATTCTGACAACATTCTGACATCCTCTGTTAGCGCAAAAACGCGCTCAAGAAATAATCTTGGACACGCGAAATTGTAAGTTACAGAAATAAAATTAATTCAATTAAAACCCCGAAGTATAGAAAACAATCGTGTCACGCTAATTTTGTAAATCATTACAATAATTTTGTACAATTTCTATTTTTAAAACACACGAGAAAATCCAAGTTCTCCTAATAATTATAAAATTTTAGAGATTTTGTTTCTAAATAGATATTTTTCAAATTATTAAAATGCTGATAAAAAAATATGCATTATTTTGAGGAATTCTACGACAAACGCCGAGCTTAAAAAATGAACATAATATAACATAACATGAGAAAAAGGATCATATTCTTGTCAGTGTTCAGTGCCTTTTAACACTTAGACACTTTACGATAATTGTACGTACCCGGACTCTGGCGGCGACTTTACTGCACGTTATTCATAATAATTGCGCGTTGAACGCGCTCGTAACGTGCACCCGTCCGGCGGCAAGGAGATCCTTTGAGAACGGCTCATGTTATCTGATTAATACCGATAATATTTCGCGCGAGTGATAATTATTATTCGGCCGAACCGTAAACACACGGCGTATCGCGCAACTTATTTGTGCCGCCGCGAGAACTCGCGCGGTGTGTCTTTCGGTGTGGTCGTGACTCCGAGAGAATCCGGAGTCCCCCTTCTCGTCTCGATTTTACACCATCCCACCATCCCGCGTCTCTCGTGCGCGGAAGAAGCACGAAAGACCTTACGTTCCCTTAATTTGTCACGGGCCGGGCCGGTTGCGAAATCGACGGCGCTGGCCGCGCAACCGCGCTCTTGCGGTTGCCCCGGCTTTCATAATGCAAATTACGATCGTTTCGTATTGCCTTTGAGAAAATGTTCCGGCGAACGTCGTCGCGCGCACAGGCTAGGGTATCGCTTTCTGCGAACCCTTAAATTACAATTGTGCCCGCGCTCGCGCGCGTGTTTCATAAGGCGTGTATTTCGTCGTCGTGCACACGTCGTGCGTATTTCACGAGGCAGGAGTTGCATAACATTGCGTTGATAAATCACCGAATTATTTCTCGTTCAATATGTTGTTTTTTCCGCATATCTTTCCTCTCCCTTCTCCCACCTCCTCCCGACAAGAATTTTATAATTATATAAAACTTATTTGTGCGAAATCGCCTTGGACGGGATACTTTTACTCGTAATATGTTTTTTTTTGCAGTACCGTTGCGTTTACAAACCTGCCAACAGACGCAAGTTTTAATGGCCGCTTAAAGTTACTTGGATACATAATGCTACGTGAAATTAATTAAACGAGTTTGCTGTTATATTATACGTAAGGGATGCATAGTAACAACCAGAACTTATATTTCATATTATAATGAGTAAAAACGCGAGTCACCGTGTTACCATAGCAAAATAAATTTAAAAAATTTTCAACAACATCGTGTAATTACAATGTTGTAAATGTTACTTTTACAAGAAGGAACTTAAATCGTAATGATTCTACATAATTTTTTTAGATTATTCCGTAGATTGAGGCTACAGCAGATATTATATTTCAATCGAAATAAGTTCGCTTATAACTATCTCAAATTAGAAAGATAGTTAAGTAAGTTAGATAAATAGAGAAATGTTAATAAAACATTACTTATTATTATAAATTATTATTACTTAATATTATTAATTATTTTTTTTACACGATTCAGAAAATGAAAGATAGATCGCTATGAAGTACCTAATATATCGTTTAAAAATATTTGGTGCAAGTTATGGAGTATACAAAAAATAATATTTTTTTAACTGCAAAGCCAAACTTGCCGCTGTTACAGCATTTGCATATTTACTCGTTCCCATGAATTATAATTACTAATCATTAATTATCTCGCGGGATATCATGCGCGAGATGCCGCTAAACAATATATCGTAAATTAACTGATCTCCAGCATGACGGCGAATAAAGTCGAGCTTAAATCGAGGGGCCCGGCATAAAAGGGCGGAGAAAGAAAAAAACCGACGATTCTCTTTTCAAACTCACGGCAGCACATTGCCACACAACAGTATCCCTTTCATTGCATCCTTCATGTTATAGCGCGTTGCCACGTAATCTCAGTCGCATCTCTGATTTCAATCTGTGCCCGCGTTTTTAAAACGCACCGCACGCGAACGATCTACAAATCAACCCCGTTTCTTTTATTCCGTCCGGCCAAGTAAGACTCGTACGTAAACACGCATGTGTTGCGTAATTCTCGCTGATTTACATTGCCGTTCAAAGCCTGATATTACAATTATGCTGCGGCCTCCGAAAGAAAAATAACAAGCTTTTGTATGATACGAATTTCATCGAAAACGAAACAATCGCGGTATATAACTGATTTTTTTATAGATCAATGGAACACATTGTATGTGTTTTTGTATGCAGATTCCGTACAATCTTCTAAAAAAAATGCTTAAAATCTTCTCATTTATATTAAGTGTAATATTTAATATACATATATATCATATTCGTTATTTTATCATGTTTTATATGGAGCAATTATTTTAAAGTTTCGAATGTGATGTTTGAAGAGGAAAGTTACTTATCGATTTTCTCTTCAATTATCTTAGCACCGCTCTAAAAGAAGCTGGTTAGACTGTAACGTGCACCTTATCCGTCTGGCGAAAGCCTTTACTTATTCTTATTCTGAGCAAACTGAAGATTGATCGGATTAAGCCAATTGGGATGAAAATCCTTTCCTAATAAATTTAATCCTGAAACGACGTTTTAGTCGCACATAAATTTTTATTTTATAAATCTTGTGGACTTCTTTAGAGATAGCGCCGTTCGATCATCATTGTACAGATTTCACGAGGTACATATGAGCATAAATGTTTCATGCCCGTAAATGACTGAATTCTTCCAGCTCGCTACGACTGCAATCTCGTTAATTAATTAATTAATTATCGCAGATTGATCGACGTCGAGATTTGTGAGAAAGATTAAAGCGCTGTGTACCCGTTTATTAAAATTCAACGATAAGAAGACTACTCTGCGAAGAGATTTACCTCTCTAAAAGTCTGTTATATCATTATGTTAAATACATTTTGCGAAACGAAATATTATAATCTGAAATAATAAAAAATGCATTATATTTAAATGCATTATATTATACTCTGATCTTAAGTTACTAATAATTTTTTCATAAATGGACTGATATTTTTTCATCGTTCAAAAATGAAACAAAATTAATAACTAGAGAAAAAGCAGGATTTTTCAAGGATTATATTAATTATCCAATTTGAAACACATGATAATTTTTTAATCTATGTGTGTCTGGATTCTTATGCTTGGAATGCAGATGTTCTACCGTTGTTAAGTAAAAGAGATTCTTTCCACTTTGTCAGACAAGCGAAAGAGGGATGTACTTCTCACAAGAGAGGCCATAAAATTACTATAATTAATGGTAATTTCGCAGCTTCTGCTTACAACGTGTGAGAATTTATTAAATCGCCACGCCCCGGGGAGAAAAATCGCGCGGCGTCATTACCGGCAGATATTTCATTGTAAGCAAGACTCTCAGATCTAAGGAGAGCGCGCGATATATATAGAAGCCCGCTACACGAAATGCCATAAATCACGTTGCGCGCGTTTCGTCGGGCGTAAACGGCGCGAACCGTTCGTTAAAAATTTCACGTTTCAGGCGTCAAACACGCGAATGTGCCGTGCGATCTGCTCCTGCGGATATAAAAGCCGCGTCGCCGTTTATTACGTCCGTTATCGCGATCGTCACTTTTACGCTCACAAAGTGGCGAATTAATCCACGCTCGCAATCGCCGCGTGTCGACTTGATTTTCGCAGCGATAAATTCGCGTCCGCCGAGCAGTGGACCGAGGACCGGACAGGAAAATTGGTCAAAGAAGTTCACGACTGATATTATTTACAACGTGTGTAATTTTGCGATTAAACCATTTAGTGCATTGCTTCCTTTTTCTTACACCGATATAATGAAAAAAAAAAAATTATAAACGTATCCCAAAAGTGGTTGTCAAGTGGTAATGTTATCCCGTTACGCAAGCAAAAGTTACGCTTGATTCAACGGTAATGCAATTCACAATTCGCATTGCCAAAATAGTCGTTCACTTGCGAATTCACATTTACATAATTTTATTAGCGACGAAACTGAGTGCGTTCTACATAGAACGAGCGGTTTTTCAGATACGATTTGTCAATCCCGAATTTATTAAATCTTCCGGAGAGGACGACTTGCGATCGCGATGAAGAAAGTCGTAGAAAGATAAGAGCATGAAGAATTCATGACAGTTCTTATCTTCTATAAAAAACCGATTTAGTTTATTTTAACATTTATTAACAAAAAAATTATCTTTTGATATTTTAATCAATACGTTTTAAATTATTAAAGGCTTTTTAATTGTTATTAATATTACACAAGATATTTTGTAAAATATCAACATGGGCATTGTAGCCTTCTCGCAGGATCATGTTGTCATACCGGCATAGTCTCCCATTTTCAGTTTAGCGCGAGTCCCCAGACACGATTTGTCAATCTATGTTCATTACATCAGCCGAGAAAGACAGTTTATGATCGTGACGAATACGATCGTACCGAGAGATATGACAGAATTGGGAGAAGCTTGCGCAGGACCGCGAGAAAGGATCTCGAACGCGGCTGCATCATTGCCACAACATGAAACGAAAGCATCGTCCGTAGATACGCTGATAACTTAATCCTTCCTCAAATAATCCTTTCATTTCTTAACGATCTTCCTTTCTTTGATGTCTCTTTTTTTACACACATGTATTAGCCTGTTCGATGTAAGTATAGGATGTGAAAAAAATGATTATTTGCGGAGAGTGAGAGGAGTATCTATAGCAATAGACGAAGAACTTAAGAGAGGTGGATATTACCATTCCTCTTGTTCGTATGTGCGTGGCTATGTATAATTTACCAGTGAGTCGGTGTAAAAGTCCCGTCTATCTGAAGGCTAGACTAGAAGGAGACGGAAAATGGAGCATTCTCAGTGATTCTCAATCGGAGTATTCGCGCGCAATGCCCCGAAAATCGAATAACGTCAATTTAGCAAAGCGCGAAAGAAACCAAATTAAAAAAATAAGACCATTTTATTTTTCAAAATATTATTAAGTTCCAACAATTTTTTCTTGATATTATCAATGTATGTATAACTTTTCAATATAACTTCGCAATTAAATACGATTTCGTTACCGTTTGCGTAACAGTCGACAATACGTTGTTAAAGATTCTCGATACATCTAAAATAAATCCCGACATGAATCTGAATATCTAATAATAAATCTTTCGATCTTTAGTAGAGATCCTCGTATTTATAGCAGCAATACAATAATAATATTTTCCTCTGCTTTATATAATATACCGTGCTATATATTGTATATAGCATTTTTATATAATATCTAATATTCATTACGTAAAACGCAGAAACACATTATGACGAGTCGCGCCGCGTTTGATACATACTCCCTACATCATCGATACATCTCTTTTCATATTTGCGAGTCCCGGTCAGACAGCTCGTGAAAGGTAATTCCGCAAGAAAGCGAACGCGAGACGGCTCCGCCGTCGTCGGCTCTATTTTTATCCGAAACGATGGCAGCAGCGATCGGTCTGAATCGGATCGGTCCATTTCCCCTCTCTCCTGCTATCTTGTTTCTTCGACTGCGATTTGCCAATAGCTCGTTGATATGCAGAAAGCCCATCGCTGCCGCTTGAACGCGTAATTCTGAACACGAACGTGAAAAGTTTCCAAACGGCATACGTGCGCTGCTGTAGAGTGATATATGGAAATACGAAATGTCTTCTTGAAACTCATTATTCGGTAAATGTGCGATGAAGCGCAAGATCGTTGAGAACGAGTACCTTTCGTCGAATAGTTGCCGCCGGTTGAGTTCCGTTAAAGCATATATCGAGAATAAAACGAAGTTTAACTCTCGATTACGATTAATCCAAATGACTAACTCTAATTTTCCTCAGACAATTTCAATTCATCCTTGAGAAATATATGAATCATAATTTTATTCTCGATTAAATTTTGGATAAGGTGTTATTATTATCATATAATGAAATTAAGCCGCTTCAACGAAATTTCTTCTTCACGATTTATTTTCTATTAAGCAATATTTATGTTTAACACACGTGTCTAGTCTTCAATAAACGAGAACAAGTGTCGAGCCATTTTATGCGACATTGATATATGCTCGAAGACTGCGTTTTCAGTATCACCCGGATTAAGATACGATCACGCAACCGGGTGTCATCAGCATAAGAGATACAATTACGGTTATTAAGGGCAGGCAATTATGGTTATTAATACGTTAGAACGTTACATCCTGCCGACTACGAGGAGAGCGATTACTTATCCTCATTACGACACGATGATGATGCGAGCGATAAAGTCGCGCAGATACGAGGGCCTAATACATAAAGAGAGTTAGGCGATCGCAGATAAGGGAAACGGATAATAGTTCCCGTCACGCTATACAGCGAGAATCGCGAGGCGCAATTAGCCGCGCCGACTCTGCGACGGCTGCGAAAGAAATCTCCATCGCGTAACGTATGCAAGCGCTTGCAAGTCGAGTTTATAAATATTAGCCGCTCTAATTGCGGTTTAATCAGTCGCGTGGACGCGCTATCTAGTGAATGCGGACGATTAGAGTCAGACGCGCGCGCGACGTGCCAATTAGAAGTCATCCGAATCGTGCGACGAAAACCGTATGGTGTTGAGTGAATGTTATCTGTTCTATGACAGGAGAGATTGAGCAAAAAGTCAACTCCTCGATTCGGCATTTGCATTGGCGTGGATTAGCCATATCACAAGCGGACAGACGTAAAAAATTAAGTGCCTTTTCACACATCTATATCTCACATTTCAGAATATATAAGATTCATCTTACGGACAAAGAGTTTCCATGCCATTAAAGCGTACACGAGAGTCGAAATGTTTGCGAAATGTACGTGCACGTTTTTGGACCGCGATAAGCTTCGTGTCTCGGTGACGTTATTCCGTGGACCGCGACTTGAGTACAAAAGCGGATATATCTCCCGGCGGACCAATTAGAAATTACGAAACGACTGCACGCTATGCATCAGACTGGCGTACGATTCGCGGTGCGTGCGCCTCATGCATATTCACGGGGAAGGGGGCGAATCTGTCTGGTCGATCGAATCAACGACGCACGACGTGATTCCGAGGTGTCCGCGCGACGTACAATATTATGCGCGAGCTCTCACGAGGGCCGTGCGATTTGAAAGTAAAGGTATCGGCGTTCAACGAGATCGACGGTAAAAGTAGTCTTCGCTCTTGCGAAATCAAATCGCCCGCGATTATCGCGAGGAACAGCAGCGGGATGCGGATACGAAGAGCGCACACGTGCGGCTGTCATGTGCAGCTGATTCTTGCGAGTTAGAAGATAACCGACGGCTCGGCAAAATTCAGATCGATATTCGAGTGTAACGTCAATATTAAAGTTTGACTCAAATTTCTAGAGAGCGAGTTAAATTTAATGCTCCGGAACCGACATTTTCCTCATCGCATTATTATCATGGAAAATTAATACTTATATCGAACTGACAGTATTAATTTTCCACGATAATAACGTGATGAAAAAAAAAAAATATGTGAATGCGGCATATTTGTGTTCCAATATTTGACAAATTATCGCATTGTCAATTTAAGAGCCGCGCATTATAAGCAGTACGAATGTCAGTATCAAAACAGAGCAAAAGGCAGTGCGTAGCTGTGATCGCAATCTGCGAGCCGCGGTTTAGTCTATCGTATTAGCGGCAAAAGGCCTTACAAGAGAGGAGAGCCGGTGACGCAACGCTGCGCCGAGGAGGAGACTCACTCGCTCACTTCGTTTTGCTGCGGGGCTCTAACCTCAGCTATTATGCAAATTAATGTTAATTAAAATCAAACAGACATCTTCTCCGCGTACTCGCCGCACCGTTGAGACATACAAGTATAACTACGTATAGTATACCTACACACAATATGCGTCATTAGATTTGTCATAGTACAGTAGTTCGAATTTCTAGTATAGTTTATTATAATTTACAATATTTATAATTTACAGAAATATAAATTATGTGAAATGTGTAAAAGTGAAAAAGCAGATTTCGTACTTGACATTTAATTCTTCCTTATTTTTGGAGTATATATCGTATTGATAACAATTTAATATATCAATGAATGTGTGTATTATTAAAAACATGTGTAATATATGATTTTAAATAATGTAAATCTTTATAATATTTTTTCGGGCAAATAATACATATCCCTTATTAATAATTTAATAATTTGATAAATCCAGATAAGATTTGATATTCAATACTTATATTCTGCTACGTGATTTTTTCACGATAGT
Source organism: Lasius platythorax (assembly GCA_963971435.1). NCBI lineage: Eukaryota > Metazoa > Arthropoda > Insecta > Hymenoptera > Formicidae > Lasius > Lasius platythorax. The sequence continues at coordinate 2,429,953 of OZ020540.1, read as the reverse complement.
TATCCCTGATCGAAATAATACGCTCATTCCGGCGATGTTCTCAATTTTTAACGAAAAAGCGCCGGAAGTCTCGACGTCGCATAAGCAGCACGCGCGTTATCAAAGTATCCGCCAACAGCCAGTCGATTCGCCTTATCGGTGGCGCATGTAAATGTCAATTTAACGGAGAAACGCGCATTAGTTCGTTTATCTGCCGTTTCGACCACCAGATTAGGGATAAAGACGCGAGCGGGATGGTTTCGTCGAGCATTAAAACGCGCGCCGATAATCACGCCGGTCGATTTCGACTTAATTAATGGCCGTATTTAATGCCGCTTAACAGCGATGCTCGCGCGTCATCGCGTTATCGCAGTTGTATTTATTACATTGTCGCGGAGAATAAGGCACGCGATTATTAATACTTTCACGCATGGCTGGCATCACGTGTGTGGTCACTCGGTTATACTATTACGTAACAAACATTGAAGACAACTTATTTGTACACGCGTAATATGTATGAATATGAAAATGATATCGCATAAACAAGTTTTCAGAATTTAATATTTTATTGGCCGTTTTTTACAGCTGCGAAATTAGCCGTTCTTACAACACAAACAAATTGTGTATTGTAATAAATTACAATGCTATTGCATATTAATTAAATTGAGATGAGAAGTCCATTAAACTGAAAAAGTATATGCTACATATTTCAAGGTATAAAAAAATGTGGTTAATGATTTCTATTTTAAATGCCTTTTTAAAAATATGCACACGTGAGTGTAAAGAAGACGAGTAAATGCGGATTATGCGTTCATTAACAACGTGGCGTGTCGGATAAATTTCATATTAAACTATTAGAATTTTTTTGCCGCTAACGACCGCTTGTGAAATCCGTAAAAGTGAAACGCGCGCGTAATTATTAGAATAATTATTACAATATCACGAGCCGCTCCTCCGTCTGGAGACTCGTTTTCTCCTAGCGAGCGGAAGATGATCGACTCGCGATCGGCGATTTAACGACGCGGGCGATCCACATATCGGCTGACTTTCGGGTCCTCGGCCGCGAAAAATCCCCCGGCAATCTACATATACACATCGCGCAAGATCGCATCGAGAGTAACGAGAAAGCGGGTCGGAAGCCGTGTGCAATTTACGAGCAATAAGCGAGATCCGCCGCGGATCGAGGAACGTGAGGGACGTCGTTGTTAGGATCGGAATATGCACGGCCGCGACCTCGGTGAGCTCGCCTAGGCTCACCTTTCCTTCGACGACTCTTCATCCGTGCCACGACCCACTCTCCTTCAAGTGCACCTTCACAGATATATCCGCTGCGCTCTCGATCCCCTCGAGAGAATGCACCTTCGATGCAAAGAGTCGACGAGAATTCGCAGATAATTGTTCGGCCCATCAAATCTCGGAATCGCAAACTAAGTGTGACGGTCGCATTACAACATAGTTTTAATTTGAAACTAGATGCTGACAAAAAGAACAACATTCAATAATAAAGATAAAAGAAAATAATATATTCGCTATCTCGCAGATCAAGGATAAAAAAGTTACCAAATTTTTCGCACCCATAATTTTCAAAAAAAAAAAAAAACGAGTGACTCATTCGACAAATGAAGCAAGTCGTCTTTCAGAGGTAAACTTCAACGTAGAGTTTCAGCGAAGGAAACGAAACGGCCTCGAGAGGAGAGACGACCGGGCGACGCTGACCGCGGCGGGTGAACCGTGCGGAGAGACCGAAGCGGTATCCGGGCGACATGGAAATAGTCGCGATAAATCCCTCTCGCCACGAACTATTCCATTATAAAAGCAGCATACGCCAGGAGTAACATAGCCGCTCGCTCGCGACGACGTTGCTTTGTGCGCCCGGCGCGCCTACCTGTACGAGAGCATCGGGCTGCCGCCGCCAACAGAGGCGGCCCGCGACTAACGACAATCGCGAGCCAAGGATTTCGCTGAAACCCCCGTCGCGCGACGATCCTAGGCATAGATCTTCGGCTCGCTTCCTCGTATACGGTTCTACATTTTACTCCCGACATTTTCTCCCCGTTCCGCGAGGCGAATAAGTCGAGCTCGATCTCTCCGCGGATGCTGAGGCCTATTTTTTCAGCGATCCAAGATTGAAAGAATTGATTATCCATATCTTTCTACTATATCTAACAATGAGTAACATCCGACAGAAAATTATATAATATAGAATAATATTAAATATAGAAAAATATATTAATATATAAATTAATCCATAGATATATATTAAATATAGAAAAATTTGTACAGGGATAATTTCATTATCTTTAATAGTAGAGTTAATCAATATAAGAGTTTGGAGTTAATAGTAATAAGATGTTCCCGGAGTTCGCATTCTAGAGTCTTCCACACTCGCGCGCACTTCCAGGTTCATATTTACCAAGGGTACCGAGATATTACCCATAGCTTATGAGATGAACGTACTCGAGCTCGTCCCGCGCGCGTTACCATCACGGACGTACAAAGAGGCGAGGTGGAAACACGCCTGTTATTACTCGCGCAGATTGATGGAATCAAGCAACCAGTCATTTCGTGGTAGAATCAGTGAGAATTAATACCGGGCTATTAATTTCCTTTCCCTCTCCGCTTTTATGGCGGGGGAGAGATCCTGCATGGTTCACGCATACACGTGGCGTCGTATCGTACCATAACCATGCGCATGCATGCGCATATTGCACGCATCGTGCATCGGAGAAGCAACCTCGGGCACAAACGTCGAGCAAATAGCCCGCGCGCGTGTTGGAAAAAGAGGCGCTCCACGTAATTTAGACAGCTTTTTCCGCGTGCAGAGCGCCGAGAGTCTTGAACCTTAAGCGATCGCTCCCCTTGATGAGCCCCCGGGATCGCACAGATTCACGGACCGACCCTCTTAGCGTGAATTGATGCGCTGGCATTAATTACGGCCGCGGCCTGGACTGGCACCGATCGATGATCGAGTCGGGGTCAGCCGCAGCGCGGCCCTGACGGAGATTTGTACCAATTTGTTGATCAAATCGCGCCTTGGTCTGATGGACGAGCGTCGATGCGCAGACCGGGAAACGCGCTATTCGAAAAGGTACAGACAGACTACACATGAAATATGTAGCGTACGCGGGATGCTATAGTTATTCGAAAGGGCAAGTAGATAAGAGCCGAACCCCCGCGGTGAGCCACGCAAATTTTAGAAATATTTAACTTTATGTCAGGTTTACACACTTTAACAAAATTGAAAAAAAAAATTTAATTTGTTATAAAGAGATATTAAAAGTTAAATATTAAAAAGAGAGAGAAAGAGGGTTAAGAAAAAAAAAAATTCTTGATCTTTAATATAAGCCTTATTACACGCCCGATTTAATAAAACGATAAAATATAGAGCAATCATTTTTAATTAATGATAAAATTATTAACAGAATGGTAGAATTTATCGTATATAATATACATATATATAGCATCAATTAAACGAGAAAAGACACGCAATTCTCTTTCTCTCTCTCCGGAATATGCCAACACGGTATCGTGCGCGATGCTTGTAAATCTGTCATAGATTAATCCACTGTGTAATTACTTCTCGCTACCTTCGCCATTTAAATTTTATTTACACCGAGCGCGGAAAAAGCGATCTCTCTACGAGCCGGCGGGATTTTCTCAAGACTCGCAGTTCTCGAGCGGCCTACTCAGGCGTATTTCATAAGCCGAGGGCGCGATGGCGCCATCGCGGTCGTATTTTCCGTCGTAGATTTGTGAAGGCAAAACCTTAGGCGCGGTAAGGTCGGGCGTGCCTCGATTGAGACGTCGCCTCGGATGCACGACGTTCAGCATGCATCAACAACGAATCCGCCGGAGTGCGCGTGTCCGACGCGATAAATATCAGTTTCCCGGCCTCGATCTCCTTCGGTTTTCAGTGTAAATGCAAAACCGCGTGTAATTCACGCTGGCAAGTAACACGCCTCGGCAATGGGACCCCCGCGGCGAGCTTACAACGGCTTCATAAGGCCCAGAACCGCGACTGCTCACCGCCGCGCCGCCCTGATCTTAGTTACACCTGCCTGATTGTGGCGATAGACTCGATAATCAGAGGTACTTCGTATTCGAGGAATCGTGTAATTTTAATCGCTACACCATTGACATTATAAGCAATGTGGAAGGCGAGTTCGCGTGCGCGCACTAGCATGTAAACTCATGCTCATATATATGTATATCTGAGTATTACACGTTATACCTTATCTATTGTCCAGATAGCAATCAATTAATTCCTTCTCGACAAATTCTAAAAAAAAAAAAAAAAAAAAATTAAACGTGTTCGAAACTTGCATCGCGTTGTAGAAATGTCAAAAGTTATATATAACGTATATATTTTTATTAAGACAGAATAAAAATATATATAATGCAAATTCGGGCAAGAAAGCGAACTAAGGATTGACATAATTTGCGACGCGTATCTCGAATAGTATTAAAAGTGAGCGCTGAACATGTTCGGTCAATACGAAAGCTAATGATTGCTATATTAGTCTGAATTATGTCATCCTTATCGCAGTTTAACTTTATCCGCTCCTTTAGCAATTAAACGACCATGATAGCGTCCGCTTTCTATGCATAACGATCTTGCAGACCGCATTCAAATGCGGCCGCAATGGTCATTTACAGAGAACCGCGGAAAGGTTTGCAGGAGTGGTCGGAGCACCAAATTGAGTGCCGTCTGATCGAGAGCCTTTCCATCCGTCTCGACTGAAATAGCAGCGACGTGGTCGTTGTTTCGAGGACCGTGTCTACCTAAATGGAAGGCTAATTGCACGCGAAGTGGACGCGAAGTGACAGGTGAAACGGTCATTCGTCGAGAGTTAGCACTAATGTGATCGAATCTACGATTATACGTTCGAAACGCGGAATTTCCTTCGTAATCTATGTGCTGGCATTGATAAACAAACGCAGTTTCACCGCGCAAACCTTAAGTCGTAAACACATTTATCTTCGCAACTGAAGCTTTATTAAAACATCGTGACGTGAAAAAAAAAGTACTTTTTAAAATAAAATATATGTAACTGTTGCGTCGTTTCAGAATTTGTGAGAAACGATCCAATTTCCGCATCGCGTTATGAAGCTTGCGAAACTTGAATAAATTATATAAAAAATATCAACTTACTTTCGTACCAATATTGTCTTGTGAAACGATATTCGAAAATTATAAATTACGGGCGAGTTCGCCGCGAACCGTTTCCCACATGCAGAAAATAATCGCGTTAAAACATCACGAAGTAGTATATCTCCCCCGTGGCTGTCACGCACGTTTAAACACCTAACTTCTGTAAGGCATAATGGCGCACGTCTGGTAATTGCAATCAATCGTGTCAGTGGGTTCAGCGAAAACAGAAACTCTCGCGGCAGTCAATAACGCCTCCGCACGAGAGATCGTTGAGAGAAGGCGGCTAATTCATAAAGGTAGTTCATTCAACGTAAAATATTTTATTCCTATTAATAGATAAATTTAAAGAACTACAGTTAACTTAGATTTTTGAAATTATATATATTCCATTTTATGTGCTCATTAAAACTGTTCGTATTATTAGATCTTGAAACTAATTTTTAAAAACATAAAAACATATTTTTTTATTGTTATTTATCTTTCACTATTTTTAATTCTTTTTTATATTCCTCCGTCGTATATTTATCTTAAGTACGTGCGTAATTTATAATTGGCGTTTATCTAACAAGATATATTGGCGTTTATTTAACAAGATATATTCAAACTAATTTAAATATGATGATTGCTTGAGATAAATACACATTAAAAATTGTAGCAATCAAATGCAAGATTGATTATGCAATGTACTCTCTGATCACTGTTTTATTAAAAGGTGACTCACCGATATACATGTATCGCATCCTCGTATGTCGTGTATTCCGTTTGTGTGAGTACTTACCTGTAACATAAAGTATGCATATATATACATATATCTTAATATATATTTTTCTTATATAATAATAAAGTTACATATATTATAAATTTCGAACATTTATATAATTCGTAATTATTCTACAATCTTCACTAAAAAATTAAGTTAAATAAATAACGTTGGAATGATTTAACAAAGTTCTCTAAGAAATAATGAGATTTCAACAATTAATACTTTGCTTCTATAAACTAACGATGTGAATCATAATCACTTCTGCGATCGCAATCGGCTCGTTCGTATTGCGGGTCTTAATTGACTATTAAACTCTACGAAATGCATTGTCGGATTCACCGCGATTATTGCCCAGTAGTTATATCTATATCGACGATTGCAATCGTATCTGCATCACGCTTTCCACGGCTCGTTAGGCCGAGCATATCGTTTTATACCAACGAGGTGTTTCCTTACTGCCTACCGCACAGATAGAGAATCTTCTTGTCCGGTCAACTTGTTCTTTGGCGATTACATCGCTATGTAAATTTATCGTTGGTACGTGTACACGCGCACGAACATGTACTCTTTTTCTCTATTTTTTTTTTTTGTTTCCCTCCAACGTATAAGCGCGCGTTACAACAGTGCGTTACGCGATTATGCTTCGGATGCTTCGGTAAAGTATGAGCAATTATTCATCCGGTTCATACGAAAGAAAAGAGCACAAAATGATCAAAGTTAATATACGCCCAACTTGCAAACATGTCATTGTAATAATGCTCAGTAAATTACGATAGCTATAACGTCCTCTTATTGGTGTTTATGTAAACAAGTTTTGCTTAAAAGAACCAACCAGTAGTTTCAACTATTTCAACCATTATCCTTTACGAGTAAGATTTTGTCATATTTTCTCAGAGGATAAAATATAAAGTCATAATTTAGACTTTACCTGAAAGATTTAAATGCGACGACACAACCACTCGAGTCTAATTAAGAAAACTATTCGAGAACAAAAATCTCCAGCGATTTATAAAATCATGATATGTCGATGCCGGTATAATTGCACTTTACGTGGCAATGTATCCGTGTCGATCAATGCCATATCGATTGATTAAGCTGACCAATAGTCACGCTCAATAGAGATTTTGTCTGGCCAACGATGGTAAACGGTCCGACCACGTTGAGCTTCAGAATCCGGCCATTAATTATGATAATTGATTCGCGCGCTACACGCGCATAAATCGCGAACTCGACGAAATATCGGCGAGATTCGAACGGCACGGCAGATGAGTAGATCGATAGAGACTTCGTTGACATCATTTTTTTTTTCCTGAAGATATTTATGGCATGACAGATCTTGTCGAGTTTTTTCTTCGATAACTTAATCTTACGCGATCGACAGAAGGCAGCGAAATGAGAAACTCTGTCGCGCGCGCGCGCAATTTTCGCGTAATGTTGCATGGATGTGCAATTGAATTCGCAACCATACACGCGACGAACCACGAAGAAATGTCTCGCAATACATTATGCGAAACGCGACACGTTGACCGACGAGATATAAATTAAAACCGAACGTGACAGCGTAAGTGTCACTCGTTCGAGAAACGCACAAGTGATTTATATTAATTCTACTAGATATTATTATTTCGCCTGCACGCGCTTCGTGCATTAGACGAACACTATTGCACTTCTGGAAGCGATTTACGCGCCGTGAAAGAGACGACGACGGTGTCAGTAATGATGATTTTTGTCTCGTTTCGGATAATAAGAAAAGTACGCTGTAAATTATCGCGCGAGGTCTCTCGTCGCATATGCAGGATGATTTAAATATACCCAGGCTCAAGCTTATCGCGGATTTCCATTTAGTTCGACGAGGAAGAACTTTGCTGACGTTTAGCAAATGCCTCGGCCGATGTACCGCGACACGACTTGATAACCCGCTACTATTCATCATACCGTGTTTTATGAGCCTGTCACGATACGAAACTCCGAGATATCCGCGGAAACGGCGTTTCCGTGAGAATATTTTCTACGGTAAATCTCCGGACTCTCTCGTTAGGTCTCGCGAACGCTCGGCGGGTTACGTCGCTTGCGCTAAAACGTGACTGATTTTACGGGAGATTTATCGGATGATCGCCGACGAGGAAACGATAGAAGCGCCAGTATGAGATAACACGTGCGTGAATCTCCCGGTATACGTCGCGATATTTAACCACTCTTTTTACCGCGTCGAACGATAAAATTATGTTTATTTAACGCAACGCAAAAATTAATAATTAATAACCGGTGTTCTTAGTCAGGGTCAGAGTCGGAGGGTCTGCACGGCCCGTAAAGTGTGCTTTATATCCTCGTCGTGGATCGCGCGAAAGAAAGCGATAAAAGAGGAGGATGGCGCGTCGGTGGTGGCCATCGTCCAGATTGATTAAACGGTCTCCCAACGGTTCTTCATTAATTGCAACACGTTTTAATGACCGCGGTCGATTGGCAAACGTTAGGCTGCGACGCGGATAGAGAGAGTTCGATTAGGGAATACGACGGCATCCATCATCGGCTGTCGTTCCACAGCTGGTACTCTTTAGAAAAATCGCGATAAATATTGCGAATCGCGCGCGGTTTATGCTTGCGCGGTTGATTTGCGCGAAGCACACACACATTAAGTCAGTACAAAGGTAATTAACTTAATTATCGTGCGATACAACAACACGCATCTCTTTCCTTGCGGAAGAATCATGAAGTCTAACGCGGCGTCTTGTACGAATACATTATACGCAGGCATCATGCAAATTATTTCCACTAGTCTTCGTATCTCCCGGCTGGAGGAATTATTTGATATATTGGACGCTAACGCGATAATTAAAACTTGTCAGCAATCATTATCATACATCTAATGTCAATATCTGACATTATTATAATTGTCTTTCTATTATATTGTGAAAACTATATGTGTAATTATTTTATCTCATTATAATAATTTTAATTATAATTAACATTAGTGCAGGCGCGAAAAAAAGAAAAAGTACTTCTCATTTAACGTGGCTTTTGACACAATAATTTCTTTCTCTCTCTTCTCTCTTTAAGCTGATGCTATATTACTTGCAAATGAAATTCAACAGTTTTATCTAATTCTCTTTTAATGTTACGTTAATGCTCGGCTATTATGCAACATCTGTATAAATATCATTTCGCAAGGTAAACGCTAAACATCGCACAAAGAACGTTACATTTTATTCATTGACGTAACAACGGATAAAATTGCCGATGGTGAAGCAGGTAATATGATACCTTATAATGACGACAAATGATCGTGATACTCGATCGTCCCCTTTTTGCGCCGATCGATCGTAATGTCGCGGCGATAGTAAAAAGAGTACGCTATTGCAAAGAGATCATCCCTCACCGCGGAATTCCAAAAGGAATCAATCGCAGTTTCACCGGTTACAGGTGCATGCGCTGCATCGCGCGACAGGACGTTGATCGATCGGATGTTAAGTTATTAGCTATTATTATTCATCAGCGCGAGAGAGTTGACTTTGCGTCAAGTACACCAAGCGTGAGATTCGTATCCGGAGATACAAAGTAAACAGATGGAGAAATACAGATAGATCAATGTTTGCATAAAAGTAAACGCCTGTTGTAAAATTTATATCCGCGATTATTTTTTAGAAGACAATATCGAGTATGAATGCGCAAAGTGCAGTATTTTTTGCTACGGGATATTAAAACCGAAATAAAAGTCTTTTGTATAAATATTTTATATAAATCCCGCGTATTATATATATGTATATATATATCTTGGAAAATTTACGTGTGTGAATGAGGCACGACAAATTACAATAATCTCATGCACTCGAAATTGAATCAAACGCGCCCAATTTCCAAAATTAGCGCGCTCCCTTCATTCTCAAGCGTAGCGGCATCTCCGATCGATATCTCAATCGTAAATAAAAGGCATCGTTTCTACGTAACACGAAATTATATTTACGAGTCTCGGATCGCATCTAATTATAACGTTCGACTGAAAGTAAACTTCGGTCTCTGTTCTTTCCACGAGACGTTGCGAAGGCGAAACGTTTGACGGGGGCGTTGACACCCACAACGAGTGGACAATGAAATACATCTGAGAGATTATCGAGGTCCACGCCCAGACGGAGATACATCCTGTTTTTGCTCTCGTCATTCCAATAACTGCGGGGCAAACTGCACTCCCAATTAAAAAGGATCGCGCGCGTTCGATCGCGATTATTTTCGTATGCAAATGAATTGCGCTGGCAGTAAAAAAAAAAAAGAAAAAGAAAAAGTTCGGCACCAAAGTCCTTAAAAACGTCTTTATCTGTTTTAATTTCAAACGCTAAAGATATTGATTGCAGTTAATAACAGAATTAATTTAACAAATTTGTTAAAAAGAAATCTGATAGCGAGAAATGGGCCACTCTGTATACTCTTCTTTTAAATTTATATGTCAACACTCTTAAATCTGCAATTCACAGTAATAAATAACATAATATTTCACGATTGCGACATAATATTTATCATTGTCTGACGCGAGTGGTATAAAAATATTTCTTTTCCTATATTTAACATATTAATGAAATCGCACAACTACGCATTATGATTTGCATGAAATGTAAATAATCCTTGGCGCCGAAATAAAATTTACGAGCGATCTGTCTTATTCTTTATGTAAATGTAAAAAGCGTTGATAAAATGGATATTTGAATCTCGACTGTTTAAATACGATATTCATTTTAAAAAATGACATTTGCAACAAATTATAACCGACGTGCGAATATTACTTAAAACTCTGTCAGACTCATTGTCCTCGCAAAAGACAATCGTTCGTAACAATTGAGAATAATTTGAAAAAGTGCAGCTCGAGATGAAATATACGTTCGTTGAAGTATTTCCAATAATGTTCCGAATATAAAAGTCTCATAAAAGCAACACGACGCAAGATGATTTCTTTGTAAAGCCATTAAAATGCCACGTTTCGTGAAAACATTTTATCAGGTTGTTATCTCTTTCTCTCGAGCGCTGTCAAGATAATTCTTCGCGCGGTCACGACGTGTGTCGTTGATAAGACGTTAATTATGCCTCGGCAATTGTTTCGATCAATTAGCGCGCCCCACGACAGCGTCTATTCCGAAGCTCCCGTGAAGAGAGCCGCGCCAATTAAAGTCGTTTCTCCGTCGAAAAGTCAATTTCCACGGATTTATTTCTCTTCTAACGGCATTTAATACGGATTCGTGATTTGTAATATCCAATTAAGTGGCGAGCCATTTTCAATCGAGACAAAGAAAACAAACGGCCACATTTCATAGCGTGGACAATATATTTTGTGTCATGAAAAATCGTTGATGAATAATAGAACGTGTTTAAATTTTAATTACGAAGAATAATGGAATTTAAAATAGGTCGAAGTCAATTTATATAATATTTTAAAAAATATTTTTAATTCAAAAAATATATTGGGAATGTATCTCGTTTTAAAATACTTTTTGCAATAATTTTTTTTAGTTTTACGTAAACACAAAATGGTGTTCTGTGTATGTGTTGTTGTAAATGAAATCAGAAGAATACAATAAAAATATGGAGTAAATTCGTAGATAGTGTGATTTATCTCAGAGTGAAAAAAGGCAAATCTTCACGATATTTTTTGTTTTCTTAAAAAAGAAATCTCCAAATTTCAGAGATGGCTTATGCCATCATTTCCTCTATCGTCGAGTTCTCCGAGTTTCCTTTAAATTAATTTCTACCGTAGGCGTTGAGCCGGTTCCATGTGACTCAATAATTTAACCTTTAATACTGAATTAATGCATGGTATAATTAAATACAGACGCGAATTAAATACGCGCGTTATGATTTACAATCATCCGAACGTATAATCTAAGGAACTACTGACATATAATCCAAGGAAACGTTGTCGAATATCGCATGGAAGTGTCCTCTCGGAAGCGGGAGTATAATTTGGAAAAGTCTGAGAAATCGGGTCGAATCATAACTCAAAAGGCGCGCGCGTCCCAAAAAAGAAAGGAAAGAGAAGCTGTAAGCGATTCATGGTGGACAAGGATAACGATATAAAATGATATGATGTCATGTTTTTATCAATATATGAGAGGATGAATCGAAAGGAGTATAGTTATAGTGTGCGCGTATATCTCGATATGAAACATGTTTCCAAGTCTGTTATGCTGGAGCTAGAGAAAAAAAATATTTTATGCTAGATAGTTTATGTAAAAGAAGACTATAAATTTAAATGTATTTTATAACTATTTTATAATGCACAGAAACAAAAAATTACTCTAATCAGATTCGATTAAAATTATGGACTAAGATTTGTTAAAGTTCACACGAATTTTTAACTGAATAAGCCCTATTATTATTGCTTAGCCTTAATTTTTAATCGCTTATAATCTAAAGATTATTAAATTGACTCCACGTTGATATAAAAGGATCCATGTAGGTTCCCGTGATTATAAAAATACTTCAAATAATAATCTGAATTTATGTGTTTCTATGTATTATAAAATGTTCTTTAATAATTCAATAAAATGTTTATCGAAAGTTGTCATCCTCGTATTAATCCTATCTACAATCGTTCTATATCTACCTTGTATGACGATATAAAGCAAGATACGTATGATTAACTCGCTTTTCCCATATTTGACCACTTGTATAATCGCCAGGATACGTCTACATCCAAGTAGAAAGTATATCTACATCACGATGATATTCGCCGTTCGTGCCAAATCTGAAAGCGCGATGATCGATTGCGGTGTGTCCGCGACGGTGATAAATTCCGTTTGGACATAAAGTGCGGCTAGCATTTTTTACAATGCAACAGGGAACACATGTATCAACGGAAAGAGCGAACGCGCGCGATATCACGTACTGTGCTGCATATTAATCGTCGCGATACGTGCGAGTTGTTTAACGCGCGGCCTCACACTCCCCGTAATACGTAACGTAAGTAAAGCACTAACATAAGATAGCCGGTATATTAGGTACGCGTTTCTCTCGAGGTGGATTACGTAAATCGGCGAGGGAGCGAAATGTGCAAAGACAAAGGAGCACCGAACATCCTGGTGATCGCTCGTCGACAATCTCTCATTTTTCCGCAGAAAATCCAGTTTACAAATCAAACATAAAAAAAGAAAGAAAAAAACGAGATTTCGCTTTTATATTTATAATAGCAACGCTTTTTCGCGCGAAGATAAGTGCTCATTAAAGACTGCGATTGGATCGGAAATGCGAAAACATTAAATGCGTTGCTTAAATGCTTCTTTCCAATCGTGACTTTAATAACTAAGAGTATCAATAGTTAATCAATAGTTAATGAAGTTATCGGCCTCTCAAAGTATTCTATAAGATGAAACAGAAACTTTAAATGCAGGACTTTGACGATACCAACAAGATATATATATCTCTCTCTAGTTATCGATCGTTGCTGTTAAGCATCAAGATTCGTCTATTATACATAATCTCCCGTCTTTGAATTAATTCATCTCCTTGTTTCATGGCACGGCGGGATGTTTCTCTTCGACGAGCGTCGCGTTGAAAGATTCATCGTCTTGCGCAAACATGAGAAACGTTACGAGCTGGAGTGTTGAACGTTGAAAAGCATAATCGTTCCGCGGCTAAGGTGCGAGCATGGAGAACGTTTATCGAGGATAAAGGTGGAAAAGTATCCGTCGTGCTGTCAGCATCGTCCAGGAGAACGTTGATGAACGGCCAATCGCAATTTGCGGCGTTGAAAAGTCGCGGGATATAATTACGAAATGCACGCGCGTTTCGGCGGATATACGTTCGCCCGGATATCTTTGAGAGAAGACGGATTATTTCTTAATTATCTAGGAAATAAATGAACCCGAAAAGAAATATATTTCGCTTGGAAATATACACGTCAGATATAAAGTAACATTCGAGCGTTGTCGATATTATAATTATTTCTAATAAAAAATTACATCAATTTAAAAATAAATTTTAACATTATCTTTTAATTAAACATAAAAATAAGACTAAGCAAAATTCAGTCAGAATTATCAAAGTTTGAAGTATAAGATAATATTATTTATAGTAATATTCAATATAGAAGAAAAATCAAAATAAAGAAAAAGAGATAAAGTGGGAAATCAGTACGCAATATATACATATGAAATCTAGCAGAGTCGAGTGCTATTACCAAAATGATTCGTAATGGTTAACTAGGAAATTGCTAACCGAAAGAAAGTCGCGGAACAGAGGAAAAGATGATACGAAAGAGGAAGTCAGAAGGATGAGCTGGTTAGCAAAAATTTCGAGCATCGTCGCTGAACGCAGATGGTTTGCCGGGGGTCAAAGAGTTAACCCAGTCGGCATGCACGCATCTACGCAAGCCGGACGAGGTTAGGGTCAGATTGGATGAATATCATCGCTTTTACAGTTGCTCCGAGGCATGTATATAAAATCACCGGCAACGGTTACGAGCATCGTGCGCAATTGGCAAACGATATCATCTCGGTAAATTAAATCGGATAATCTTATGACAGATTTAAGCACCGCTAACACGCTAAGCGATTTTAATGAAATCGGCGGTGTAAATGAAGAAGATGGCATTTCTCTTTAATATAAATATCCAATCAAACAATCTCGAGACAATATAATTATAATATACTCTCAAAATATAGATTAAATATTTATATTTTACGTAAAAGCTCTACAGATCGCGTTTTGCGTCGCGTATACTTCAGCCATAAATTTATGCCGGATCGGAAAGGCGGATTGAAAAATCCACTTGTGTTCGAACCGGCTCGAAGTAATCATAGCCTTTAAAATTCACCGCGGCTTCGTGGTTAATTCAACTAGATTTTTCACAGACCGAAGACACCGCGAATATAACGGTACTTAATAGTATGGAGACCCGATCGTTCTCTCTCAGGTTAATGGATCTTCATCCTCGCGTGGGCGTACGTCGTACGTTCTCTGACACGAGCCGCAAGCGTTTGCGGAATTTCCGCAAACACGTAAATCCCCGCATCCCGCCATCCCTCTTGAATTAAAAAATGGAAAGACAGGTTGCTTTTATTTCTTCTACATTTTATATGAAATTCGCGCACAGTTCTGAACAATCTTCGCTTTAATTACAATGATGTTTCATGCATGATGAAGGCCATATATTCAACGCGACAAAATTTATAATTAATTAAATTACATATTAAATAATTGTTAAAAACCTGTCTAAATATACGTAGCGAATCGCCCCTGTCGCGGTAGCTGATTTTATAAAAGCATAAAATCGATAGTGCAATACATAAATCTCTTTCGAAACAGGGCTCTCTAAAAAATATAAATTTCTCTTCGGCACTTGATCAACCGCATACTACGTCGAATACCATTGGCAGTTTGAAAATAAACATAGGAAATGGACCGTGACATGATAACTTGTTCAAAGCGATCATATATCATCTTCATCATTGAGTTTTTACGACCGGCGCTGCAAATCAATTTTCTGGTTGATGGATCTCCGTTACAGTGTGGGCGTTAATCGTTTTCCAGCAAAATGCGAGCCAACGCGAGACGAGGGAATTGGTACATTTTGCACGATCGCATAATCCCGCAATTATTTGCAATAATTCCCCAAGTCCTGGTTTAATGTAATATCTTCAATGTATATAATTGTATCTCATATATACATTTACATCTTTTACATTAGCTTTGAAGATCTGTCGTGCGTTTTATTTTTCAAAACGTTATTAAAAAACTCGATTATCTCCCAGGTAAAAATAATGTAACAATTTTTATCGACAAATAAAAGGTTATCGTTTCCGCGAAACGCGTGAAGCGCGTGACAAGAGACACATGGCTTTAAATAAACCGAACGCAGTTTCCATCTCAATATTATCGCTGAAAATAATTATCAGCATAATTAAGCGTGCGTTGCACGCGCGCTACATAATCTCTTCATCCGGCGGCACGCTTATGATTTTCCAATCTGTACGCATCCGTATGCGAATCACAATATATTCACACGTGTAACACGGCCATAAATCATATTCCGTATTATTAGTGGCCTCATAGTCTCACGATATATCGCGCGATACGCGCGTGAATCGCGGCGATATGAATTTTAATGCGCGTGCCGTGGCGCGCGGGAGCACGCGAGATGCATTAATTTTCTCCCGGATGGCATCTACCGGAGATGTTTCCCGAAATGCATTTTGATGATTCACGACGTTGTTCCGTGGGCAATTTGGCGCAAAACACGCCTCATCAACGGCGTTGTTTACACTGCCGCGAATATTTCAATCACGCACAATGTGCCAAATTATGCATTAGCGCGGGTTTAGCGCGGTAGTGAGTTAAATAGACGTTTATCTTTCATTTCGATCGCGCGCGTAGCCGTTCAATTAATATTAATCGTTATGATAATACATGTTAATAAACGAGGCAGAGCGGCACGCGAGTCGCGAACATTACTTCTCGCCGGAGCGGAAATGCGGGAACGTACGATGATACCGAACGATAAATATAATAAAATACTTCCATTTAATATCGCAGACTCGGCGACGCGCTACTTTCCCGCGTGTCGAGAACCTCGAGTTCCTTTAATACTTATTTCGACGAGCGGATCACTCCGTTACTACTTCAGTCCTTCAATTTGTTACAATACACATTTATTACGTTCTCTTCACATTTCATATCCATTAACTACGCGAATTATCGAGTTAATTGAGGCGAAACGCGTTCTGCAATTTATTGAATTGACATAAGGACGAATATCCCAATGATCGGAGCAGTGTAACGGTCCATTTCATCTGTCGTCGCATTTTATATTTCTCGCTTCACGCGACTTTCCCAAATATGCATAATTAATATCTCGGCGCGCATCTCGATGGTCGATACCATCGCGTGGGAAACGTTATTATCGAAAATAATTTCGTCATTGCCAGCCACGCTTTCTCGTGAAACATCGAATAATATAGGGATTCGAAGATTATACTTTTTGATGAGATGTGAGAGAGAGAGAGAGCAAAAGAGGACGAGAGAGAAGGGACGAATTCCTCGCGAGGCTTTCTACCGTGTTACGCCCGCAGGAATGCGCAGCGTTATAAATTTGCCTCGCAAATGCGCCCGCGATCCTCTCGAATCTCGGTGTTTCTCGCGCCATCAGAATGGACCGAGGATCCGTTAATCACGAGGCGATTATTAGGCCAGGCGTCGCTAGGAATGCGCATGAGATACTCCGTAAATCAGGCGGGGCGGAGGCGACGACGCGGCGGCGGCGGCGGCGGCAGCGCTCATCGTCATTATTAATTGCGTCTTACCGCCGTTGGCGTTAAATAATGAGCGAACACGCGCGGACGCCTCCCTTCTAATCCTAATCCGTCTGAAATGTTAACCATCAATCGTCGCGATAAAACTTTCCGATGCATCGCGTTGTTGCGAAGTCGCGGCGGCGATCGAACAATGAGCCGCGAATAAATCGTCGACGTCGCGACGATGAATTATCGTTCCACACGTCGACATGTTATCTGCGAGCGGGATTGATAAACCACACCTTCACTTTATGATGAAATACTTCTTGTGAAATATTAATTGTATATCGGAAAGATATAAATTATATATGTTATCTTCTTTATAAATAAGGAAATATGTATTTAATGTAACAAAATATAAAGGGCATATATTGAAAAATATATTATCCTTCACTATCTTTTTTTTATGTTTATCTAATAGCACGGAAATTATTTACTTTGAAATTTGAAATGAACAACGATAAACACTTTAGATAAAAGTAATTAGACAATTAAAAATTCATTATTTCTCATCTTGTTAGACCAGTGAGAATAATTTCTATCAGTTGTGTTATATATATTAAAGAAGTAGAAGTGTACAATCATATATGCGGACATTTCCTGAGCGACTTTTTGGATGCGGTAAATGGGCGTAGCTGCCGAAATCATTGTAATTTGCGGTTGGGACGGAATTTTATTCCGCGCTTTGTGCGAGTTCAGCCGCAAATTTCGGGCGTATTACTTTGCCACAAACAAATTTTATTTTATCACGTAACCGCTCCCGGAATAAGAACGCTCAAATTTCTCGGGCGGTCGCTTGCGCGATAAATTTGCTCGTATTATAAGTAAATTGCGCTCGAAGTGTCCAGAAAACCGGACCTCTGAGAACTTGACGCTGGATCGTGATCAGGTTGGCATTGCGTTCGCTAATTTTAATGTGGATACGTTCTGGCGAGCTGTTACCGAATGTCCATAAATCCCGGGCATTTTTTTAGGTACTGCGCAATTATTACTTAAAGCAAAAATTTCACTCGCAGCAAGGCAAACGATCGTCGAATTGATAACGATCGGAGCCGAAAGAGAATCCGCGAGAAGTCGCACGAAAGAGAAACTGATAATTTATCGAAGGGGAATCGTAAGAATTTTTCACAAGGAGCGTTCACGTTGCAATATCGTGTATGTAAAACGTATAAACTTCGATGCATTAAATTTCGGGCAGTATGCGAAAATATGATGCAATTACTTTGTTATTTAAATTACGTTCTCTCCGCGTCATAATGAAATCCGAGCGTCACTTTATAAAGAGCAACCTGTCGGGCGCATTTAATAATATTCACCGGTGATCGAGATAGTCGGTTAATACGCGATATAATATCGTAAAATTACTATCTCATTTACGAGCGTCGCAAATAGCGCACAAGTCAGAAAAGGGAGTAAAATTTGCCGTAACAGATTATGCGAAAGCTATGACGCAAACAATAATTGTCGCGCGAGAGCTAAAAATATATTCTTTATAAATTAATAAACAAGCTTATCCATACACACATCGAAGATGATAACAATTGTTACAACTGATTATATTACAAGGTCTGATTAAAAAAAAATTTTAATATATATCCTTTTTTCAGAATAATAATAAATTAATGTCAGTTAAAAAATTCTTTGTCTTTACAAGTTTACTAAAATTATATCAAGTATATCACGTAATCAATTTATAATTAATATTTTAACAAGTATGTTGCTGTAATCGTTTATTTATAGTAACGATTTCAATTTTCAGAGATTATATCTTTCGTGTATGCAAAACATGTTATCTCGTACACTTCATCTCTCATTTTTCAAAAGTCTGCAATTTCAAAAGATAAAAGTCAACGCGCGGACATGTGATCTACACGACGTGCGAGATTCCATTTAGCGATAAAACACGAAATGGCAAGTCGACGACAGAGCAGTAATCTAGTTAATCGATTGCTCGGAGATAATCGATAATGTCGGCGATCCATTCTAGATGGTCCAACGAGCGGCATGCAATCCGTGGTAAATGATGCGAGTAATGGCTGTCAACGAGACTGCCACGCTTAGTCACATCTTCATCTGTTCATTAATTCACAAGCGGCTGCTAACAAACCGCTAATGAAAAAGCAGTCAGACACGATAGATTTTTTTTTACTTTTCCGAGAAACAAAGGTAACGCGCGGTAAAAACGCTGCAATATTTTTTTATCACTTTTTTATTATCACTATTATTATAAATCTCGGCATAACACGATTGAATCCGACAAGATATATCAACATGTATTTCAGAGAATTATTTTCAGATATTATTACTTTTATTTGACCGTGGAACTTAATTGTTGTATATACCATATTAATATTGTATATAACAATCTGTTGTAATATATATATTTATATATAACAATTACTGTAAAACATATAACAATCATGTTTTACAATAATTATTAAGCAAATACCATTCTACACTAATATTTTCCATTTCTATTACTGTAATAAATTCTAATTTAAAAAAAAAAACTGTAATGCATATTGAAAAAAAAAAAAAAATTTTCTAACGTCGTTTCTCTTCTGCTACTCAATATCTTCGAGAAAGATCGCTATAGATATCAAGAATTGATCCCACGCATATAGGTACCAGCGCTAATGAGCGCGGAGCAGCAACGCGAGACTTAAACAGGTGCAACGACACCAACATCGATTCCCTCGCTCGGGGAGCACTTTCATACATGCGATATACGTACGGGCGCGACACGTCGGAAACGTACTCGCTCGCTCGCGGTAGATCCTCCTCTGCGATCGATCGTTAGACTCGCGCCGCCTGCGAGATTCCCACAGACCGTCTGCACGAACCGTCGCGCCGCCGCATCCATATGGGGTTGCGGCAGCCGGCCGCGCGGTCAATTTGCGTCCAGTCACGGGGTGCCCTCGGGTTCCCTTCCGCCGTACCGATGTCATAGCTGCCGCATAGAAATGTCGTGCGCGGTGAAGCGCGCGTAAAATAAGATGTAGCGTCACTGATAACAAGCGCCCGGCTGCGCCGCTACCGAGGCAGGCAAACGTAAACCGAGAGGCAGAGAGAGCGAGCAACAAGGGTTGTCCGCGAGATCGGCCGTGATGTGAGGGGAGGGGAAAGGGGGGAAAAGAACCGATCTGATAGCGGAACCGCCGCTACGCTTCTTACTTCGCGTTGTAAGACCTTTTCTCGGACTAAGCTACCGTCTTGCGCCCTTCTCGAACCACCACCACTGCCACCGATGCCGGTGCCCTCGGCTATCTCTCGTCGAACAGCGCGTCGAGCTTGTAAATTTGTGCTCGCCTTTCTTGATAAAGAGCCGCCGCCGCCGCCGCCGCGTTTCTTTCGCGCATCCGCAACGGCGGAACGCGAGATTTAAAGTGCTCTCACGAGCGAAAACACGTCGGCACACCGATGAGTCTTGTATAAAGCTGGATCTCGCGATACAAATCAATGCGAGAACAACGAATATTGCTCCTTAGCTTCCTTTGGAAAAAATGAAAATGTTGTCTAAGATTACTGTAGAATTATCACTTGTTATTTTAATCAGAAATATCAGAGAGCACAAATTATACGAAAAATATCTAGTGTTTTAATAGCGAAATATTGATAGTTACAAATATTATGTAATAGTGAAAATTGAAGAATTTTGAAGTTGGAGACGAATAAGTTTTTACATAATAAATTATTGATAATCGTATCATTTAAAGATTTAAAATTATCTTAATTTTTAGAGAAGATATTCAAGTTGTTTAAAAAAAAAACTCAAAATATCTTGTCTCAAAATTAATTTGAGAATCTTTTTAAATCAAATTGCTATCTCTATCAATTGGCATTATATAACAGAAATGGAAGAAGTAATTATATATAATAATAATTAATCAACTAATTGTAAAAGGAACGCCAACTGATAACGATGCAACCCAGTCTTAACTGGGTTGTCGACATGGTTGCAATTTAGTTCAGCGAAAGCATCGTCGCGCATAATTAATGGCATGAAAGGAAGCCGCAG
Organism: Lasius platythorax; assembly: GCA_963971435.1. Classification (NCBI taxonomy): domain Eukaryota; kingdom Metazoa; phylum Arthropoda; class Insecta; order Hymenoptera; family Formicidae; genus Lasius; species Lasius platythorax. The sequence goes on along the minus strand of OZ020540.1, from coordinate 2,408,771 downwards.
CCGGTCATCGGGTTAGCTGCGGAACGAGGGAAATGTCGAAAAAAAACGCTCGATCGAGTGAAAAGTTCGTCGTGTCAGATCCGCATGATCGCTCTCGAAGAGTGTATGAAGGGAAACGATTCTCTTCCTCTCTCTTTATCCATAAACAGTCCGTACTTTCCTCCTCCGATTCGAAATCGAGATCGGCGTCGATATTCGCTATTCGTCGCACAATTTTTTTCCATTATCAACACGTTGTAAATAAAATGCAACAACGCTGAGAAATTATCGTTTGCCATATCGCCGATATCGAGATCCGTGGACGATTCAACACGAAGGGAAACCGCTCGTCGAATTGGATTACAAAGCTAGTTGCAAGTTTTCGAAGATGCGGTAAAAGGAAGATTCACGCGCAAATGTAATCACCAAAATTGTATTTTTTTATAATTATAAAAAATAATAGAAGAAGCGATATTAAAACGCAGAAAATGTTCAGACGCGCAAGTAAACGACTTGCCTTGATTTCCTTTACATTTTGCCTTGATATATTATGAGTAGCGATATATCTCGCTCTGCCTGGTTTAATATAATACATGTTTACCGAAGACCTTCCGCTTGCATGCCGATAATTTAATTAACGTACGGTCGATATATTCGCGGCAGGAAATTTGAGATTGCAGAAATCGTTTAAGAATATCAGCTGACGGCGGGGCCCGGTTCGTGAATCTCGCGCAAGCACTTCTGGCAGAGAGAATCCGACGAAGGCGAGAGGGAAGCAGCGGTGGAGGTCGAAGGGTTGAACCGGCGCGATGCCTTGAAACTGAAGGGGATAGAAACCTTAGCGCGCAGCAAGAAACTCGCATTACTCCGAAGAGAGGAGATGAGGGAAGGATCGCAAGAAGTTTTAATCCCGGCGGTGTAATCGTCTGATAATGAATACCGCGCAACTTATTATGAATGGCTAAGCATACCCGCGGCGCGATTTTTACATAAACCTCATGTAGTTGCCTACTCGCACTCTCGCTCGCGCGCGCGTTCGTGTACTTTATGATTATTGAGGGGTGTAGCTGCTGACCGCTAGGATGCCCTTTGGGCTCGTCCTTCATAACGTTTCCACGAAGCGAATCCCTCACGAACCTTGGAAAAATTTACTTTCGAAAATCTACCTTGAAAAAATCTATCTTCGCGAACGAGTTAACAATGAAATGGGTCGGCTAAATTTGAGACCTTCGCTCTATACCTGAATTCTTTAAAAGAAATCTATAAATAACAAATTTTGGCATAAATTGTGAACTAATAATTATTTAAAACTAACCAAATTTTTAGAAGACTCTTGAAAAATTAATCATCCAAGATGCTAATTTGTCTCTCTTTCTCGTTCCGAGATATTTTTTACGCAACCCTTTTTAATGCTTTATTTTCTTTTAAAATTCTCGAAACATTCTTGTGCTTCTGATTTTATTATCAGCTATCCGGAACACGAAATAAACCTTACGCTAATCTCGCCCGACGTAACTGATTTCTCTTACACGCGGGCCAATTAGCGGCGTTTAACGCATTCTTGTTTATCTCGCATCGATTCCCGAATTTGCGGACGAAGATCGCCGCTTTCGCCTCGTGCAGATCGATCGTAAACATACCGGCGCCTCAGTGCCTCGCATTCCGTCCGCAAGGCATTCCTGCAGTTGTACGTGGCATATCTCGCGCATAAACTTCTCCGCGCGATTGATAGGAGCGCGAATATCCGCGCGAATTATTCGAGAGATGAGAGAAGTATTCATGGGAATGATGCGGCGCGGGAAGGATGAGAGGAAGGACTGCTGCTGATCTATCGAGCCAACAGCGCGGCAATATTTTGTCAGGATCCACATTCTCCGGACAGGGCTACCGCCGCCGTTAAATAAGGCGCGAGAAACGCGACAAATGATAAATAGAGTGATTACGGACGAGGGACGGTACCATACCAGCCACCGCGTATGAAATTGTCCAATCATCATCAGTCTGTTTGTGCCTCGAGTGGGTAATTCTCTCTTTCTCTTTTCTCTCGCTCTCTCGCACTCGTAAAGTAATGCACGCCCGCGTCGCGTGCATTTATCCACGCGCAGCGTAGAAAAAAAGTGCGCTATTACCGGGCATAGGATCATACATTTCCGAGATGATTGGCGGCAACGCGAAGTCGATGATTCGGTGGCCTATAATCTAAGACGAGTCGGAATTGCTTGATTTATAAGTTCATCGAAATTATCGTGCATCGCGTAATCTTAATACGCGATCAAGAATAATTTGCGAGATGAGAGAGAAAAAGAGAGAAATAGGGATTGACGTAAGGACGGTACTCATTTACACTCGACCAACATCCAAACGTTGGCATATCAGCTTCCCCCGTGCAATTCCGAATCACGCGACTCGCTTCTTAGCCTTCTTGTTTGCGGTCAACGTAGTCATCCAAGCGCATCGCATGTTATTTGTTGCAATTGCAGACTGCTTAATCAGTTTACGAACATTTACGAGCGACTTGATCGACAGTAGATTTTTTGCGACACGCGATGCATTTTGCTTTACATTTTCTTTGTATTCATTATTTCTACTAGGACAAAAAAATAGCCAAATAATATGCATAAAATAATGACAGGCTTAGATTGATTTCTATTAAGATGTACCTCCTTTATCATTATTTTAAAGTTTCCAGCAATTAGATACACTCGTTTTTACAGAGAGCAATGAAATAAAAATTGACTATTAAATAGAATCGCACCTTGTCAACTTATTTCAGAAAAAAATAGACGGCGTGTGTAACAATAATAATTTGTTAAAACGATCTATCATAAAAAAATACACACTTCGATAATTGCTTTACACATGCTATATTGCTTTACAGTGCTCTTCAGCTAGCTCTCTCGTGAGCAACCGTGTACGCGCAATTGGAATAATAAGTGAAAACGCGGTTTAACGGCCCGCGATAACAGCCACCGTGGGAGGGCTTAACGCTTGTTAAACACTCGATTGGATGTATCCACGCAAGTTTTGAAACGTAAAGCAGGGCGACTTGCGCCGCGCCGGCATAATGAAGGAGATCGCTCGCGCGCATGCGAGATCGTATTTATACACCCTGGGCACTATTCGTCGCGCGTGCCAGCACTGCCGCTAGCACGAAATGCAAGATGCCGTTGATGGAGATAGGCCGCATGCAAAACATCGTGTGGGATTTCACGGGTTCGTCTTACTCGTTCAAACTCACCGGAGAGACCGCGAGAGTCTCGTTACAAGGGAAAACGAGGAAGTAACAATTACAGTTGAATAATTGGACGACTGTTCTTGTGCGCGCGTTTGGCGTTTAATTAACGTTTGACTTTAATTAATTTAAGAGAACTTTGCGCGAATTTCGGAATAATGCGAGACGATGTGTGAGAACTTATGAGAAATCACGAGTCTAATTCTGGTCAATCACAATCGCGTAGATTCCGCATTCTTTTCTTCGTTTAGATATTTTCATGCGTCTCCTAGAACAAAGATGTATTTATATCTAGAGAGAAAAAAAATGAACGAGAGTAAAGATATCCCTTTCCGGGTTTGGAAACGATACCTACGAGGATCACGTACAAGGATCATTGAGACCGTAAGTTTACCCCGAGGACTTTACTCGCGTCGGAATCCGATCGTTCGGACACATATCGAATTTCTCTGTTTAACTGCGTCAAGTATCGTGCGTGAAAAAAAAATATATTAAAAATATATATCTGCGCGAGTGAGATATTCTCACTTTATTCATCATTTGGATGTTAATCGAGCGTGAAAATAAATTAGCTGCAAATTAAAACTCAACGCATATGTCATTATGCTTTTTCAGCTTAAGGAAGATATTTATCATAGGTTCTAAAAAAAAATTATAATCGATAATGAAGCCAAGATATAGTTAGATATTAACGCAATCATTAACTCTCCTCAATATTAATAACCCTTCTCATGTTACCGAAGAAGGATATCCCGAAATAAAAACGACGCTAAGAGCATGCGAATATACAATTACGTTGTCGAGATTAATGATATGCTTTTGCGCTGTACTACTTTCGTAATTTAAATACATGACGTGAAAAGATATATTACTATAAACTTGACGTTCGCGCAAAGTACGAAGCATGCGAATGCAGACTCCGTTGGACCAACCTCGCGCTCATCTTCGGTAACATTGGTCACCGGGTCGCGGAATATTAACATTTTACGAGCCGCGGATATTGCTCGGAATGTCGATTACACAGTTCGTTAACTCCGACGCCATTAATATTCCGCACAATCTTAGGACGGGGAGGAGGGGGTATACGGTCGCCGGAAAACATCTTCATTACATGCACGCTTATATATGCGCGTCTCCGTACATCCGCGATTTAGCCGGGGCTAAGCGCAATGGCAAAATCTTGTTAACGAAGAATCCTGAGATTCCGTTATTTCCATTTAAATTCCAGAAGCGCATCCTTGATGTGTATGTACGTGCGCGCATATGCGGGGGGGGAGGGAGGGAGATTTAATTACGCGAAATGGACCATCACCCAGCCCTTTTCTCTACGAATAATAATTAAGCACGTCCCGAGATGTTTTAAAATCTGATATTAACACAATCTGTGTAATTAATGACAGATGGAACGAGAAATCTTCGATTAAGAAGTGAATGACTGAATTGGGTAGAAAGAGAAATCGAAGGAAACTATTTTTTTTTTGCAAGAATCGTTCAGTATTACCTTGCATTGCTACGCAAAACGCAGGCCAATTTCATTGTCTCTCGCATAAATGCGAGGCCTGGTGCGCAACAGATCTCGCGAAACGAAAATAATTCGCCGCGGGGATTGAATTCAGTAGGCGCACAGCGCGATGCAGGTGCATCAACGCCGTTAATCATAAGCCAGCCGGGGGAGGAAGGGGGAGAAGACGGAGAGCAAGAGCGAGAAAGAGAACAACGGGATAATGGTATGTCGGTCGAAGATACAAGCGGCGGGAAAAAGGGGGGAGGAAAGAAGTGAAGAGAGAAGGAGAATGCGCGAGAGAGATAGAGTGTGCGGGGTGGGAAATTGAGAGGGTAGAGAGTCAGCGCTCACAATCGGATTGTGACGTGTATGTCAGACAGCTGTTTCCATAATTACGGTCTCCTTAAGATCCGTATCGGTGCTACGGATGGTAGAAAGGCGCGTTATTGCTGCTGTAGCGGGGCCACAGACGTCGACGACGACGAATCGACTGGGAAAATGATACGGCATCTGCGCGGTGAAGCATAACGTAGAGAGCGTCGCAATTAATGGCTATATTAAATTACGATTTTCAAATCCCTCTTCTACGCGAAGCCTATGCATCAGCCCGTTTTTCTTCTCCCTCGTGAAGGATTTCCGACTTCTCCGTAATATCGTATCGTAGGCGTCTTGTTTCTTCGTTCAAAATTGTGTTTTATACGATTTCTCTCTATTCATATAGAATATCTTACAACATGAATATATTCTTAAAAAACTTGAAAAGTATTAATTAATAAAAGTAATTTTTAATATGATTACATTTTTCACTCTTTCGGCAGATTTAATTTGGAAAAGTTATCACGCAACTATTAATAAATATCCTTTTTTTTTTTCATTTGTAACTCTGTTTATACTTTTTTAAAATAAAATCTAAACCTTTCAAAAATCTAAATTTATTTATATTTAATTTTATGTGAGAAACTTGATAGAGAATTTATCGAATAAAATACGTAGTTGATTTCATCAGTTAAGAATACAAAAATACATAAGTACATATCTTATATAAAAAAAATTCAAGCATTTATGTCATCGTATATTTTAAAGTCATAACGGGAAGAAAGAATCATTAATCATTGTCATCTTTCTTGTCAACGAGCAATCATCATCTCTTTTTTCTCACTTTTTTGTCTCTTCTTTAGACAGTTATCTCATTTTCTCAAGCGCGATACCGATCGTGTGTGTGCTCGCGTTAAAAAGATGGTATCACCTGAGGAAAGCAGGCAAAAAAAGCATTGCCTCACCGACGCGATGATGATGTAGAGCGCGGACGCGACGTGAATTTCGCGATGACAATACAGAGGACGATACGTGACAACCGGCGGTGGCTACGGCGAAAAATATCGGCGAATGGTCTCGTTAGAGCGAGGTAGGCGCGGCGAGAGAGATGCGATCGAACGCCGTGTATGCGTTACTTATTGCCCATTGTCGAAGAACGCCTTCGCGCGAGAATCGCGCGCCGATCGCGAGCTATTAGCCGCGACGGGCGCAATTAGGAACGAGTTTTCCGCGCGAGCCACCGACACCCGGTCGCCTCGCTTTCCAAGATAATCGCGCTGATGGATGGAAGCACGTAGCCCCCGCGGTGTTTCTGGCGGCTCTCCGTGTGTATTTTCCCATTTGCCGCGCTACCGTTTAAGACACAAATAGCCAATTTGATGGCGCTCGCGGATATCCTTTTATCACTTAAACGTGTTTCAACTGTCACAATGTATTGCAACGCATTGCATTGCCTTGTAATAATTTTTGATTTCAACGAAAGAAGATACTTATCGTAAATTTTAGTCTTCAATATTGTTATTTAGACAATTTAATATAGGAGAATATAAATAGAGAGAAGAGATTAACCTGATTTCCACGTTGCTAGGAAGTTTTGCTACGGCATCGATCTGCCAAGCACACTTTCAAGTTGATAGAGAAAATTTTGACTCGCTTATTATTTACACATATCGCTTTCTAACGAACAACGAACAATAACTGACCGTCGGCCGGGGGGCTTAAAAGTTACATCCCGAAGTGGGTGTCTCGTGGGTGGGACAAATCTGAGAAGGTATTCAGTCTCGATCGAGGAGAGGAAAAGAACGAGAAGGCAGGACGAGGCAAAGAGGATGGGAAAACAGACGGGGAAGCCAAAGGTCAAAGGGGCAGTATATCCGTGAAAGAGATCTAACGGATCGGCTGGAATACGTAAGAACGATAAGAGCCACGGCGGAAGCCCTCGTTCCTTTGTCGTTGCAGCGATGTTGCACCGACCACATTGCTTGGCCACGTACACACGCAAGACTTAAACCACGCCGCGCCGGTCGGCCAACACCGTTCTTCCATTTAGCTATCCGAAAAAAATCGGCCGAAGAACGATCAGCCCGGTTGAGAAGCCGGGCGCCCACGTTTCGCCATTTTTACAATCCGCCCATGGTTCGCGTGTCCTACGAGAACGGAAGAGCAAAGGGTCCGGATGCTGGAATCGCCGTTTACAGTCAAGGAAGATCCGAATGAAATCGGCACTAAATCGCCAATTTTACTCGTTAAATGGTATTATATAATTAGCCGCATAATCATTAAGCACATAATTATTAAGTATATGTGTCGACGAGATTTGAACTATAGATATAAAGATATCGAGAGATCATTTTTTTTTTATTACCTTTAATAATATGCGAGAAAATTTTTCTTCATCCGTGAATAATGTAATGAATACTTAATGTAATATATACTGTAATATATACTATAATAATTTAATATATACTTAATGTAAAAATATGAAGAAAGCCTTTGAAACTAAAAATATTACTTGGATAAGACATTAGAGAGATTGAGCGTGAGAATTCACTTAATAAAATTAAGGAAAAATATTTTTCTCGCACGTAGAATTCTTGATAGCTATAATTTACAATAGAATAGAATAACTGTAAGGTCTCATGTGATAATTATTGAATACAATGAGTCTTAATCGGAAAAGAACATCCCTTCGAGATGAGTCATATGGCACCTGCGCAGAACGGTTTCCTTTTACGTTTATAATAATTGTTCCTCGGCTTGCGTGGGTTGAGTCATTAATTCTGAAGCGTGGCATTCGCAAAGAAACGGACAGAGGTATGCGTCGTAACGATGAAGTCAGCAAACAAAGCTAACCGAACGAATACCTTCGTACAATAATTAAAGAAAACTGAGTTCACTACTTTTAACCGTTAATTGTTGCAATTTACTTCGTGTAATGACTAGAATTAGTCATTTCTATCTCGAGTTTCTTTGTACGTTATTCACGTAATAACTATATATGACCGCTAAGCGTCTTTCTTGTTTTCAATCTTCAATATTTCGATTAAATATCTTAAGTAAAGTAGAGAATAAAAAATCTAATTTTGATATCAATATTATACTATGGTCTATAAATATATTTCTCACTTAAAATTTCATACAAGCTGGTTTTTCATACAAAATGCATACGAAATGTCAAGTGATAAGTGTCGCGTACAAGCGCAAAGCTGACATCGGAATTATAATTCTCTGTTCCACTTTGCGCCTGATTACGATTGCGCTCCTTTCTGCAATTTTTATTTATCGAGTTACCCCCATTGCAATTTAACTTCTATTTTCTGAAAACGTATAACACAGAACATTATCAAGCTTCCATATATAAACTTCTCTTCCTTTCATTTCGCATTCATACACGCTGCCCGGCTATATCTTACTTGGCTTTCTCGAATCGCGATCTCTCTCAGAGACGTACACCCTCTCACGATCGCGGACATTGCGCGACGGGCGCGCGATCTTAAAACTGAATTTATCCCCTTCGTAAAATTCAATCTTTCTTTCTCTTCTCTATACCATTGCCGTGGCTCTATCGTATCGTCGCTCGTATCGGCTCCCATATCGGCCCGATTATTCCGCAATCAACGAGCGCAACGACGCCTTTCTACACCTGCCTGCGCTATCTCGTCGGCGCTCTTCTCTATCTCCCTCCGCCTTTAGCTTCTTAGCGCCCACGGCAAAAGGACAGAAGAGAGAAGGAAGAGGAACGCGGTGTCGTTTATTCCCGTTTAAGTAAAGTCAAGGCGACGGGACCTTGCGCACACAAATCAGTCAACCCTCGCGAGCGAGAAAGGCGTCCAATCCATCTCGGTGAAATCACCCTCCACCGGCCTCGGACGTTCCCGTCCCGGTATCGCAAACATCCTCCACGTCCTCGTCCTCGTCGGCGACGACCATGGCAGGACACCGTGAGAAAACCGCTCGCCGATGCACAGGCGCGAATACCGATACCGATTCCTGTTCCTCTTTTCGCTCCTGATTTGCCGCTCGTTTATTTCCGCGCGCGAACAATGGCATCGCAATAACCAGATGTAGTTTCCCTTTAATCGTAAGGGCGATTGGAACTTTAAAGAATCGATTTTTTGGAAATGTGTTTAATTGTCCGATGCGGAAGCACACACACAAATAATGTATAATGATAAAATATGACTTCTGATAAATTTTCTATACTCTTAATACATTGTAATTTTTACATAACAATTTTTTTAATAAATTTATACGAGCAGGCGTTATATTTTTATAAGTAAAATTATTACGCTCTCTATAGTAATGTTATCAATTATGTTAGATACGCGCACAGTTGAAATTTTGTGTTATATACAAAATTTTTTCGTCATACATATATTTTCTCGTTATACCTACATAATATTATCTCGTCATTTATTACGAATATTGAAAGTTTTTGTTTTAGCAATCGTAATGTTTTTCAAACTCGTATGTGCTGAACGATATTAAGGGTAATTTAACGGGCTCCAACTCCTTTGGTTTGTACGTTTCTGCTTACTGATATGCTAAAAGTAGATGCATTTTCGAGAGAGCGTTTTTGCTTACGTTAAGAAAAGGAAAGAAATATACTGAGAATGCATTAAAAAATCAAGGACATTCGCATTAACGCCGCGCGGTGAGAGTTTATCGTCATCTTTTCTCACTGAACGATCGAAGACCACATAAAACCAAGAAATCCCGCGGTGACATCAAGTCGTTTTTGTCCGCTCCAGGAAATTATCTTTCCAATGATTGTGACAGGACTATCAATTTCCGATAATTTCGCTTGACTGAACATTAATGAGTTAAAATAATTTAAAGCATTATTTCTCTCTGTCATATGTTACAACATTTGATTTTAACTCTTTACTGCATGATTTCATATATAGTATATACTTTTCTATAGTTGACTCAAACTTATAATTATAAATTGTATTTAAGATATATATTACAAAAAATTACAAAATTACGAAAAAGGATAAATCTATCACACAATATAATCATCTCGTTCCGCTCAAATAAAAAACTAGTTATAATCAAAGAAATCATAATTCATGAATTAAAATAATATGACAGTATATATCTTTTTTTACTCTTATCTCTCTCTTTTCAAGTCTAATAATTTTTTTTTAAATTAAAAGAGAGATGATACGAGGCTAAAAACTCACATACGCATATCAGTGAAAGAAAGACTTATTTTCATACTCTCGGTCATGAAGCAACCAAAATCGCGACCGCTAATGCGCCCGGGACGGCAGGAAATACGGGGAGAACGAATAAGGTAGTGCGATCGCTGGCAGTCGCCAAATTGCTTTGCGATGGGATACTCGTGTACTTGCTACTCATGAAGATAAAGGAACTGTCAGTTACTTGCCCGACGCAAGTTTCGCATGGTTCCACAACCAAGATGGTTGGACGCTAATTACACTCGTAAAGATTAATTAGATTAACGTTAACCCGTCGACTTGTATCCCGCGTGGAATTGCGGCACCGTGTATCATTGAGATACGAGCCGTCATGTCGAGAAAGCTCTTTATAAGGACGTTAGAAAAAAAATTCCAAGATTTAAGAACAATGAGCTCTCTCTTAAATCTCTGGAATCCTTTTCAACATTTACAAAGATTAAAAATTACAGAAAAATTTTAAAACATATTTTATTATATTACTTTAAAAATGACATAAACGGATTTCCGAAATTTAATTTAAATAGCTACATTAACAATTGAAAATAAATAATAAACAATATAAAGATGACGCTGGAAGTGCAAATATCACTGCAATATATAAGATTATCTTTAATGTGTGTTTCAACATGTTATGCGAACTCGAGATGACATCACCATTATCGAAATCGTGCGAAATGACGTAATCACGTACGCTTATGACAGTCTTACACGGGCACGGCCCGTGTATTTTCTTTGAAAAAGTCACTCCGGTTTTCAGCTCGTTACGGTGACATGCATAATCGCGCTGCATTATTGCGACGTAATTATGCTAATGGCGACGCGTCAGGTAACACGCGTGATTATATGTTGCGCGATACACATGATCGCCGCGTAGATATCGAGCGTAATACGGATGCATGTTACGGGAAACATTAATGAAAAGGCCGGATGAATAGGCTCGTGCGCGATTTGAATACCAACGATTCGACATCTTCACTTCATTAAGACATGTATGAAAAACTAATCGGAAACAGTCTCTCGCGCTTATACACCCACTTTAACATCCGTCTTTGTTATAATTCGTAAACGTGGAATTATTTTTTTATGCTGCTTTAAAAGCTGGCTTAAAATTCTCGCGAAAATTCTCGCGGTACAGAACGATACTTGACTTCGACACTTCTATCATAGCTGAGAGCGAGTAAAATGTTCACGCAGCCTTGTACCAATTGGGATCCGGCATCGCGTGCACCGATCCCTTTTACAATGTTCGCCGCAGCGTGTACACAAATGAAATCGCCCAGAACAGCGGATAAAAATGTGGGTCTCTACCGTATTCGTGCTCACCACCACTCGCGAGTATATCAAGCAAAAACTAGATCCGCCATATTAAGCCACACGTGCTGCGGAAAAACGCCGTTTTATAAACGCGCCTTCTCTAAACGTTGACACGTTTCCCTTCCTTCTCCGCGTAAACACGCGTGTTGTTCATTCCGCGGCATTTAAAACCTTTCTCGATGTGCATAAGACTTATCCCCGATGTTAAAAAAATTCTTGACAAGAGTGCAGATGGAGAAACTTAATGAAAATTCATATCGATTAAATTGTTGACAAAATATGATGTAGAAATATACGATCGTGTAAATAAAAAAAGAGACGATTGAAATAAATATGCTTGTATATCAATACCATTGTTCTCTTTTTTTTTTTATAATCGCATCTTAAGAGTATGACATTTCTTCTGGGATCTTTTCTGCGAAAAAGCGCGGGAGAGGTGTCTTGGGTTATCCCGCATTATCGTGTCTCTGCTTAAAGACGTAATCTAGGAGTAATCTAAGAAGGCGCGTCCGGGAGTATCGGGTTTCGCAGGCGAATTGCGGATAAAATCAATGACCGAGAGCGTGCTTTTAAGAACGATCGTAAAATCGAGCCTCTGAATATGGATTCTGCCTCCTTAACGGTATATACACACACGGAGGAAAAAGCGCAGTTTCTCGCGATGCGTAAATGCATCGGTATGTGCGTAAACGGTCGCGGATAATCGCGGATAGATTGGTGAATGATTGGACAACGTCGACAAATATACGATAAAAGAAAGCATCGTCCGCGAGTTCACCATTACACCTGCATCGACACAAATCGAACGTAAAGGCCAGGAGAGGAGATCAACCAAATGTCACGTGCGCGATAATAACGATATAATTATGATCCTACTCCTCGAACGAGAGGAGCTACGGAAACCGAGGGAAAAGAGCTCGTCGGCACATATCGCGATTCTAATCCGGAAAATTACAAGACTGTAACGGTCACGCTGTAGCATCATGACGGATATATGTATTGTATAATATGTACTCGCGCACCCACGCGGGATCGAGTGCGCGCCTAGGGAAGATAACTATAAAGATACGGACTTAGGAAGGTCATAGAGCGAGTAGTAAGCGAAGCTTTAATCAATAAACTCTAATAGTTTCGCGGCCCCGCTACCGTGCAGCACTCTGACCCCCGATGCGTTCGCATCTCCGCGCTGAAGGGAAAGGAGAGAGAGAGAGAGGGAGAAAAAAAAAGAGAAAAACCCTTGCGCGGCGTTCGGGCAATAACCGTAAAACCGGCTTTTAATGTTCCGCACGCATCGGGCTATCGTGCATCGTGATCGGACGTTTTCAGAACCTCTTACCGGGCGTTATGTGCACGACGGACGTGCACACGGCTACACACGTGCGCGCGCGTGTATCGGCGATTTCGTTTCGCGTCGCGTTTTCTCTCATAACTTCTCGACTGAAACCTTTCGATACCTTCGGCCGCACGCGCGCAATCTGGGCGTTATAAGTCAACATATTCGCATCCGGGATCTGCGTATCCTTAGAACGCGCAGGATAAAGCTGGATGCGCGCTGTATGTAATGTCACCGTCACGTCAACGTAACGTCAAATATTTTCATATGGGTCTCAAGTGGAGCAATATACTCACGTTACAGAATCGGACCGTCGCCGATATTTAAAACCTATGTAAGAATATTTAATGTTGACGTAATAATGATGTTACGTTATAGAGAATGCATCTAGCTTAACTCGTCATATCGAATGCCTCGTAAAATAATTTAGAATTCGCTGTATTCTATCGCAGGACTGTGTCGAAACTTTATGTGTGTATGTCGGTATTAAGATGAATTTTTATCACATGAGTGGAATTAATATTGCACGTTGGACGTTATATAAAATGCAATGTCATCGCGATATACAATTACAATTTAATATATAGAAAGAAAAATAATTAATAAAAAATTTTATTCTACCTTTAACAAGTAAAAATTCGTAAAAGAATAAATATAATTTAATAAAGTATAAGAGTTAATATAATTTGATAAAAAATTTGAATCTCAATGATGTATATTTCGATTTATAAAGTATTCTTTATACCGTTTCATCAAGAAGGCGGATCATCGAATTATATCGATGGTTTTATTACAATACAACAACATGCAATATACAATAGCATAGTTTATAAATGTTCCGAAGCCGTGCATTAGACATGTGTGCCTCGCACTTACGCTAACGATCTCTCACGCTCCGCGGTTGCGCGTTTTATGATACGTTCGTGAACACTCTCCAATTATCATAAGTAAATTGCAACTTTGCGGGCACGATAGCTCATGTTCTCCGCCGCAATTACGAAGCGCAAACTCGTACGCTGAATGTCGGATTAATTACGATCTCGATAGCTTGCATCTCTCGCGCCTCATTGTTAACGATTCCTGCGGATTGCTCCACCTTATTTAATCGAGAATGCGCAACGACTTGATTATAATAATCCTTTAGACAGGCGACTTTCACTCCAATATTAAGGCTTAATCTTCCAACTTATTCAAATAGCCGCTCCCATAAACGATTAATTAATTGAACCATCAACAGCAGGTCTCTCGAATTAGTTATGGCACAGACATCCTTGGTTGACATTAACAATTTAAAGACAAGTATTTTCAAGTACAAAATTGCATCTAAAAATCTATTAAAAGTATTCACAAATCACTCTGAAGCGAAAATATTAATAGAACAAAATTATCTAAAATTAATGCTTTTTATTATAAAAAGTGTTTTTTTTTCTGTAGCTTCTATATATATTTACTGTTCTAATAGTGAATTTTGCAAATTAAAAGATAAATAATGACTAAAAAAATAAAGCGCTTAAAAAACAAAATTCCTTCGCAAAAAGACTGGACTTGTGCAAATGCAAATACGTAATTTCGTATTGTTTAATTGCAATCGAATAAGAACGTCACTGATTTAATTACGTGTGTAAAATTTAATACAAAGTCATTTTGCCTCAACGAAATAAAAAAGGATCGGTCGCGGTAGGGTGACAGTTTTAGGACTATCTCTTGAAAGGTTCGGATGAAAAAGAACGTAAGGGAACCGTAGGAAAGGATGGCAAATGAGCATTCTCGATGACAGGCGCGTGGCCTTACAGGGCGGTGATCACGTTCATTTACATTTACAAGACACACTACTACCTTATACGCCGCTCATCTACCCGTTCGATGACGTTTCTCCCTCAGACTCTTTTTTTCGTCAGCGCTCCATGAAAATGACATTCGACTGTCCCCGTCGCCAGTTGTAAGCGGTTTTACAAAATATGCTCTCGCGGAAATCGATATCGAGGTATTTGAGAAGTCGATTACTATTACACTTCGTATCGCGGTAACTGCATAAAATGCTTTAGATAAATGAAAAACCATAATCTTTTTGAACATTCTTATTCATATTCTTATTCGAACAAATGCTGCTATTTTCGCGATTATAATAATTGGGAAAGACGACCATCAATTCATCGGAAAATCAGAAAATTAGTCGCAGAAATAATTATAGTGATACGAAGCATTTTGTATAAATGAGAAAATGGGTAACCAAGTAGCATATGATGCATATGATCTTTAGTAGTATACGAGTACACCTAGTACTTTAGTTGTGCCGAAGAAAGCGAACCGGTTCCGTGTATTGTTTTCTTTTGCTACTCTGTAGCCTCTGGATGCATAGGATAAAAAGAAGCGTGGCGCTGTAGAGGATTAATCTTCTATGAATCTTGCTCAAGCCAATCTTACTCGCGTTATGGCGAAGGCCATCCTTCTTCTTGATGCCATGCATAATGCGCGCTTCTCAATTGAAATGGCTAAAATATAATCATATATAGCTTCTTGCGCGCGTCTTAGCTTACGGCGGTGCAATGTTGCGTCAGGACATTACGGACCAAATGTAGACCACCCATCGTATTCAAATCATCTATTCGCAATTGAATTTTGAAAATTATGAAATTTATTTATTTATTTTTATAAATATTGAGTATACCTATAGCAGTCGCTGAATAAATTCAAACAAATTGTTCTAATTATTTTTAAATCATAGTTCTTTCTCTCTCTCTCTCTCTTCTCTTTCTCTCTCAATATATATAATAAATAAGCATAAATTATGTCAATCTACAAGCTAGAGATAATCTACATAAAATTATAATATACTCTCGATTCGTACACATACGAGAATGCAATACATCTTTCGCGTTTATGAGCAACAATGCAACTCATATACCGGCACAATGAAAACAACTATGGAACATCTGCAATTATCGAGAAAACGAAGATAACTCGCAACGCGTAAATTCTCTCGTGTATCCTGACGCGAGGCACCGCTGTAATACATGATCGAAAGATAATTAGCCGCTAATAGCGGTCACTAGAGCCGCGAGTAATTTGAATCATTTTGTCGTGCCGGGATTAATAATTGGTAGACTCCCGCGCGGCTTTGTTCATTAATTGTACTTTATTGGAATTCGATAATTCATAAGTGACCATTAATTTATGAGAGTCATTATTAACCGTTACTAGCAATTAATCGCGATTTTTACAAAATTATCTTGTGCAACAAATGTCAACATAATGATGTTTGTGCGATCTACGAAACACATTCCTTCATTACGCGTTATAGCAGTTAAATACAACATAAGTTTAGTTTGATTTTTAGTTTTCTTCGCACAACACAATAAAAATTGCATGAAAACAAACGGGAGGTCTCAGGAAACACATACTAATCTGTTAATATATATAATAATAACAACTAAATTATCACTATCTATGTAAATTGAGAACAGTTATTTTTATAATTGTACTTTAATTTTATTGTATTGCACATTAAAAGATTATTTAAGCATTCTATAGATGCAAACTATTATTATTTACACTTTGATAGTTAATATACTAATGTTTTTTTTTCAATTTGTATAATTGCATAAATTATGAGCAGCGCATTATATTATGCACAAACTCAGGCATTATACTGGCAAATTCCTGGAACCATGGAGCAATATAATATCCCGCAGGCTTGATCGCGACTCGCCACGATATTACATATTTTACGATGTATTAACGGTAGCGAGAAATCGGTAATTGCGCCCATTTACCACGGCGGATTGGTTGGAATGAGTTACACATTCTGCAAGTGTCGATTTAATGAAAAGCAGCCATGTAATGGCGAACCGAAAAATTGCGGTTATAATCACTAAAGTTATAGGTGCGTTTTTAATATCATAAAAGTGGATCAAGGAAACGAAATAATGCGTTCGCTTTTATATACGTAACCTGAACGTTTCTGAAAAAGTTCAGATTTTATAATCTTTGCATATTTTTGGTAAATTTTTGATATAATCGCACCTCCACAATTTTTTAAAATTCTAATATTCTATAATTTCAGTATCTCGAAACATATAAATTGAATCTATTTAAAAAAAATAATCGTTCTCGCGTCCCGTTTTCTTTTTTATAATCGCGTAAACATAACTTTTCCGAGAGATTATACATAAATGCAATGTTATATACATACGTACGTGTAATACATATACATACATATGATCATAAGAATCACATTTGAGTCATGATTGTAAATTATTTTGAGAATAAATGTCGAACAAGTAAGCATGTAGTATCAGGAATGTCAAAAAAATATCGAACAATTATGCATGAATACAGTATATTGCGTCCAAAGTGCGAACGTGTGACAGTTCCGTCAAGTGAACTCCGCGCGATCGTAATTTTGAATATTATGTCAAATGTATGAATAAAATTATCGAGAGAAATTTACTTTTCGAAGACAAATATTGTTTACTAATAAATGTATAAATTGGAAGCTAAAAACGGTTTCGGAAGTGCCGAGAAAAATTTCAAACGATCGTCGTATTATGCATAGATACATCGTGATGGTGATACGAACGTGAGATTTCTATCACATTAATTTCATAACTCTAAGCATTTTTTTAAATAAAAATAAAAATTCTACAAATAATTTGTTACAAATATATTGTTCGGCAAAAATATTTAATATCTATTCTATAATCTAACCGTCTCTTATTTGTCAAAATCAATCATTAACTTCGTAAATATGATTACTATGATATTATGCATGAAGAATAAGACATGTTGCAAAAGTCATTTGTAGTATATTTACCCCGTCGATATTACCTTGAGAAACATGCATATCTATATACTTAGAAGGGATAAAGCACTAGATAAAATGTGTGAGAATTTAAGCGATCGGCAGGCGGCGAGAGTTCCTTGACGAGATTTCACACAGGATCTTGACTCAACTACGAGACTCGCAGCACGCCGTGTGTGCAGCGCGCAAAGACTTATGGCCTTGGCACTTAATATGCAGTGGAAAGTCATTAGGGTAAATCGACTATTAGATTATCAAGATACCGTCGAGGCGGCGGTGCAGCGACGTCTCTTTTTCGATAATCTTATCCCCGCGTGTGCTCGCGCGCGCACGATCTTAACGAGCCGCAGATGCGAGACGCGGTTGCGACAGAGAGCCCCGGACAGATATTTATCACCGGCGTCGCCGGAACACGCGGAAAAGTTCGCCGCCGATAATTAAAGCCGGGATTTATTATCGCGCTCTTCATTGTGGCGTTAATCTTTTATCGCGTTTGGATTTATCGCCAGCTGAAACTGGCCGGAGCGCGGAGTTGCGTCAAGGCAATCCTATTTGAACGGATTGCTTTTTAATCTTTACTAATTTCGTCATAAAAAATTCTACTGTCTTTTATATCATAGTAATTAATGTCACATTAATTTCCCGAATATTGCTTCATATTTTACTCTCTAGTATTTGGAATAATAAAATATAAATGACACGAGAGATTCGCAAACGAGATTCTTGATGTTTATAATATATATTTATATATCTATATTTTTTGATTTCCCAAATTATATAACTAAAAATTTATCTCTTTTTTTAAGATACTAAAAGATCGATATGTCAGAAGAGAAAAGCATCACGATCTTACGGCTGTAACGTCACATGACATAGCGTTTGAGTTCCGTCACTAAATAAGCCTTCATTGGACAGAGTTACTTACATTTATCGCGGGCAATCGGCGCTTTGTAGACACGCCAGATGATTTTCGCAAAATGAATCTTTCGTAATTACACAGAAAGCAGTGAGTTCGTTTCGCCTCGGGCTCACGCGAGCTTTGGCATCCATCAACGTCGTCTTCGGCATCGGGCCGAGGAATGCCGAGAAGGGAATTGTGCGCCATCGATAATAACCGTCCCACGATCGGCCGCGACGACGAAAAAGATCTCTTTCGCTACTAATAACGTCTTATTAGCACGGCCGCGGTGACACATGAAAGATGACCATAATGAGGCCCTTTACATCTTAACGTGACAAATTGCGATTGCGCATGTTACCTCGCGACTCGCGGAATCGCGACTATGCATGCGTGCGTGCGTGCGATTAAACGGGAGAAACCTCTATCGCGTTTTCCAACGTAGCGAAACCACCGAGTGCCATTTGAATATTTTCTAGTGTCGCCTGAATGATATAGCACAGTTCGCTACATATATTATTCTTAGAATTGCCGATTAGTCTATAAAATGACTTTCAACTCTCGATTTATTTGACAAACGTTGAATATTAGACACACAGAATTTCTTTAGAACTTCTCCCTCTCTTTCTCTCTGTATATTTTTACCTACATGTATAATTACATAAATCATTTTTTTATTCTTTTATATTTTCTATATTTATTGCGCTGCCTCATTTTAAATATAATTAAAAAAAAATAAAGACAGAAATATACAAAGATTATCGCAGCTTAATCTCGTTTATATGAAAAATAAGTGGAATCGAATTAGCGGCTTAACGAGTCGCTCTTAACGAATCGCGTCGGCGACAAGAGGAGTACCTTTTTTGCGCAAAGGCGTGTCGAGCTGCAGGCGCAAGATGTGTGTAATGCCGGACGCAATAATGTCCAGGCCGTGATGAGCGCGATAGATCTCCCGGTAGTAACTGTAACGAACGAGACGCGCGATGGCAGCAGTCTGATAAAGTAGACAATCCGACGATTGCGCCGTAACTATTTCTATGCGTCGCTCCGTCTATGCGTTGAAAATTACAGGAATCAGGATCGATGTCGAGATATTAAGTTAAATCTCTACGTATGTGTAAAATAAAATATGCAACATTATAACCGAATTATATCTACTACGATGCTATAGTAAATTTTGTATCATATAAAAAAAAGAAAATTATTCCTGCGAATATGAAATTACGTCGAAAAATTATGAATATTGAGAGAGAGAGATAGTGTGATATATGATTAATAATATATCATCACAAGACTGGACACAATCATAAAATCGAGATTGATGAAAGATATGTCTGTAATCAAATGGCGCGGTAATATTCTAGGGAGTGGAAGATCCTTGAAATTTGTGTATTGAAATCCGGCAAATTAAGATGATAATAGCTGCATAAATTGAATTTCTGCAAGAAAAGTCAGGCCGTAGAGCAACATCGGCCACGGAGGGAATGAAGGAGCCCAACTCTTGATTATCCCCCGGAGGATCGGCGGCGATGCTCGCGAAGGGAACGAACGAATCGGTAGTGCGCCAATGGAGAGGCGTGTATATCCTTCACGTGACACGGGAACGAATGGCTAGGCTGGTAGTACCCGGGGAGCAGTAATATACCTGGGTTACACAGTGCTCAGTGACTAATGAACCTTTACAGTCACCTTTACGTCCGACTGTCGACGCAGCGCGACTGGCTGAGTTTATTGCCGATGCTAATTCACGAGTCTCGGCAATTAGAGGCCGCCGCATGGAAGCCACCGCGCGGATCCTTATTCACCTGCGGGACCCCGTCGATTATCAGTGGCGATGCCTGTCGATTCGGACACGATAACTCGGCAATGCATGTCCGAGTAAGAAAATTAGCCGATTGAATAGTAATATTACGCGTTTGTGTGTATTACTGTAAATTATTTAAAACACGGAATGCCTCTGGAAGCCTTGGCTTAATTTCAAAATTACATAAAATTTAAGACGTACGCATTCTTATCAATTAAAGAGAGAAAATGAAGAAGTAAATTTGTATATAGACAAATATTTAATAGATATTTTACGTGTTTTTTTTCGCTCGAAATTATTCATTATATTGCGCTTCGTCTTTCTGAATAACGTCAGTCGAAATCTGTCAACGGGATCACGTCGCAACTAATCATTCCTGTAATTCTTCAGCCTATATTACATATCTGCGCGATCGTCGCGTCGTCGTGAAATCCATGTTGCTAATTTGCAAGCAGCATCTGTCTGCCTGTCTCGAGACAAGTTGACGCGGCATGTCTCTTATACGCGCATGGAAGAACAAAATCTTTTCTTACCAGTGACAGCTCGACGAGGGATACGCCAAGGGATTCAGGTGATGGAAGGAAGCAGGGAGGAGGGGGCGGAGATATGGAAGATCGCGCGGAAAAACCGGTATGCCGGTAGCACACGTAAGCCTAATGACGGGACGCAGCAGCGATCATTAGGATACGCCACAGCAGCAGCAGGTCTTCGGGGGGGCCAGGGTGACGAAGACGAACGGTACGCCTGGAACGGGCGTCCTCGTCGAAAGAAACTCGTTGTCGCCGAAAGGAATATTCATACAACCGAGCGAGTTTGCCTCGAGAAATCGTTAGTGCATTGTGCTAGGGGAAAAATCGGACTTCGTCGGGGGGATCTTGAGGACGAGGACTGTACCACGAATCCTAACGACGGAACGTACAACAGAGTACAATCCCTGTCAGATTCAACACGATGAATAGCGAGTGATTTAATCGACTTGTAAACGATGGATAACTAATGTCAGTTAACTTCAACCCTTAACAGACTCTACGTATTTTTGTCGTACGAAATCTTTAGCTACTTTATACTATATACGATAGTAGAGTCATGTTTATTAATTTCTCGATGCTGGTATTCGACAAGTATGAGCGAATTTCGAATGATAACGGCCAATTAATTCCATTGAAATCAACACACTAATGATTTTACATAAACTATAAGATAAACTCAAGTGTGTTGGCTCCTATCTGACTCGACGCTATACATACGTGATGCGTCTGTCGATATGGACCGGTACGTGCACGCAGTTCGCACGACCGATAGTGATTGATGATGATTAGCCGCCGATTTACCGATAAGGAAATGTACCTCGCTAACGTGTTACCGCCGCTATGACGTAAACCGCGATATTAAAACGCCGCGTATGTTCATGTCAATCGTTGCACAATGCGCAATTATAGCAAAATACGCACGCACAATCACGTATACATTAATGTCGCATTCGTATTTTCCAGTCCGATATATGACGTATCTCGAATGCTACGTACAATAATCATTGAAATTATTTAAATATACATGGTTAATTGAGAGACTCTTTGAAACACAAAGAAAGTGTTTGTGTGATCTCTTAGATCAAAATTTTATACTCTGAAATACATAAAATTTATTTTACGAACTGAGAGCCAAATTTGTGACTTCCTTAAATTGACCATTTCTTGAACTCCCGTTGAGTGAACGCGCGTTGAAATTTGCACGACAAGTCAATAACTCGTGCGAGAGGTTTTACGATCTCGTAAGAACATCATAACCGGGGACATTACTCGACCACGTGTGTGTAGCGTGTAACCACGTGCGCCTAAGTTGCCTACCACGCATCGGGAATCTCCGGACTTCGTTAGACGCGCAAGAGAGATCACGATCGCGACCGTCGCTGCACGCTGCGGCGAAGATACGGATCTACCTGCGTGACAATCGCCGGACAACAACAGAGCGAGTGCATCGGCGAACGCGCGATTCTACCTGCTACCGGTTATGCGATGTGTGCTGATAAGCGGTATCGCACGCTCGTGCACGATCTCCGCATCCCTTCCGGCATATTAGTCGCGATTGCGTCCGTAAATCTCGCCGAAGCGATATGCAATGAAACAAATCATGAAACCGATTATTCGGATATTCCGTGCATAATGTCTTCATATGAATATCGTGCATTATGTTGCGTGTGACGCTTATTACTATTATCTCACTGCGTTTTTAATCTTGAAAATTTTAACAATTTAAGCGATTTAAGCAATCTTAAAAAAAATCCGAAATAAAAGATTAATGTAACAGAACAAATTCGATCTATTAAATAATTTTTTTAGAATTATTTAATATTATTATTCCTAAAAAGTAAATTTGCGCATGTGTGTGTAACACACATGAAGCGTGGGAGATCTGATTTTTCTTCAAGAGAGAGAGAGATAGAGAGGGAAAGAAATTGTTCGATCCATCGGCTAAGTATCTCCCGTATTCTCATGGCAAATCATGGTCGCAACCAGGGGCAAGACACAGACGAGACGCGGATACATTTAAAGATCTCGGCGGACGCTCGGGACACATTAAAGTCCGTATCTCGCCTAAAGGGGCGATGGCGGGGATCGCACTCGTGGCTTACCCTGAAAGTACCAGTCGGATCGTTATGCCACCGATGAAACGACGGTAAATAAAACTCGCCGTTTGTCGACAACGGCCGATAACGGTTAAGTGCTCGCCGGATGCTGTAAAAGAGTGAGTATACGAGCGTATGATGGTTCTGTATAAAATATTCAATAATTAACGGTGCAATAAAAAAAATATATTGATTTCCTGCCGCTGAGTCTAAATCAATTTAGTACAATTTTTCGAGAATAATTGTCACTATATCGACGGCCCAAACTATATTATAAAATTTATTTTTAAATTTGGAGATTTTTTTCGTATACATACATCGATCGGAATTCGTTTTATTACAACTTGTTTATACAAGAAAGAATCGAGAGAAACTTCGGAATCAAATCTCACACAGACAGGGTAGAGTCCGGATGTTTACTCTTGTACCGACGTTTTACAGCCGCGTAAATTTTCTGCTCGGTCGCCTCGCGCTTCTAAGCGATTTACGATACGATCTTACGAAGGGGTATTTCACCGGCATCAGGATGTATGAGGGACACGCATGCTCGGTAAGAACATGAAACTACAATCTATAGGTTTTAAGACATTTTTTCTTGCACAATATTCGAAAAAAGAAACAATAATTTCTATAAAAAATTATACAATTAGCAGTTAGTGTAATAAATCATTTATATGCATATATAGATTAACTTCTCTCTCTCTATCTCTTTTTCGATTCATAAACCTCCATATAGAAAATTAATATACATACAAATTTATTACTAAAAACGTTATTAGAAAATAAATTATTCACGCGGTTATAATACATGAGTAGTAAATGATATCAAAATTTAAGATTCACAAAAGCGCGAAAATTTATTAAAAGATTATTCAAAATATAACGAATATGACATAGAAATATTGAAATTGAAGAACTGTCGTTTCGTTGAAGATAGAAAAAAACCGTTAAATTTTTCTTTACAAAACACCGTTACGTAATCTTCCCGTCGCTCGATCCCCGGGCCTCCTTAGTTAGCGTGATTCAGTCGCAGGTCCCGGGTGCACGCTCTTACACTCTCACGGACCCTTCGAGGGTTCGCCAGGTAGTCGATCGGTGATTAGACCGGCAGCTTGTTGTTTCCGATCGCTGCTAAATATCTCGTTCCGACGAACGGAACTCCTGGTTCCCTTGGCGCGTCCTACCAGGGGTTCCGCTACATTCCATCGTCAAGTTTTTACATGCAGCGTTTAGAAAAAATCTTTGTACTTATGTTAGCAATGAAAGCCCGTTTAACGGAAACTCAGCACGTGATATGAATTATATGCACGCGGAATAGAACATCGTTAATTGTTGTTAGATTTGGTTACGGTTTTTTGAATGCTATACAACTACGTTTCATGTTTCTTAACATGACAAACATCTGCTTGTAAGACTCGCTGATGCCTCGATAAATTCACTACGTCGACAAATCGAGATTGTCACCATGACAACTTGTCCGTATCCGTAATGTTGAATAGCTTCGACGAACGAGATGTCCCATCGATACACGATTCATAAAACATGAATCTTTGAGGAATAGGCAGAAGAAATGGTCGCGCGCACTGATGTACGACACTAAATAACGACGCAGACGGTGCGTGAGAAATCGATCGCATATAAATTTGTAAACTCGTATGCCGTGTCTCACATATCCAAGCGTGTTTATATATTAATCTTTTTAATAGTTTAATCATGCCTCTCTTTATCCTCGACGATTTCGTATGTTGCCGATTTTCCGGCCCGTCTCGAAGGAGAGACAGGGACCCATTCTCGCATGCATAATCAAGCAGGTACGAGCGCAAATTCCTCGCGGATACTTTCCTCGCGCGACGTATGTACGCGTCCGTCGAGAGATTCACGCGCGTCAGGACAAAATTACCGCGGATCTTTTTTTTTTATTTTTTTTATTTTTCATCACGCCGGCCCCTCTAATGCCAACCTGACTTGTCTACCCTCGGCGCGACGGCTGCGGTGGCGGCGACAGTTGAAAATAGTTTCGCGCCGACGAGCCGTGACTAAACGAACGGAAAACGATGGGCAGCCGGACTGACAGCGTCTATGCATGCGTCATTATCCACTCCAGGTGTTGCGCGCCGCGGCGTATATTTGCATGTCAGCGCGAATACCGCAGCCGCGAGACGCGTGACGTCTTGTACGACGAAAAAGAGAGAGAGAGAGAGAGAGAGAAAAAAGAGAAAGAAATAGAGAAAGGAAAAATCGTCCCTGGAGAATGGACAGATTCGGAACGGAATGATCTCAGGCGCGTTTCCCTTTTCGGAAGTGAAACGAGAGACGCGCCTTCAGATAGAACAAACATAGGCGCGTCATCGCGTGTCGGACGCCAACAACGAGCCCGCGGCGTCAAGATGAGAACAGGTAGATTCTACGTCGCGGGTGCCTGATTACGAGTGCGCGTATGCACGTGATGCACGTGTATGTACACATACATACCGGCGAATGCCAGTCGCTCGCAAACCGATGCCACCGCCGTCGCCGCCGCGTTTTTACTAAGGGGGGGTTCCTTCTCGCCAGATGCGGTTATACGCGCGCGGGATCTTCGCAGCATCTTCTCCGGCCACCACCAGGACTTTCGTATAAATCAAAGCTTCGTTTCGCGCGGTACCGACCATAGGTAGGTATAATATCTTACGTTGGGGTCAAGGTGAATGCGTCACGTTCGTTTACGGGTTACACACGTGTGTGGATTAAGTACCACTACGGGCCATCGGATACCAGAAAGAAAACTAATCTTCCCTGATTCTCTGGTTTGACGGCGAAGCCTCTTCGAAAGACGCCTCGCCAAACCTCCTGACGTCCTTTAGACTTGTAACATCGTCTATACATGTATTATGATCCCCCTGTTGCGAATTTATTCGCAATTTTATATATCTCGTGTAATAAAAAAAAAAAACGCGATGCTTAGTAACATTTTATATTGTCAAATAAAAAGAGTCAAGTAAAATTTCTGATAAAATAAAATCCCGTGTTAAATTTTGCAAAATATATAGACATTTCATTTTATTGAAAAATTTCGTAATTTAACAATAAATTATATAACTTAAAAAAAACACATGCTCTATATGTTTTTTCCAATAGTTTAATAAAATTTAATTAACCTTTTTTTAGCTGGATTAATCGACTAAAAAAATACCTATAAAATAAAGAGATAAAAAATAATGCCGTCATCTTTATTGCTTCGTTGCTATTTGTGTTCGGATTAATATATTCCGCGGATATTTTCTGACGGAATCGCGCTTGTTTATTGACACGCAGCTCCGTAAGGTGCCTTTCAGGAATTCGTCTTTCTTTCGCAATTGTTCTAACCAGTCGTACCTGCGTACACATCTGCGGCCTACCTGCGGGTAGTCTGGAAAAAAAGTTGCTCAACTCTACGGCGGTGCTCGTGCTGAGAATAAATAAATTAATAAATCGATCGGCATGATCGGAATGCACGCGTGCAGAAAAGAAAGGGCGCGTGTACGTCGCACATGCCTGCTTAAACGGTACCTCTCAAATAATTCTCGAACACGCGCGTTGCAGCCCCGCGGAGAAAACAAAATTAAATGCCGATGCACTGATGTTATCTCGGCTCCATTTTAATAAAGGTAAAGTGCAATACCACACTCGAGAATCTGATGACGTAATCAAACAGCGATGTATCGAGTCCGTTAAAACTTTGGTACGATAAAACAAAGAATGTACCAAAATATTGAATTAAATATTTAATTTAATACCATGTTAAATAATATTTTTTTTTAATAATAATGTGCATGTAATATATTGATTCTTAAAATAGAATCGATTGAAACTAGAAGCAAATTATTTTCGTATCTCACATGCCCTTGATCCGATTTTCAATGAGGTGATAAAGTTTCATTGTGCTCTACATAAATGACGGATAGCTACTTTATCTATAATTCACATGTTACTTTTAATATTCTCGTTTCTCGCTATTGTTCATGATAAAATAGTTTTTGCTACTGATTTGCAATAACCTAAGCATGATTCTCTAAATAATTTTTGCAAGTAATTTTATCATAATATAGCAGAATATCTCAACTTCATCATGTAAAGCTTTAACGATAATTTTTTGACGGATTTCAATCTAGCTTTTATTTAGCAAAAGTTTAATATAAAATCATCAACAAGATTTCATTTTTCGATGATACATTATATGTTTATAAAATAAGAAATTTTCATTAAAATTCTAAATGAGATTTAAATGTTGAATTGCAATTCCATTTAAAATCAACTTATATATATATAAAAGCAATCGAAATCTAATGTACAAAGAATTCTTTGCACTCTTTCAACAATATAATTAATAATCCTTAATTATATCTGCGTCGAAATTTTTAAGGCTGCGGAAACAAAAGCTTGTTACAGAATCATCTTTAATATGTTTGATATGACGATGACGGAACACCGGGTATATCGAAAGCGATTCATTGAAATTTATATATGAATGCTTGGTAAGGGCTCGGCGCGTGATAATCTCACGATTGGTGTGTGTATTAACATTTAACGCGCCGCCGTTTTCATCGTCAGGCGTGTCATTGTGCGACGTGCGCCACGCAATTTGCTTCATTTCTTTTTTTTTTAATGCACGCGCGTCTTCTCGTAAACAGGAGTGCCGAGTGTTCCGTCTCACGGATCTCGAGAAGATGAAAAAGTAGACGCCGCCTGCGCGACGCACCGGTATGTAATCTCGTGATTGACTCGCCCACATTTTCCGCGCTTTTTCCCGCTGTCCTGTTTTTTACTCCTATCTAGCACAAGCTCACCGCGCGACGAGAAAGTCGAGAATGTACGCGGAAATCGGACTGGGCGTGACATACGATTTGTGTTTTAATCCCGGCGAGAGCTCTCGCTCGACATCGATGCAAATAAGCAGTCTGGCTTGACAATGGAAGATTTATGATGTAACACAATTTATAATGTAACACAAAAATTATTACATTAATTCTAATTATTTAGAAGAAAATTTTAATGAGAGCGTTAATTTACAAGTTTTCAGATTCATCAAAGAATCTGTGACTCAAAGCAACTGCAGTAGCGATAGAAGCCCTGTAATTTTTATTATAGTTAACACAAAATTGCGTTAATAATTTTTAAATCAAGTTTGTTAACAAGGACACGATGTTTATGCGTAAACCATTGTGATTCGGCATTTCTTGTAATTTCTCGACAATTTTCGACTTGTCGGTTCTTACTCCGCGGCCGAATCAGTGCATAACTCAAACGTCACCTAGCACGACGTAAATCTATCAAGCATTCGCTGTGGATCGATGGAAAGAGAATGGAAGCCACGACGGATTAATCTCGAAGTGCAGCGCGTGCAACGTGGCCCCGGCGAAAGTATCGCGAATCGACGGAATATAATTCATTATTTTTGTGCTGTCAACGCTCACGTATTCTGTTGTCTCCGAAAGATTAAATTGCATTCTGGTGCGGTGCTTAAGAATCGCGTGGCACAGCGAACTCGCGGAAATCGAAAGAACGGCGCGTACGATTTTTACCGTCTCATTATCATGGAGTACTCGAGATGGCGAATATTAGCAGCGATTTTTTTCATACGATTTTCTCGCGCATATTGTCATTTTTATTTTCGCGTCCTCGTATCGAGGAGCTTGCATTTATTATATTAGAAGAATATAAAAAGTGACCTAATATTATGATATTTTAGTAGTAGTTTTGATTCACACATTCCCTTAATTAGGCATAATATACGATGCAAATTTGGGAAATGCAGTGACATTATTTCTACACGTTTTACCATCGAATATTGCCGTTTCTCCAAACTGCATCGGATCGTACGTTGCGAAATATCTCGAAACAACACAAACAGCTGTATCCGTCCGCGACGACACACGAGAAAACGCACCGATTCGCGGCGAACACTTTTAGATGCACTTTGCGATTTGTCACGGAATCGAACTTGCCGCCCGTTACGACAACCGATCGAAATCAATGTTTATGGTGAGCGGCCGATGGTGACAATACGGTTGGGTAACTAACGGGTGACTCGATGAGCTGGATCGTATGGGAAAGCCGTGCTTGTGCGACTCTATTCCCCTCGCCATTGTACGCCGCGATGACAGAAACCGGTGAGATTTATTCGCTATGTCGCGAACACGGACAACACCTTGTTCTCATTCGCGTGCTCCACTTTTAACGCCGCTCTGGCGCGCTCTTACTTAGTTTCATAATTTACCTCGGAGACGAATAACACGGAGACTTTTTGCCGCAGCCGTGTTTTGCAAACGTTAATATCGCGTTAGGTAACATTAAGTGAGTGATAAGAGTTGCCGTAACAATAATTTCTCATACAATATGACACATTAGCCTTTGTATTAAAAAAATTATATTATCTTACATTATATGTCATCTTATAATCGATATTAGATATTGGATAATGACGCAATTTCTAACGACGAAATTCTTTCGTCATAGAAGCAAATGATTTTCCTATTGGCAACAGCTGGCAGCTTTTATTTACGAATCACGAGACAAGCGCGCAATTTCGTGCGATGTAACGACAATAAGTACGTGCGTATCCGCTCGAGGAAAGTTGCGCGGTCCAGCGTACGGCCGGCGACTGCGAAATTAATAATCCGTCGTTTCTTATGCCTCGTTATCGCGCATCGTCACGTCTTTATAACGCGGCCGACTTCCATACGTCAGATGTTATCGTCGTATATCTCTCGTACAGCTAGCAGCTAGTAAAGTAAGTGTAAGTAAGTATAAACTACGCGCGCGGCGAGCCGCCGCCGCCACCACCCTCGATGTTCCGCCCCAGCGAATAGATAACATCTTCGTGCATACACTCGCTCCGTCTCTCTCTCTCTCTCTCTCTCTCTCTCTTTCTCCCTCTTCTCTCTTTCTCCGTATCTCCGCGCGCCTTCCTCAACCCTTCCGTTCATCTCGCGACCGTTCGCCCGGAGGCTTCCCTACGAACAGCTACTTCAGTAGCCGCACCATCTGGGCACCATAAATCCCCGTTAGCCGTCTATGCTGCGCCGATACGCGCGGACATCAACGTCGAATTAGATCGCACTTTCTGATTACGACGGACAGCCGACCGCAAAATTTTCGATTTTATGAAAGGGATTGTATTTTAAATTCGAGAATATCTTTTCTGCGCGTTTGAACGTTAATTTCAACGAGCGAATGATATATTATCATTTTTTCAAAATTGGGAAAATTAAGGAATTTCAAGTATTATATTGAAAAATATTAAGAGAAAGTGTAATGAAATTTTATCTCTCTCCCTCTCTCTTCGAAATATGACAACAGAAATTTTTGTCTTTTAAATTCAATTTTTCCTGAAATACATTGTTTGTAAGATAGATATGATAATAAATTGTAAGTGGCATTTTTAGAATTTAAAGATATTAACACGATAATATTGCATGGCTGCATTGTACAAAACAACATTGATAAATGTATTTCATATACTTGAACGTAAACGATTATTGCATAATCTTATAAGCTTCTTCTCTTTGACGGCAAGACGCAAAAGTAATTTCTAAAAAACTTCCTTTATTGCCGGCTTAATGGCCGTAGTGACATTTATTCTTCTTCAAGGACTCAAATTATGGGATTTGAGAGTTCCGTTGAATAAACCGGTGGACAGTTCATTCGGCGAACTGTTCTTTCGCGATTTTACACGTAGTTTTTGTGAAAGCTTTGTGTGAGAAGACTAGAACAGACTTTATATAAACTATACAAAGGAGTCTTTCACAATAGCATCTTAAGTATCCACAAAAAAATTAAAATAAAAGGCGTACAATTAGACAATTTTGCTCTTCACTCCCGTTCTATCCGATTAAATAACAATTTATTCTTTTTCTTCGTCGTAGAAAATAATTTCAACATTAAATAGCAAAAACTCGATAGTTGTGAGATTCGCTTTTTCAAAGTTTAATTATGCAACCTAATATTTTTTAATAAGATGCAGATATAAATTCAAGCAGAGTATACTTTAGACCGATCGGTAGTTGGACAATCGCAAAATAAATGATTATATGCCTACATTGAAGAGATCGAAAGAAAGCGCAAAAATAAAAATAAATAAATTTTTCTGCTTAAAATTTTTGAATACGAAAGACTGCGAAAGTTTAACCAACGACTCGTTAAAGCACTTCCGTGCCTTGCAACGGATTTGCTGACTCGTTAGATCGCTCGAGAGCCGATAACTGATAATTGTAGCACCGTGCTCGAGCACGGATGTATCGGCATCTCCGCGGATGTCGATCCGCCGTTGAAGCCGTAACCTGTACAAGCCACCACCGCGTGGGAGAGCATGTTGCAACCCGGTCCGGAGGCTCCTTCTTCCTCCTCTAAGTACTCCGTCTATTCCGTTTTCTCGCTTCCCCCCCCCCGCCGTTTTCCATGGGAACCTGACGAAGAGATCCCTCCTAACGCCGCGATATATTGCCATTTATTTTGCCCGCTATAAGGCAATCGAATATGTTTGTCAGTATCGCGGAATCGAACCTTCGAATCCTGCGAGGAAGTCGATCATGACCGTTATTTTGCCGGCGAATATGGTCCCAGCAGATGGTACCGGATTATATCGCCATGATACGCCGACTCTAACTACGATCGCGCCTCCATTGATATCACGTACGAGAGATCCTTCCTCGTTTTCTCGCCGCGCCGATTTTTCGTGTAACTCCTGTGCTTGTTATTCATTTGTTGATCGTAGATCTCCTTCCAAGAAACATCGCCGTCAAGGATGTAGCGGAGTGGAGATTATGTTAGCGAGATTCTACGATCGCGTAGAATCTCGATCCTATTCTACGAGCAAAAGTTCGAGTTCGAAAGAGCGTTCGAATTAATAAAAAAAAAGTATCATTTACGTTACTTGGATAATTTTTATGATTATATTTTTTTTTTAAACCGCACCATTTAAAGAAAAGATGGTCTCATAATGTTCGGCATCATAAAACTTGGTCAGTGAAGAAGCTTTAATTGTTGATTAGACGCGAAAGAAATTCTTGAAATATAGGACGGCTTTCTTAAAATAATAAACCTGTCTAAGAAGAAAGGTGAGCATAGATATCGTCTTGAAGGCATTGACTCGCAAGATATATCCGCAATTACCGCAACATGACTACGCGAAATACACAATGTATTAACGCTTATGGATGAGAAGGCGAGGTCAAAGACTGTAGACTTCGTTATACGTTGTCACAAATTTACTGCCGATGGGGATAAACGTTAAAAAGGAATTAAGCGATAACACATTATAGCGCCAGGATGGACAAAACTTGTCTCTTCGCGAAAATATTTTATCCCAACATATGCGAATGATAATAAAATTACGCACAATTTATAAGAAAATTTATGAGAAATACCAAAGGAATAAAATAATTATGTGCATGTGATCAAGATATGCAATAGTTACACAAGATAATCAATAAATTAAATTGCATTAAATCAGATTTAATCTCTCTCAGTCAACTTCATTTAATTTAAAAGAATAGGAAGCTCAAAGATCGTATATTATTTCTGTCTGAATAAAATGTTCTCTTCTGACTTAATATTCCGATTTCTGTCTCAATCTTCTCTAGCATTAAACTGGAAAGAATTTTCATGGGGGAGTATCGTTAAGTGAAACATAACTTTAGTTCCTCGCGAATATTCGATACTTATCATTCGCTCTCCGCGGGGGGGAACAAAGATTCTAATCGCGACAGCGCGAGACCAGTATTATGAATAGGAAAATAATATCGGACACGTCGTCTCTCTCGCGTAAGCAGGTTGCGCTGGTAGAGAGCGACGAGAGTCCCGGCAATTCGCGAGACGATCTATCACGCCGATCCGATCGACGAGAGATAGACCGCGTACGTCGATGATCGCTTACAAGGCATCTCGGAGGACAACCGAGGAATCTCACCGGTTTCTTCCACGTCGTATAAAAATGTCGTGTGCGCGGAACTCCTTGTCGACGTCGTGAATTATTATGACGTTAACGGGACGCGCGCGCCTTTCTTGCGACGGTGACTCGAGCGTTCGCCGAGTGTTGCATTATCGTTAATCGCTGACACGAGACCCGTGGAAATCGTTCTGAGCGATGACGTTTGCTCGAAGAATATTCAACGATTGAAAGAAGCATGCGATGCACAGTAATCTCTTTAAGGCGGGATTGAATATCGTTATGGTAAATCA
Source organism: Lasius platythorax (assembly GCA_963971435.1). Taxonomy (NCBI): domain Eukaryota; kingdom Metazoa; phylum Arthropoda; class Insecta; order Hymenoptera; family Formicidae; genus Lasius; species Lasius platythorax. The sequence goes on along the minus strand of OZ020540.1, from coordinate 2,375,564 downwards.
TCGAGATGGTTACCCGAGACATTATTATGAAATAATAATGCAATACAATTTTTTTTTTTCAATTAACATTACAGAGTTGTTAAAATACTTAAGATAAGATAGAATAAGCTTCGACTTTTCCCATCGGTACGCGAAACAAATGCGGAGAAACGAGAAGTTGAATAAGAGACATCGGATTATTGGATTAATATTCGCGTGCATTTCGACAAACAAACAAACAAACAAACACGCGTGGCGTGTAATTCGTATGATATATCGCTGAACACAAGGTGTAATCATCCCGAGGCTGCCCCTCGGTAATTGCAACGTTTCCGCTCGGTTGTTCAACAATGATTTTCCCCGATCGGCCCCAACGATTCGACGAGGCCATCGGCGTTCGGCGTACGGAGAAGGTCAGAACGTAATGAGTGATAATGGAAATTGCGTCTTCCATGCGGCCACATTTTCAGCGAAAAGTCTTGACATTCTCACGTGAAACTCCGTGGGGTAAAACCGTGACAGTATCTGCTTCCTCGATCGTGAATATTTTCGTGGCCGTTATATGCGAGACCGTCGCGTATATAATCTGTCACGGGAAGTAATTACGTAATACAAGCAGATATAATCAATGTCTCCTGTGTGTTGTCACAATACATTAAAGATCATTTTTTAATCACGAAATACATATTATATTATCCAAACGAACCATACATTTATGTTGTCTCGATAATTGTATATCCGAGATAGGAATGTGAGATTTCTCGTTAATTTTGCAACGATTTGATAATATAATTTATCAACGATGGTAGACTATTCAATCTGTTTACGAGGAAACCAAATCGACCAATTCTGAATCTGCAATTGACGAACGTGAGTCGGTCACTATCGGATACATTTGCGAGTTAGATGTTGACACATCAGCGACCGCATGTATACGACACGAAGGGAAGAACGGACAGGAATCGCGCAACATAATGCACGCTAGCTGCTCGCTAATCCGCGGGAACGAACAGTGAGATGCACAGATTGCATATTCTGCGAGCGAAATCTGCGAAGAAAATAACGGAAGACGCGAGAACAAGATCGTCGCGACAAAGGAAATAATTGAAAGATCTTTAACTGAGAAATAAGTATTTAAAACTCACTCTCCAAAAATTTGATTAATGCTCCGATAACTGCATGATTTAAACCGGCATAGAGAAATATTTTATTTTCTATATTTCATATTCAATTTTGTTTTACGTTTGAAAAGTGTTCTCTACCTTCCATTTTTATATTTAATTTAATATTCTGCGAAGCTTCAAGTGCTGGATAGTAATTCATGAAAATTGTAAGGATTTACATTCGAAATGTAAGAAGTTACACGCGGGCAAGATTGATCTCACGACGAGGTCTCCCTTAGCAAGTTTTCTATCAGCAATGTGCACCTGTGAATTACGACGCATACGCTGTTTACGTGTACGCGAGGTCGCGAGATGCGTTATCACGATCTAACAGTACGCGACCTTAAATCTCCCAAGAACGTTGCTCATTTCTCTGCACGTGATGCTCAACAGATTTTTATGATAGGAAAGCGTGACGGTTTTCTTTGCGCGTAAAGGAATTTTGTTTCATTCAAATAGAAATATTATTTCGCAAGATGGTGTACTTACGACGGTGTACTACGTCAGATATGCAGAAATAGATAAGGGGCGCAGCATTTTATCGTCTGAAGACTTACCTGAAACAGAGAGTAATAATAATAATAAGTAACAATGTTGTAAATATAATGAGACATAAAGTGTAACGTATCTTATTAAAACGTTTCAGTAATGACGCGCCCACAATCCCGATCGAAGCAATTCGCGATGAAATGGTCCGCCCATCGGTCGTAACGGCGTTGAAGCTTAATCTACAACATGAGAGAGACGATCGAAGATGTTCTTTCTCAACCGAGCGCCTCGGTGATGTTCGAGGCGCTGGCCTCTCATTCCGTCCATTACCAAGTCCAGTTCCCACGTTTATATCTCATTCGCTACAAAGTTCGCGTCGTAATCGCATAAACGATGCTCCCATCGTTGATAAGCTTATAGATCTTACGATCCGAGAAGAATTATGTTATGTTCTCATAACAATAAATTTGTACGATGATCCGCGTAACGTGCAAAAATTTAGCTGCTCGTTGCTTTCTCAGACGACACGTGTCTTCGATTATCATCATCAGATAATTTTAAGTAAAGAAATATTAATTTTCTTTTGTTTAAAAAATTCTGTAGAAACTTTAACATAATTAAAAAATTAAAATAATCTTAAATATGATTAGGGAAGAGGAGACAGAGAAGAATTAAGAGAGAAACATATGTATTTAACGTTAAATAAAAAAAAAATCTAAATTTTTGCAATCGCATCTTATCGTCAATATAATAAAATAATAATCGTCGAAAATCGTAATTGTACAATTTTGACGTTAAAATCATAAATCATCGCTTGCGATTTTCTTAACATCCGTATAGAGTTAAAGAGTCGGGGGGATGGTCAGCCGCGACAGGGTGGTCCCCGGGGCGATCTAATGACCCGTGCGGTGAATCAGCTACCTTTCGCAATCTGCAGAACTAGTAGAATCGCCGCCGCGATCGGCAGGTAGCCTTCATCCTTTCTCAGCGGCGGGAGGATGCGCGGCTCTCCTTCTCTCAGGATCCCTAAGCTCACTTACTCTCCCGCTCACCAATTCCGGTTCCCACGTTTACATTTCGTGCATGCGCAATGCCCAGCCGGCCAGTGCATGTATGTATATAGCGGTGGTAGCTCGTTAACCGGATAACGGTAGGTCGGGTTGCAGCGCAGCCGCGATGCAAGCGCACAACCACCGAGAGGCGCACCACGACGGTGTCGAAGTGCAACGATGGTGAGAGAGCTGCAGAGAGGACCGGGAGGGAAAGGGAACGGTGAGAGAGACGGAAGGGGACCCCGGACGTGGCTTACTAGGGTACTACAAGGTACCGGAGAACGTCGCGGCTCGACCCTCGCGGACGCCCTTAGGCTCATAGGTACAGAGCCTACGTTAACGTGTCTATTTGAGATATCAGCTGATCGGACCGACCGACCGACGGCTGCTGCACGACGCGCGACGACTTCGCTTCAGGTCCTACTTAGCTGCGCTGACCGATAGAATGCAAGGTACCTTGCGGACGACAGGTAGCCATCAACGTTCGTTTCCGCATGGGATCGATAGAAGATTCTTCGAAATCGCGAACGGCACAATGGCTTACTTAAAATAATTTTATTAATCGATAAAGATGTTCTAGTGCTCTTTGTTTGATTTTACTTTGACTCTTATCGATAAGATCCAGTACGAAAAAATATATTTCTTCCTGTGAATTTTATCTGCCGGAGTATCTGATTTAGATGATTAATATAAAAGAAATGTGATATATTATTTGTATATTTATTGTATTTACCGTCTGAATATTTAATGATAGCTTCATATAATCTTTGTAACAGCCTTATTAATAGGTTCTCTTCCTAACAACAATTTTTTGTGCCAAAATAATATTTCATGATAAAAGAGTCATGGAAGCACATTTCTTCTGAATGCTGAGAAACCTAACTGAAACTATCTACAAAGACCAAGATATTAATTTATGACACGCATCATCCGATAATATTATCGACGCACGGATGCGAAGAAATTTATCGCCGTACGTGATTTGTGCCAATAAATTCATCAATTATTTTTTTTACAAGATATTAACGAATAGCTTTCTCCTCGAGATGTCTGGCAGGAAATGGTAAGCGTTAGGTGTCTTTTATTCCCATCGCGCAAATTTCTAGCTTCTTCGCGAATAAATTCGAAACAGGATACAACGGTGGATGGTTATTTTTCTTGATTCAGCATGCAATATTTTAGAATCTTAATAGAAAGAAGTACATTATACAAACACTTAAAAAATAAAATAAAAAAATATATCTTTAAAAAATTGTCATATATATTTCTGACAAAAATTATTTCTATTCTAAACTTATTATTTATTTCTGTGAAGACATACGTCAAATTTTCTATCTTAAATTTCACCAATTCCCACTTAGCGTTGCCCTTCCGACGCAGATGTTCGAGGCACGATATTAAGAGATGAATCGCGTCTCCGTTTGTTGCATGGCCACCTTTTTGCCCGGGGCTCGTTCGCGCGCAACAAAGTTCGCGAAGCTGAGCGCGCGCCTAGCTTCTTCGCGGCGTTCGTCATATCCGCGCGAATGGACGGGATAAAATCAACGGGATTACAGGTCTGCGAGAGCGCTCGCAGGCGCGGCAGTGGTCTACCTATCTATTTACGTAGAAAGTATACATACTCGCGTCGGGGGAAAAAAATCGTGCGTAATACCCGCAATTAAATCGAGTATAAAGTCATTTACGAGAGACGCGTTCCGCCCCTCGCACATTGAGAGGACTCGAGAGACTTCGCATTAAATGCGTAATGAACGGGGTAGAACGCGCCGCCTCTCCTCCTCATCAACGGCGCATTTTCCTAAGAACGCTAATTAACACCGCGCCGCTGTATTACGTGCGAGAAGCGCAGTTATCCGCAAGTGTTCGCGAGCAATACGACCAGATTGGAAGTTACTTCCTTCTTACACGACAGTGGTACAACAATCTTATTGTCTCTTATAATTTCTCATTCGTTTAAAATAAAATATACAGAATAGCTCGTCTTATTTCCAAAGACATCTAATTTCGCGCGATTTGAATGAATTGTACGTATATACTTTGTTCCTGTCGAACAAGAAGCCTCCTTTCAAAGTAAATTTTATCGCATTTTGTCACATAAGTATGTATATAAGTGTAAGTAGTTTTTCAGGCTTCGATCATTCTCGCCACCGAGAGATTTATCGGGCGCGCATCAGGAAATCGAAATCATTTGATATGCGCCTTTAGAAAAGTTGGTTCGAGATATAAACATGTTATAGCTTCCACAGCTGTCGCTGAGGTTTCCTTGCCGCCGCCAGCATTGCGGAACTATATTTCGCAACGTCATCTTAATAATGTGTTAGTTCCTCCCTATAGTGGTGTCTCTCTCATCTTCTCTCGCTTTCGCGCATTTTTTTAACAGCCGTTTTAGAGATTTATAAGCGTCGTTTGCGAGTCTCTGCTTTACACGTGGATGATTAATTTATTGAGTAACCGCTAAATTTAAAAATCGCTAAAGACCTCTTTAAACAAAATGAGTTTAACTGACAGACTACCGCCTCATATAATATCAGAGTGTTTAATCGTTTTCGGGAACCAAAATTACCGAGCAACGCTTCTGTTTTTTTGTTTTTTTAGAGAACGTTCACGAATGATGAATGAGAAATTTGCGACGCGACTCTCGAGGTCGTTACGATGTAAATTTTCTATCGACATTTCTTCTCGACGTTTTTTTTATAGTCAAAGTTAAAATACCTACTGCTGAAACGCAGACACACACATACAGTTGTAAATTCGCCGAACAAATAATATATGTTCTCTCTCGTATTTCTATATATATATATATATTTCACTAATACTTATTATAAGATTCTTTACGTAAATTCCTATTTCCAGTATGTATTAACGTTCAATAAATTGTAGACGCATATACTTGCTATATAAATATTAATAGATTACTCAAATTAATTTACCTTTTAATAATCAATAGAATATTAAGATTGTGCGGTTTTGCTAAGAATGTCTCTTTCACTATATTGTCTGGCAGATGAAAAAGTAAGTGCATTTATTTTGTGAATAAAAATTTGTAATTTTTAACACCAAAATAATTTTCAATGTTTGTCGCGCGTTATGATTAAACATTATTTACTTTATTATTCTATATTTTATTTTATTTTACTTTCCTTAATTACATTTATAGAAATGAGTCAGTAAAATATCAATTTTATATTTCCATCTTCCAATGCAATCAAGCATCTAATGATATGCGACTAATCACTTTAATTAGTAAATGTTATCCCGTCACTTAAAAGTAAATGTCGCGGGTCACTTGCGAGTGAATCATCAATACACAGTGGTCAATAATGATATTCATCATTTTCTCCTTGCATCTCATATAACGAACATCGATCTACCGAGTAAAAATATATACATATGATCAAAATACACATGATGCATTTGCAACGAGCTATATAAATTGCTGTATTAAATATTTGATAGTCAGGTCATATAAACCGTTTACGTGTCATGATCCATGACAAAAGCTAAGCAATTTCAATATAAGTTTTATATTTAGTCCATATGATGTGATAAGGTTTTATGATATTTACACAATAAATATATATTTTTAAAAAAATTTCGAGATTATTGCTCCGTTTTTTCCATCAAAATTCGCGATCGAAATGCTATCAGAACGAAGTCGAACTCTACACAAATGCATAGATGTCGTTAAGAGCGCGATTGTCAGTACGGTGAATTCGCTCATGGAACTCGTAAGATGCAAACGAGAATGTTCAATCTCAAGAAATAGCTCGTTTCATCCAATCGATCTCTCGGTCAATCGATCGATCGGTCGTTAAGCGGGCCGAATGACCAACTGAATTCCGAGACGCGAGCTCGATTGTCGGCGGTAGCGTGAAATTTCAACTTTCTTTCCCGATGCTCACGCGAAGATAGAGAAGAACGAAAGGCCTTGCGCGGCGAGAGAAGGATTGGAGGTAATTTACGGCCCCGCATCGCATCGCATCGCATCGCATCGCATCGCATCGCATCGTCTCGTCTCGCATCGCAACGCTGCGTAACGTTAACAGCATCGAATGAAATAGCGCCCTGAAGTCTACGAGAGAATCGTATATCAGCGCAATTAAGAACGACTTCTCGTGCACGAACGGGCGAAATAAGGAGCGCAGGGGCCAACGCGTACGCAGAGGTTACCGCTTTTATTTTCCGACGCGGATAGGACGGATAGGAGCATCCAGGTGGGATTACAGCGAGCCTTAAAAAGAGGATTATTAGGGGGCGTGTGAGAGATCATGTCGTTGGATTTTTGCGAACGCAAACGGGACGCACGCACAAATCTGCAGATGGTCACGTGATGATGACGTATTGTCTAGATATTGTTTCAGATCAAATTTCAAAACTTAATCGTGACTCTGAGCATAATTAGACAAGCATAGCTTAAACATATTGCAGTGATTAGTTAAGATATCTATCTTTATAAATAGCAATCTATATATTAGTTGAGCAAAATCATTATTTTGTACGACAAACACACTTCTTCACAGTATTCAACACTCAATTTCCTGACATATGATTTTATGATTATGAGAATTTAAATCGACGAACCTCTCTCATCTCTTCGCCAATAATCGAAATTAATTGTTCATGGAATTGAAGATTTGCCATTACTGTTTTATTACATAGGAAGCAAAAATTTAAAAACCCACTGAATTTCCCAAAACTCTTGCGAAGAATAAAAAATTTAATCAGGAGAGAAATACCTTCACTCGCATAGCACTTTGAATAATACGGCGTCGCAACACATTAATCGTAATCGTGAATATATAAGACGCCGCGGCGGCAATCGTCCGATATAGAAACGAACGACATACCAACCCCCGAAGAACTCGATGCATCGGAGTCACGTACGCTATCGTCGTAATGACACGTCGCGGCTCGTGCGTGAAATTAAACGACGATTACACGCTCGCTCGCGTCCCATCTCTCTGCCCGCTACCTTTTCCTCTACGTTCTCCACCTCTTTCTCGTTTACTCCTTTTTCTCCGTCTGCCCGTTGCGCGGGCATTTCCACATCAACGACTCAATCGCGCGGTTCTCCTTCGTCTCTTCGCGGCAAACACGGCGGGGAGGATGTTTTACGCAATCGGTGGCCATTATCGAATATCTTCCTGCCCGTCCCTCTCGCTCTAACGATCGCTCTAACGTGCTCGCTCGCATCGCCGCGCGCGTGTTCGCGCGAGCGCGACGTATCTCCGCAGGTACGTGCCTAGGTAAAGGTATCCTACCTGGAGCCGCAGCCTGCTTACCTGACTGCCTACCGACCAAGTAATCACCTGCCGCCTCGCCGGGCGGGACAAAAATCCGCCAATCGCCATCAATCACGAAGAATTAGAGAAAACGGCTCGCGGTAACGCGCATATATGCGCGTCTTTTCCGTCTCTTCCTCCCTCTCTGTCTCTCTCTCGCGTGCACGCGCACACACGCGCGTTTTTTCTCCGCGTCCGCGTGCGCGTCCGTTTTCTGCCTCTCGAATAGCGTCGTGACCGGCTCCGCCGCGGGGATTTCCCCCTTATCGCCGTTAAACGCGATATCCTACGACCGGGACAAAACATCGGAATCTCATTTGAAACTCGTTATGGCCGTGCCGCGCGATTATCGTACTCCGACACTACGGATCGGAAACATCGGCCGAGGTGCGAAACACCATCGCATTCGCGAAAGAGAGAGAGAGAGGGAGAAGTTTATTGTATTCTAGTATAATCTCCTGTTACCGAGGATAATATTCTATCAAAAGAAAAACTAAGAACTTAAAGACGCGTAAAGAACGTGATTAGGTAAGAGAAATTAAAGCCACGTCAAATTAAATATAAAATCGAATGCGGTAAGAAAATGAAATAAATTTATAAGATACATAATACAAAAAAAAAATGAGAAGAAGATAAAAGCTCTGAATCTAAAAAGAGAAAGAATATTTCAAATATCAGTTGAGATTTTTCACTTTTAATTACTGGATAATATAAAATACTTTTTAAGGGTAATTATCGATTCAATGTCACACATGACATTTTATTCAATAATAAATTTTAGAAATAATGTACTTTCAATGTTAAACATTCAATAATAACGTTATAAGAGCAAGAGATTGAAACACAGAAATAGAGAGGAAGAGAGAAAGAGAGAGATTGCGGCGGTAATCGCCTAATTAGCTTTTCATTGCTGCGGATGAATGATTCCGGAATCGCGCGGCCATCTAGTTTCAGGCAATTCCGATCGGTAGGATTGGGTCTAATGGGCAAATAACGGCGAACACATATTGGTTTAAGTACTCGCGAACCGGTATTCGCGCCGATTCACCGTAATACGATAATACATTCGAATCGCAATAAGAATACAAGCGGACGATAATGGTGTAATATCTCTCGGCTTTATTAGTATCCGTAGATAGTTTGAGAGCCGGCGCAACGCGCTCTCTCTATATCGACGATTCTAAAACAGCGCAATAAAACGATGAACGGTGCAATTTTATAAAAAGTCTTAACTTGGATTTTTTTTTTCGTCCCGCGCTCGATATACGATTCATATTCCTTTACAATCTTTCTTTGCGGAGGATAAACTAACCCGCATTAACTAAACTAACTTATCGATGATTAGATCCGACGATTGACTCCTAACGAAACGAAATGTCACACGACCACTTTATTTTTACTTATTTTTACTATGCTCCGATCTGAACAATTTGGAAATCTGAGATTGAATTGCACAGACTAAGTCAATTGATTCTAGTTAATAAACCATGTTATCCGTTCTTAAATTAATTTTATATCTGAGCAGACAAAAAGAAGTTGACTTTTCGTGTAGTTTCTTTATTTTAAAAAATTGTACTAATACATGTATAGAGACCACGCCACGCGATTTATTTTTTCCGGATAATTTAGTGAAAAGGATAAAAAATTATTAAATGTAAATAAGAGATTTTATAAATAAAAGTGTTTATATAATTTTTTTAAAAAGTGTGATTTTGGAAAATTCACTTTTCATCATTTATATATATATAAACTTGGTTATATAATCTATAGTTAATTAAGATTTAGTGCTAATGAGTGGTGCAAGTGGCCGAGTCTTCTGTTTGACACTGTGACATAAATTCTTTAAGCGTTCTCTCTCAAGCAGCTGCAGCAGATTATTTTTATTATACATCGAATGGGTTTTCAAGAAATGTTTATGACATCGGCGCGGATATGCATGACAGCGCGTCGAGTGTGGCGCTTGAGACGACAAGATAGTTTCAAACAGGATAATCGCGTCAGAAGCAATCTCCATAAACGCGCTCGCTATCGTCGGTTATTGACGCGTCGTCGTCGTCGTCGCATATTTAACGAATTGTCAGAAAATGCCGGCTAAGATGAGATAATCGAATAGGCGCACGCATTACTTTTACGCATCTCGGCAATCATAAATAACGCTATTATGCATTTTTGCCGATAGCTTATGACTCTCACCTATCCCAGCGTAATGTCGCGCGTCGTCGATTTTCGTCACATTTCGCTTACAGAAAAATATAATTTGTAAAAGGAACGTCGCGTTGAAACAGTCAAGCTACTGATAATAAGGTAAATAAGCGGTACCCAAAAGACTATTTATGCCTATGCATAAAATTACACGATAAGAAGCTGGCAATATATATTCTGTTGGAAAGGACCGTAAAAAAATCATCATAATTTTGCAGAAGTTAAAATATAAAAACGCTGCGGTATGAGACTCATATCGTAAACTCAGAAGATTGCAGATAAAGTTGTAAGATAAAAACGGCAGAATGAGGATAGGGGGATCAAGATAAGACGGTTAAAAAACAATCAACGATGATAATCACGCGATTATTAAAGCTAAACTTTACTTTGCTGCTAATTAAATATTCGCATATTTAAAATATTTTCTTTTTCTTGTACGAGAGAAAGGCATGCTTTTTCCGATACAATCTTACCTCATCGCGTTGTTGCCTAAGTAGTGAGCATTGAAACCGAAGTTTACGGATTACTAAACTTTCCTAAACGTCGAATGATCTTAAAACTGTCTATTGTACTTTCATAACTACTTTACGGTACGCGCGTCGATGAAATAATATGAAGAAAATAACAGCTGATCGTGCCTCGACGCGAATGAAAAACGAATGTAACGATGGAGAGGGGAACGATAATTCACTGGCGAAAATCATCTTTCACCTCTCCCTCTCTCTCTCTCTTCTCGTTAATGCCCTAACGAGGGGGAATTAAATGTATCCAACGATTAGACGGCGGGGCGATCCTCGTCGTAGAAATCGGTTCACCTGCGAGCGTGGGAACCATTGCTGGCGGCCTTGCGGAACCAACCACCGCGAGGCAGCGCGCGGCCTTATATAAAAACGCTAATGATATCTGATTGCTCCCTATTCACGATGATACCCGGCTTTTGCACGCCCGTCGTGCAGACTCGCGCCTCGCCTCCGGCCGGGCTCCGTACGGCACGGCGACCTTATCTGGGTAGCTTATCAACGCGCCGTCCATCCGTCCCGTCCGTCGCGCAACCATCTTGGCAGATCTCGTCAAACGCTCCAGTCCGCGCGCCGGTCCCATTAAGACGCTTTGCTCGTAACAAATGTCAGAACACTATCGTAGTGACTCGGTTAGTGACAGCGGACCGCTCGTTTAGTTTCTCTCTTTCTCTCCCCACGCGCTCTCCTCGGTCACTTAATACCTTAGCGCGTTACGTGGTAACGTACTCGATGTAGTATACCGACTTAGGTCGTTCGAAAAGATAATTACCACGGACTTTTTTTCAACGATTTCGAAAAATTAGAGCCAACGACGCAATAGACCCGCGACGTAGATCTTATCCGTGCGTTGCTTAACGTCCGGCGAAAGTGACAAGGCGAGTTTCACGCATATGTCTCGGCAATGACTCGGAATAATTTCGGTGAATATCATCTCAAAGAAACTCGTAAGCGCGCGGCGTGGTCCCATCTTTGAGAGACAATAACAATCATCGCATCATATACAACAGGCAAAGATCACTGCGCGAATTTTTCGATAAGGTACCGTTGTACCGGGCACAACCTCGATATCATTAGTATTTGAAAATCTTACAGTACAATTAAAATATCTCGACAGGTATGTGTATGCAGTTATGAATCTCGATGTCGAAATATTTTGTTGTCTATACTTTAAAGTTATAGTTCTAAAAATTATAAAAGTAAAAATAATAAAAATTAATTAATAAAAATTATAATTTAAAAATTACGCGAGTTCTAAAATAAGTAGCCGAGAAGCCTCATACAACAAATCTTGTAAGACGTTATTTGAATTTTGGTATGTCTCGAAAAGCGTGATTGTGAGAATTTAGAAATAAATCCAATGTAAATCGAGCGTGCGAATTGAAATGCCGGGCGGATTTCTTGCTCGTGTCGGCGGGGTGCATCTCCCTCTCCCCCTTTCCGCGGCAGAGATCGTGACGCTGCAAGGCAGCGAATTTGTGGCAACCAGGATCCGCCGTAGGTAAAACAATGGTCGCAAGCTCCCTGACAGGTCGCCGGTCGCAGGGACGGAAAGGGAGGAAAGGAGCGGATCGTCGGTCGAAGCTTGTGGGAGGAAACTGGCAAACTCATTCCCAGCGCGAGAGGACCTCGACATTTCTCGTCATAAAGGTACTCCCCGTCTATTTATCCTTCCGAAACGCCTCGATCGAGATATTTCAAAACCAAGGAAGGAGGAATGGGGAGAGGAGCCAAGGGGAGAGATTAATGCTGAGAACGGCGAATAGTTCGACCAGTGATACTCCGATTTGCGCAAGAACGCCGGCAAAATTATTATCGCTGTGCAATCAGAAGAACATCGATCGCAGTTCGGTTCGCGCAATTAGATATTGATCGATCCTGAGAAATATATCGGAGCGACGCGGGTTTATCGTCGTGCTAATTAATCAGCTTTAAATTAACGTCCGACTTCCTTTAAATCATGAATCGCACGTAGATCTTTAATGCAAATTTGCAGCAGAACCAAAACTTTCCTCGATGTAATTTAGAAATTAGATGGCAAAAGATTTGAGTTTACATGTCTATGTGTCTGATTTGATTTCACTCATAAAGTGACAATACTGTGTATAGGAGATAGTGTCCGAGAATATTTCTAGAATATTCTAAGAGTAATTATCTCGTTTCTCATTACACACACACATACATACATACACATGTCAGCAGTCTCGTTAAAATGATGATTTGCGCCTACTCTGCATTACGAATAAGTTGCATGCTGTTTTCACTCGCGTGCTTTTCCCTTCCTCTTTATCTGTCACATATTTGTTACTTGACATCGCGTCTGTCGCAATCGAGATTTAATATTATCTTATAAGCGGGTAAAACGATGCGAATATTCTAAAGGTTAATCCTGCGGACCCTAAAAAGCTGAGATTTATGTGACAACGCGGAGATGTCGTCTTTCTCTGTACGTTATTCAAACGTACAGTTAAAGACAAATTAACATATCGTTTTGAGAAAACGTGTTTCGCTTCAAAGGATATTTCCGAAAGTAGGAAAACTTGAAAGGAGAGAGAATTACAAAAAAAAAAAAAAAAATTAAAATATACACCGTTAATTTTTTTCGCAGAAGTTTGCAAATCGCAATAAAATTTTAAATGTTTTAATGCAATTAACGCACAACGTGAGAAAAACTAAGATCATCTGATCATTCTCTAGATTATATAAAGTCTTTTTGCTGCGCTAGCCGTTAATGCAGCAGTAACGTTAGATATTAGCGAGCATCGCGTATATAAATTATGATCGCTTTAGCGACGACGTCCCGCTTAAAAGCGGGCAAACCCAATAACGAGAAAATGATGACTCGCGCAGAAAAGCAGAGGTCAAAGACGGAACGGTACTGGTCCAGCGACCGGTATCGCGACGGAACCCGGAGATATCTCTCTCTCTCTCTCTCTCTCCTTCTCTCTCGTCGCTTCTATCCGATGTGAATTCGTTACCACTAAGTACGGATCTTCTGCTCCGAGCGCGAGCGTAGACACTGGGCTAGCGCTGCTTCCACGAGCGGCGTTTAACCTTAATGACGCGTCTTTAACGACGTACAACGGTCAGCTGAGCGGTGTCGAAGTGGGGCCCGTTCTACGCTCTCGGCGTCTGGTGCACCGTTTCCCACGAACCTGTCTAAGGGATCGCCTCGCGCGGCGGGCCGCGATCTCTTAATTGTTACTTCGGCAGACGTCATCTCCGCGCCGGATGAAAGACGAAAACGCGACGAAGTACGAAAATGTGATTAACCGCATGTGTGTCAGCGTCCGTAAAAATATCGAGTCACTAAACATGAAAAATTTTGGGAAATGAAGAGTATCGGTAAAACATTAATCAAGTTTCCAGCTACGGATGTCAATCTTTCTCTCGTCGGTGCAATGCATCACATAATGCATTCTTCGTAATTATCATTACAAAATAAGTTTATGGTATCAAATTAATAATGACTCATTAATATTAGGCGCAGTCAGTCAACTTTCAGTTTGAAGATAAAAGATTTTGAAATTCCACACAAATACATTTTCTCTCCCTCACAGATATAATCTTACATTATGGAAACCAAAAAAAAAAAAAGAAAAAAAGAGCTCGAGATGTATTGTTGGATGCGTCATCATGCTTGGGACCGATACAATAGCTGCGCTATTCCGTCAACTATATTGTTGATCAAGATGGTCCCACAAACGCAACCGCGCGCTTTGTTCCTACCAATCTTTAGCATCGATCTAACAAGACTTTATCGTAGATCAGGATAAAACTTCACGCATCTAATCATGAATTCTCGATTATCTTGCGACGCACACAGACACAAGTTATGCGTATTTATTCCTGACTATCACCTGGCAAGGATTAATAACGGCTTCCCGCGTTCGCACCAAAAAACAATGGCACCGTCATCGTGTATGCATCAACAACAACGTCACGGTAATCTCACGGGCGGTCGTTCGTTTCGTCGTCGTATGCAAATGCCGTCAGTTGCAGCCGCGGATCGTTCGCCGATTGGTCGGGTATCCCCTGTTTTTTTTACGACGCGACTGATGCAAAACGAACGCGACCGGACCGGGACGGATGCGGATTGGCCGGTCGGTCGACGAGACTTTTCCGATTAGAAATCAACACCGCAGTGGATGCCCCTCTACTTAGGAGGAGCCTGTTGAAGTAGGTCATCCTATCTTGCCTTGGACTAGCGGTAAAATAGCCTCTCTCCGTTGCCCGAGTGGGGGTGGTGTGGAGGGGCCTCTCCTTGCCTCCTCCGATGACTCCGTTATTATCTCGGTCTCTCCTGCCACGATTCTTCGGCAGCTTTCATAGAAAAAGCGGAGAAGAGACCGAAGGAATCGCGTCAATTTGATTGAAATAAAGTAAAAACCTCAGAACGGGTATATCATTAATAATAAAATTTAGATTACTATATATTTTCATTATAAATCGCAATCTCGCTCTGCACAGGTAAAGAAGAATGCAAGAAATGGGGGGCACGTATCAATCAGTCGCACAAGCTTCTCCTAAAGAATTGTAAGATATTTCAACTAAAAACTAGAGAGATAAAAAGATAGATTCATAGCCGCAGTAGTTAATGCCGGCTCAAGTGGATTTAATTTCAAGTGCGATATACGCAGCGTTGAATCAGACGAGTAATTTGTTGAAGGAAGAAACCTGCAACCTTCTTGGTGTTCGCCGTCGCGTGAGCAACCGCGTTGTCGCTAATGTTACGAGTTTCAATATTTCTTAATATCTTAATGGGTAAGCGCATTACTGCATCATTTGACGTTCATACCACAGGTATGAAATTGTATATATCGATCGCGTGATCACGCGCTATCATATTCCCGTGGCTGGTTTTCCTAAAGGGATGGAACGCATTTACTTTACCGGACTGTATCTTTCGCGATATGTGACGATGATCTCAGAGCAATTCGTGTCCGAACACGAATAACCGTTTTGCATAAAAAAATCATCGCATAATATTTGAAAGCGTATACTCCTTAGCAATTTTTCTTGGTATACTAACATTTAGGAACGATTGATAATTTATTGTAAATTTAAAAAATTTGCGTAATAATTGTTTATCTTTATTTTCTAGTTATCGGAGAAAATTATTCTTGTTCCAAATCGCCATTCTTTCGATAAGATATTGTATAGATAGAATTTATTAATTTCATAATTATTGCAATTCAATCCACAAAATTTAATTAAAATATTTCATTTTTAAATATTTAGTATACTTGGGAGGGGGGCAATTCACGCTTGTGATAATCATGATCTCAATATATAGGGAGAATTATATCAGAAAAACCGAAATGTTTCCAGTAGCAATGCGGAGACATGCGCGCAATTAATGATTACAATTAATGAGCGGTTAAAAGCGATCTTATTTGCGCATCGGCGAATGGAATTTGCACGCTAATTAAAGATTGACGTTTCGAACCCCGGTGCAAAATAAACACCCGCGTTACGTAAATCATCATACAGTGGGCAAAGTAGCTTTTTACTTCGGCCAGACATTTTCGTTTTACGACGTTTTCGTTTTTTTTTTTTCAGGATATCGTAGTTTATCGTAAATGTAAATCCTGCGCACAATACTGTCAAGTCATATGTGTGCCGATGTTCAATAATATTCTTTCCTTCGAAAAGATTTAATTTCGCGCCATTATGTTTTACGACTCCAAAATATCCAATATTACATATTTTTTCGTTGCAATTATGAGTTTTAAAATAAATTTATACTGACGGATCGCGTGAACTTTCTCTAAAGGTTAATCCTGCGATCGACGATCCCGGATAAGGACTTGTCTTCGACATAAACGTAGGGACAGGTCGCTAACATTCCACGGAACTTCCTGATCTTCGTTAGGCATTCCGATAAAAATTGCATTTTGTGACTGTCGCAACGTCCCGTTAAGCCGGCATTCCAGCCTGTCCGGAGATGTACGCATCGCATTATCGTACGACCTTCATGCGGATTGTAACGTTAATTTCCTCGACCATTGGTCGACGACGAACGAGCCGATAAATACGACGCACCTGCGCCAAACGTATCGTATCTCAGATACATATATACATATAGCGATCTTAACTTTATAATCAGATATCGTATTTATCGTTTCACATCGCGGTATATAATTATTGCACAATAAAATCAAAAGCTTTCCAAATTACTAAATTCTTTTACATTGCTAAAATAAAATTGCATAATTCAACGAGAGAGTAATATCGCGTGAATAAAACCTCTGTTGAGACTCTGTGCGACTCTGTGCGACAGTCATTCTGTCATCGCCGTACATAAAGGCACCGCCTAAGAGAGCATTTCTCACGTTGAAGCGCGAGAGTGGAACTGCCCGCGGCAATAATTACGTCGCCGTCGGAAGACGGATAGAAGACGAGGACACGACGAAGAGGATATGCAGCGACCTGGTGGGACGATGCAAGGACCCGAGATCCCAATTCGCGACGGTGCGGCTCGGCTACCGCACAAGGTAGCCGGCCTCGTGATGAGTAAAACGAGAAGCCGCGGAAGAGAATGGTGGGAGGGGTGGAACGAGCGAGTCATTACCGAAGGAACACCTAGGATGACTTATGGGAGAGCCCGGACCCAAGGAGGCTACTGAGCAAGAAGCTCGCGAGAGCTCAGGGAGCGGTCTCGGCTCACGCGATGCATAATTCCTCGACCGGAGGGTTGCGCCCACTCGGGGAAAAAAAATCCTCCGCTTGAGATAATCGCTCGCCGTCCGTTGGAAATCGGTTAACTCGAATGGGGAAAAATGAGGTAACGTTAAACGTGGGAAGCCGCAGCACGTAATTGACGAGAAAATTCGTCCCGTTAGTTTTTATCGCGTTATCAATTATATTGAAACAGACGAAGAATAGTATCAAGAATAAGTAAATCATGGATAAATTATTTTTTTTTCTTTTTGTTTATAAAGTAATGCTGATGTTGCATGGATTCATGTGTAATATCCTATGTTACTGTTATTATTACTTGATTTCAAACAAATTAAAAAATATATACATATGTTTTATGTAACTATAACAACAATCTTTTTACATACCGCTGCTAATATATAATAAAAGAAATAGCAAACACACAAGGAGTGGAATTGGCAAAAGCTATGATTGTAACGTCGGTATATCTCTACTGTTTCTATTAATAACACACAATATTTCTTTGCACTTGTCGCACATGTTATGCAAAACTCTCTAATCTCTTGCGGAAGAGAGTAATGCGCGTGTTAAATCATTCTGCTAACTAGGAAGACGTGAGGAAAAGAACGTTTTACGCTTCGTCTCTCGAACGCGGGATACCGTGGATGTGCACGAAGTTTAAAGCGTTTCGCGTTTCGAATTAATTACATCGCTAATGAGCCGCGCGTGAAATTGCGTCACGGCGTAATCGTTGGTCGAACGCGTGACGCGTTCGCCACCTTTAACGAGCATGCTTAATCGGGTGCGTTTGCGGGGAATTCGCGGGCGTGAAGGGATGAAAGGGCGGCGATAAATCATGCCTCGGACAACCTTTGCGGACTCGTGGTGTGTTTCGATGTATTCGGAGAACGATGCGAGTCAATAAGAATCTCGATCGAAAACCTGTTCGCCATTGTTCACCATAATTATCCGCGAGGAATTTTCGGTGAAACAGATCGATAGCTCGTCGCGGCGAAAATTTCTCGCTTCGGCATGCGCATAAACCTCGAAAGTCAGATTCAATCAATACGGTACCGTTACGACAGTTAAAAATGAATTAAATTTTGAACGATCCTAATATGTGTGTATGTGTGTGCGAAAATAGAATCTATTTCATGGTCCTCGAGGAAAGAAATCCTGAGAGAAAATATAGTATCGTAAACAGCACTCAACACTTCAGACATTCGACACAAAATATATTATTTTATTATTGAGATAATTCCGATATTGAAAGTTAAAATATCGATTGCTATGCCTAAATGTTGTATTGATTGAACCTGCGACGAGGCCGTGTTAGTGCGATGTCTTCTTGCGCCTTAATAAGAAACCGATCGACTAATATTACACGTGTATTCGTAATACATCGAGGCCCGGAAGAAAAGGAGGAGAGACCGCAAGAAGGTTGCCACTGCATATTTACGACATTGTGTTGCGGGGCGAAGAAACCGTATTATTATTCCGTTATTAATCAAGCTTTCTTGCGTCGAGGGGGCCTGTCGGCCGAGATGATCTTCTTGCATAGCATTCGGAGCAAACACCGCGGCGAGTTATCGACGCAAGAATATGATGCATGGGACGTCACGCAGCGTCAACCTTGCTTCTTGCAGCGTGCGCATCCGTGGCTAATGCAGGCGAGCCCGATTACGCGCTACCGTGCGTGCGTGCGTACACGCATTTTCCCGCACACGCGCGAGATCGAAACTTTTTTCCGTGATATGACAGCACTGACGTACGAAAACAATTTCGATGCAGCAATTCCATCTCTGGGTACAGTAGATTCTCTACCTATAGCAGAAATATTTTAAATATGCACATACTTTTTAGGAAATATATGTAAAAAAGGATATGCATACATCTGTCACTTATATTTTTCAACGACAAAGTATTAAAGTAACTACACAGAGAGAGAGAGAAGCTGCAACTGTAAATCGTACTTGAGATATATTTTATCGCAAATCTAAATTCTACAAAACTTTTGAAAATGTTATTAAAAAATATTCTGCTCCATTAATTATCTATCTATAGCAATTATATAGATAATTAATCCCCTATTTATTCTATTAATTCTATATATAAAAGAATATAAAAGAACAGTTAACATCGCGAATGATAACGTCGATACAGAAAAAAATCTTATATACTGATAAAGGAAGAAAAGGCAGTAGCAGAGGTGTATCGATAAGAACGGCAAGTGCAGAGGACACTATATCAATGTAATTGACATAAAGCCGTGGCATTCCCCGACCTTTCACCGTAAGCCATATCTACCGTTATCGTCTCCCGTGGTCCTCATGCTTCTAGATGCTTTTCCACAGAAATCATTGATCGATGATCATCTCATAAAATACGAAACGCGTGTCGAGAAGTCTAGCCTACTCGTGGATATCGATCTTGGAAAATGAACAGCAGAAGGAATAGAATAATATATATAATCTCGCAACGAAATCAATAAAAAATCATTTACAGTAACTCTCTTTACGAGCATTTAGGCTAAATATTCGCGAAAGAATTCGAGAAAATATGTGAACGCGAAGAAAATTAATTTAATTTATTCAACAGATTTCGAAGACACAATTAAGATATTCAGTACAAACTTAAAAACCATAATCTCTCTTAGAATTAGAAGGTCAAATAAATTTTAAGAACAACGATACATTATAAAAATATTAGATTTAACAATTTTAAATTCTACTATTTTTATCACGGAAGAGATTATAATAAAAATGAAATATCTGTAAATTCTTCCATCTTACAGCGGAAGCATAGAGGCTAGATTCTTTCGACGCTGAAATATCCCAGATAAAAAGTTAATAAAATCAAAGCAACCGGCCCAAATAAAAAGTAAAATATTGATAGCGATCAAAATGTCTCGCGCATACTAATGCCAGGTATCGTTGCGCAATCGTGTAAGCGCCACGTTCATTAGTCTGCGTATCCGTCAGTAGTTAGCCTTCGTCGCATGTCAGCCGCGTGCCGCGCGCATCACGTTTGCGATGCAGTATCTCGGCTTTACGGTGTTTCGCCCCAGTCAGACCGGTTTTTATTCCAACTTGGCGGTAATGTATTCAAGCACGACCAGCCTTTGCATTTCGTGCACAGTCTCTTTCCTGCGTCGCGTAATTTCTGATGCCGATTACGGAACTATGGGTTACAACGTGTGTGCGCGCGCGCGCGCGCGCTGCCTCACGTGCACAACACGCGTGCGATTCGAAAATAACCGGGCGCGTATACCGTACACGCCCCGTGTGTTTCAGGGATCCGAGATCTCGCCGGAGATTTTACGGTCTTGGCGTACGACGCGACGGTTGACAGCGATCGTCATTAGAGCTTCATTGCCGCCGTTGCGAAACAGCAGTGGTGTATACATGTATAATTGGCGTCCCGCGGGGTACCGGTACGAAATTTTATACGCGCGTATCGCCATTTACGGCAAGCGCCCACGGGTACAAGCGTGAGTTTCTCGTGAGTTTCCGCGTGAATCCGGAGACTTAGGTGTAATATATCTGCGTGATATTCGATATACATATTACGCGTTTATTCTTCATAAATATGAATTTGATGTTCTGTATTATATATATAATTATATAACGATAAGATGATAATTATTTCAACGAAAAGAAAATTTAATTTTCCTTTTAAAGAAGTTAATAAAAGAGAAGAAAATTTTGTTTCTCTTCTGAAAAATATAAAAAAGATAATGCTATATATATTACCTGTAGAATATAACACTTTTCAGAAGAGAAACAAAATTTTCTTCTTTAAAAAGAAAATTGAATTTTCTTTTCGTTGAAATAATTATCATCTTATTATACATATAATTTAGAAGAGATATCACGGCTAAAAATGAGACGCAAGATGATTCATCGAGTACACCTTGACATATATTCTTCTGCAGTCTATGACACAGCTGTGTTTAAAATAACATGCGGTTAACAATGAGCATACGCAAGTTGTTTCTTCTCTCCAGCAACGCACCATTCAAGCGCGTCAAATCAATCTCTCTTGGTCTTGGCCGGCAGGCATACGCGATATTAATTAATTCCCGTCTAGCTTGTTCGACGGAGGATTTTCTCGCGTGCGGGCATTGGATGCGCGGTTTTTCGTGTGAAAAACAGCGACGAAGGTCGGAGATCATTTTCCGGGGGGACAAGAAAGGAGGAAATCCGCGCTTAGAACGTACATCCACACTGAGCAAATACGCATGCGAAACCATCCGTCTTGCGTGTCACGCGGTGCATCGCTCACGGGTGAGTTGAGGTAAAAAGATAAACGTTATGTATACGCGTGTTATGCGAAACAAAGAAAGAGGGAGATGAAGGAGAGAAACTCTATACAAACGCGCCCGCGAAATACCGCCCACTCCGCTCGTTTTCCCGCCCTTTCCTATTATTCCCTCTGAACTACAGAGAGTGGAGTATGAAAGCGCGCGCGCTCTCTCGCATCTGCAAAGCCAGCCGGGCATCAAAGTTGCATCTGGTTAACCGTAGCATCACAAGGAACGCCAGTCTCTATTTCTCCGATTTATAAAACTTGATCAACATTTAACATATAGTTGCAATGAAAAAGATAAATAAAAATATTGTCTTAAAACAAGTTTTTAAAATCCTTTTATATTATTTTCATATAAAAGATATTGAACTATAATTTTCTTCAAAACACATTAATTTTGTTGAGCATTCCTTCCCCAATCATTACATTATTCGTGTTTTTATAGATACTAAAATGATATGATATTAATATATAAAATATTCCTATTAGTATTCGGTTTGTGGATTAAAATTCTATGCATAATATAAAAATTAATTAACAGATTTTATAGAAACAACTGACAGAGAAGTCATTTACGTATATACTTAAGTACTGACCTATATGTATAAAAGACTGAACAGGATCTATAATTTATATAAAAATATTTCTTGCCTCGCGTTTAATTGGAAATATCATGCTACTCTACATCGCCAATTTCTCTCTCGATATTACACATCTTGCAGTATACTTTGCGGATCCGACGGCCGCTGTTTCTCTCGACGCTTGTCTCTCTTTGGAAACACGATACGTGAGAATCGCGATAAAAAAGCTCGACTAAACAGCGACTAAATCTCGTTCTCGTGTTCGGCGGAAGGAGAAGCCACACGGTTTCCTTCGCTATGGGAGGCGTGTCGACGCTAAACGCGAAGCGGCGCGGCGTTACTTTGTCGGCGTGATAACTATTGAGCATTGAATTTATTCCGAGAAGGATAAGTCGCGGTTATATAAAACGGAAGGAGATAAAACCGGGAGAGGGGAGGAGGAAGGAGGGAAGCGCGATAAGATCGCGCGGACCGGCATCGAGAGACCTAGCCTGTGTGTCGCGGATAAGGGAGATACGGGTCGTAGATAAGGGAGCGCGGGGTGACAAATAGCGCGTGTGCTACGCGCAACCCCCATATAATCGCGGCACTTTTTTCTCTTCCTTTTTACGTCGCGTTTGTGCGGCGGTTCTCCACTGTCCTGTCGAGATGATAAATGCCCGCGGTCCTCGCGCGCCTCTCGGATGCTGCGCTACTATTCGTGTATCCTAAAGGTCCGCTGTTCTTAAGCGAGTTTCAAGTCCTCGACGGTCCCGATAGACGACCGAGATACCGATATCGAACAATATAAATCGCGTTGTATCAGCGCGTCTGGACTCCGTTAACAATGTCGCGTGCGGTAGTAATTATCGCATTAACAACGTCAAATTACTTGTCAATAATAATGTTTAATAATACCGCAGATGCGGACGAGCTCTCGCATCAAAGGCCAACTTGATTACGGAGGTGCAGCAGCCTGCATTAAGAATTGACACGACTTTTCTCTTTGTGATTCGTGTCTCCTTTATAGGAGAATGACAACTAGGCCGTATGAATTTTATACAAGAGCTTCCGTATTCCTCGCGAGTTATAGAATCACGACCGTTCCACTTTATTTCGATACACAAGTGAATTATATATGGAGAGACCAAGTATTTTTATACGATAATATATTTTTTCAATTCATCCCCCAATTTCATTGAACAAATGCAAATTCGAATAAAAATATCACTATTATTTCTGATACTTTTGAAGCAGGTGCATTATTACAACACTGTCATTAAATAAGAAAATATGCATAAAGAGTACAATATATACCATTCCATTGTTTTGTAAAATAATTAAAGCTATCGGATATGTGATTATTGTGATAAATGCATTGTGCTCAAATATCTCGTGTGTTTGGTTTTTCCTTCTTTAACGGAAACGCGATAATTTATATCATTCGATGTTGGATCCGTAGATGCGACACATACGGCTCTCGCGACAAGCGTATCGAATCTCAATATATATCATCATCGAACACCGGCTTGATTAGTTGAAATTCATGGCGCGTAACTCGGTACAAATACGCGTCTTGTCGATCGTTATGCCATCCTGTCCCGGTATTTCCATAATATTGGCCGGTACGCAGGAGAGAAGAATCGAACGATGCGGGGAAGGATTCACGAGGGGTACGGAACGTGTGCGGGGAGAGACCCGTACACGGTTAGAGTTTAACATTTGACGCAGAAGGAATACTAAGATTCTGCATACAAAGTACCGAGAGAATCGGCCTCTCCCGTCTTCGATACGCTCAGCATCCCGCCGCCTCAGCATCTCTCTCTTTCTCTCTCTCTCTCTCTCTCTCTCTCTCTCTCTCTCTCTCTCTCTCTCTCTCTCTCTCCCGTGTCTCTCTTTCACCGAGAGAGGCTCGGCCGAGGCTCCTCCTCTTCGAAGCTGATTTACTTCGTTATGTGAGGGATGTCACCGAGCGCGTGTCTCGTCGTCGGGAGGGCACTACGCTGCCAACTACGGATGGTACGAGCGAGATCGCGGATAACGAATAGGTAACGATCGGATTGTACTCTTCGGAGATGAGGGCCAATTATGGAATAACGTTTCGCGCACGAGCTACGCGATCTTCGACCGCCGCCGTTAGTGATACAACCCACACGCCAAACTCGCTCGTTCGCTCGCTCGCTCGCACGCGCTGGGACGACGAGTGTAGGAGGATTTGCCGCGCATTTTAACGCTCTCCACGCCGTGCACGTATTCCGGTGAAAGTTTCAGTCGACGGAATGCGAAAATCGATGTACCTCATAGGAGGAACGTGGCTCTTGTGAGATATGACTCTCTCTCTGTGGCGTTAGAATTGAGAACTAATACGGGCGAGTAAAGTTTCTTTTTGCATTTTTTTTCTCGATGGAATTTTTATCAGAAGAATTGAATCTCAGATGAAGTATAAATGCAGTACATTTCATTTAATATTAAATATTTCAGAATGGTAGTTTTTTTCAATTTCGAAACGATTTCAAAACAATGCTTTTCATTTCGAGATCATATCACTAGACCTTGATTTTAGAATGTTCAATCCTAACTTTTAAGATTAAAATTAAAAAAATCAATATATATTTAATAATTAAAATTAATTGCACTTGATCAAATCATATTCACGTAGCTTCTCTCTCCCGTCTCATTTTCTTTTCTCGTACGAATATAGATGTCTCATCTTTTATCAAGAGACAAAATTCGAATGAAGGATGCTGTACACGATAAATTTTATCACCTTTTAAATTCCGCCTGCCCGATTTTTTCGCGAAAAAAAAAAAATAATTTTGTATCGACGGTAGGGTTCGCGGGACGAGAGGGCAACGCGGGGGTCTAAAAATAGACACGCCAACAAAGAGATATATGCGGAACGGCGAACATACGTATTGCACTCGACAATTGGAATGAGCTGGGTGCAGCTGGTACACATCATTTCCTTTGCATCTCGCGCCTCTTCCCCACACGTCCACTCGACACAACGTCACCGTCCCCCCTTTACGCCAAGCCGTCCGTACCCCGGCGATCTCTCTTTCTTAGTGGTGGTAGAGAGATGGGTGATTGCGCAATCTAGAAGATGTGTGAGCGATGACGATGTGCAGAAGAGGAGCGGCCCGGCGTGGCGCGGCCTCAGCCGCGTGCATCCGTGCCAGCGGCGTGCTCGCGTGCCGTAAATTTCGAGCTCGTGCGCGATGCTACGGCGTACGTGTGCCCCGAGTGTGGCACGAAGTGTGCCAGATCGGTATACAACGCGAGAGAGAAAGAAAGAAAGAGAGAAAGAGAAAGAAACCCTGTGTCGCGCGGCGCGCGGAGAGATCTTTTCTCTTCTGCTAACCGCGCGCGGCCGCCTCTTTCACGGCAGCGAGCACATTGAAGCGGCTCTCGTCGATTCCACTCGTCGCTTCTGTCGGAGGGAAATGTACGTTAAGGCGAATCTGCACGGCACACTTTGAATGATCATCGCGAAAGAACCATTCGAGAAATGTCAATTCTTCGTTGGTGCACTCGAGATACACAATTCTATCTCTTATGAATAACGTGCCGAATATAAAGTGCGTAAATTAGGATTGAGAAATTTATCTATTTCCAGCATCTTTTATAAATTTGTAAATTTTATTCGATTAATTGATTTTGTTTCACAAACGCAACATGATTTCGTCTATCGATTGTTAGATTTAAATAAAATTTGAAATATGTTCATTAACACGTTTATTTATTAAACTGAATATATGAATTTAGCGGGGATGATGCTTGACAAAAAGAAACTAAACTCTACGAGTAATGTCTTTCCGAAAATTATTTGTTAGAACAAAGAAAAAAGCATATAATATTCTTGATTTTTGCTCATCTTAATTTCCTTATTCGGTATAATCATCAAGAGTGTAAATTCGCCTTTATCTGAATGCGCTTCTCGATTCGCGGCATTTAATGCATTCGTGAGCGCACGTGGATATGCGCGAGTGGGCGCGTGTGTAGCCGCGATATGTGAGCGGGCTTGTAACCGCGCGTTAGGGATCGGTCGGTATCGCTTCCCTTCAGCAGCTCAAACATCGTGGTTGCTTCACCAGGATGGCTTTCATATGCCCAATCGTCGTACTCGATGAATTGCCCCGGTTTTGCAAAATAGAATCGATATATCGTTACTAGAGGATATCTCGGCCTAATAGTTAAAAAAAATTCCTGATTAAAAAAAATGAGTCCTTATTATTTAAAAATATATTCTGAGAAAAAATATTGCAGTTTCTATCTTAATAAATTCGATATAAATTTTCTTTGCACGTTTCAGAAGAAACGCTACGAAATAGTAAGCGCAATTTTACAAAAGAGATGGAGAACAGATTTTTCTAGGAAATTAAAAACACAGAATTAATTGTATTAATATTTAAAATACAATTACAATCTAATTTTACTTTCTATTAGATCGTATTCATATTTTAAATATTAATATTATTATAAAAGAAAATATCACAAAAAATATACGATTAAATTCTTTGGATCGTCAAAAATTTGACAGATATTTTTGAAAACATAATATTGCCGCAAATGCTATTAAAAATTGATGTAAGACCGTACAGTATTATATATAATATAATACTGTATTCACACGCTATGCCGTTAGAAATGAAATCTCTGAGGAATTCAACGGGATACAGGAAAGAATTCTGGAGGTCGAAGGATGATCATGTCCGGATATCAAAAATAAGTCTCAGGGTACAGAAGTGGGTATTCCCGTGCAATTTGCCCATTCCGGATAGACCGTACTATACCGGATACTCGCAGCAATCGATTCGTCGAACGACCGTGTCGACGAAGGGTCACCGAGGTGGATTGAAACAAGTCTTCTCGCCTGTTTCGCAACCAAGCGAATCGAACGCGTGCCAGTCGGCAATATGACCCGAGAACGTTCGTACAGCAAAAGTCCAATCGAAAGAAAGCGTACGTCAAGGCAGAAATATTCAATGAGCTGACCTTGTAGTAGTACATGCAACGTTGTTGCGCCGACATTAAGCATTTAATTATGTAGTTTTCTTATCTAATCTCGTTCCATTATTGTAGATTTTAATCAATCCTCTCATTATATTTTTTAAAATATATACATATATATATCTTTTCAACATGCAAAGCAATAGTCCGTAATTTATGCAGAGAATGCATAATCGACATGATGTTTATAACAACTATTTCCCTTCTTTCCACAGTTCTATTTTCCCTTTTTATCAAATTTTTTTAAAGAAACTAAATTTAATTTATACCTATATCAACGTTACCTGCGCATCTATATTCATCTCGCAACAATCCACAGAAAGATATAAATTAAAATCTGTCAATAATTACCCGCAAGATACGGCGCAGATTCTAGCAGCTTATAGTTGTTAGCTTAGTTGTTAGCTCCGACGGGTTTCTCCGATCGGGACACGCGCGGGAGGAGGCCACACATCTCGCGCCGCGGCGAGAGCGCGGAGGAGACAGGTAGAGGCACTAGAGTTCCTGGTTCACCTGTGTGCTTCACCTGAGAGAGGCTCACCTGGCCGCGTTGCCACTCCCGTGGCTACGGCACCACCTCCGCGACATGCCGCCTTTTCACTCGCGCCGGCGTTATTATCAAAGGTCAGCCGGGAGGTCGTACGGGCCGAATTACCATAGTATAGGTCACGGAAGAGAAGATGCATAGGCGCGCAACGGACGAGAGGCGGGAAAGAGCGCGGCTCTCTTGGTGGATGCGTAATTTATTTCGGTTTCTTCACGGCGGCGAGTGAAGCGAGGATCGACACTGTCGTGCTTCTCCTCGAGATCGTGGCGGACAGCCACGCGGAATAAATTATCACAAGAGAGAGGAAGAGAGAGAGAGAGAGAAGCGAGAGTCTACCGCACAGTGGATATTCACTCTTTCGACATCGAATTATTCGATGTGGCATGCGGAATCCGGTAGCGGCGCGAGAACTTCATCAACAATCATGCAGAATCTCGGAAAGATGCCTAGTCTCGCGTCTACAATGTGTTTTTCAACTACTAAATTTCGGATAAAATTACATGCTGTTATATTTAATTTCACGAGATCGAAATTATCGTAAATATTACAATCAGGCGTATGTGTTCAATGTATATGAGGCTTCAATAAAAATTAATTTCAAAGTAAAATATGATGGGAAAAGCGCTTTATAGATAGAAAACATGTTCAGGTTTTACTACGTAGCGTTAAAAATGTTAAGCACTTATTTCTTTGAGCGATATGATTACCCGATATTATAACTATTATATCGAGCGAATTTTAGATCGGATGCGAGTCTCTCTATCTTGATACTCGATGGAATTATAAATTTGGCGTTAACGAATCGTGGCGTTGACGACGTGGCCGTCGAGGCGGATGACTATCATGGCGATTTACCGCAATGCGGGTAAAATTTTTGCTCGCCACGCGTTTGAGTAAAGAGGTATATCCCTCCCTTCGCAGAGTACGCGACTCACTCCTTATAGATATATCCAATCATTGCGCCCGCATTGCGGTCCTGCATGCGAAGGAGGCACGATTTGCGGTGAATAAAAAGGAACGAAAAAATGTGCGGGTGAAACAGGCAGGAACTCCGTAACGTATTGTTGCAACTAGCGTGGGGGGCGGAAATATGTCGGAGCGACTTATTCCGCAATCATTTTTACGGCGTTCGTAAGAATTCACGCGCGCGTTACTGGAGAGCGCTATAGAGAGACGCGCCTTTACAAAGACACGATGGTACGCAGTGTACCGGGCATAAGTTCAGAGTTCAAGTCACGGCACAATAAACCGTTTATCGTAGCGAACGATGAAAAAAAAAAGATCCTTTTTCTCCCTGTCGAACTTCTCTCTTTCAAACGGTCGTTCGAAATAATGCGTCAATGGCGCTGTTGTGAGCTCGCAAGGTCGAAGGCATATCTCGCGAAGCGAAAAACTTTCGTGAACTCGCGACGAGAGAAAACGGTACGGCCGAATGGAGAACGATTCCCATCCGCTGCGTGTCGTTTGAACTCGTATCTATGTTACGCGGCAACTATTCACGGCAACGTTTACGAATGCGATCGTATTGTCAAAGCCAATGACGAAGCACGATGATTAAACGTCCGTTCGCGCGAATATAGAACGACGCTTTGTCGGGCAATATTGCCGCAATTGACTTGCTGTGAACTATTTCGATGGCCATAACCGAAGTAGTAATGAATGCGTTTACGCAATTGCCATTCGTGTACATTTAGGAACATGGCTTTGATAAATATGCAAATGGTAGAACAATCAAACAATAAAATATATAAAATTGCATGCATTATTTTATAATTAAAATGGGGTATATTCTTTTTAGAATAATTGCCAATTAATGTTAGAAGCAAAAAAAAAAAAAATTATTTGAAAATTCTGACGAATTCTATTTCCATTTATTTTCGCGATTAGAAAAAGCGCATTTTAATATATCCTTCGGAATGCAGAATCGCTGCAGCGAGGACTTGTCTCGTTCCGCACAGGTTTTACGTTTCTGGTTCTACTCTACGTTGAACTCCGACCCTCGCGTCGTCGCCCTGCGTTACGTGTGCAGTCCCGCTTCGAACGGTCCTCCACCCTCTCTCCCTCTTCACCCGCCACTAACCAAGAGATGCACTCGCGCGCGATGCATCTCTCTACTCTATACGGCGATCCACGCCGGACTCCCCACTTTCCACCTCGCGAGACAGCTTGTCGTTTCGCAAGGATGCACGTATCGTTTCATCTCTCGCGGCTGCATTTAATTCACGTAGGTAGGTAGAGACTAGGAAGAAGAGCAGCACGTGCATATCCCAGTCACTTTCAAAGGTTGGGCGTTCGAGATGTTTGCGAAACGCAGAAGCATAGCCTGCTTCGTACGTTTTGTTTTTTTTTTTTTTGCGCTCTCTTCTCCCTTTCTCTCTCTTTCACTCTCTCCATTTTTCGAGAAACCGTATGTGTCGATCGCGAATCATAAATCTCGATAAGTTAGGTAATTTCATAGCAGAGAGCCGGCGATGATGTAATTGTATTCGATATTTGACGATATATTCATATTCGCGTAAGCAGAGCTTGTTTCGAGCAAATCGAAAATCTCATCATTTACATCTCCTACATTGTCGTTTCCAATCTCGAGATTTCGGCAATTCGTTTAATGCCTAGCAAGATCAATTAGGAAAATTGTGACAAAGAGATGGATATGATGTCTTCCAACGAAAAATTTAATAGTCGTCACGATTTTATACTATTAATTATTATCATAGAAAAATACACTGCGAGTGAACTTATTGTTTATATCTAATTTCCTTAATTATTTTATCTTATATATTCATATTTCAAAGGGACGCTCTTTCTTTAAAGAGAATCGAGACAAACCTATATTTTGCTATCAACGTCCTGCGAATCCTTTCTTCCACTATACCGTCTCTCTCACAGCATTATATCATGCAGCCCGAGTAGGATTTGATTTTTTAACGCGGTCGTTATCGCTATACTTTCGCCCGCAGGTATTACTTTAGCCTAAACCCGCCCCGTTGTGCGAGGAATTTTCGCTCGGAGCACGACCTCGTCGACGACCTTCGTACCGCTTCGAGTCCGCAAACTCCGTGTTAACGCGCCTCTCGAAAGCGGTGCTGATGCACCGCGACGAACCTCGTCACGTTCGCGGCCGTTGTAGAAGAGAGCCGTCGAGGAGAGAAATGGAAGTGCAATATAGGATGCGACGAGATAGCATTGTGGCATTGTGGCCTCCATGAGAGAAGAGAGGATGCCATAGGTGTAGGAGGATGCCGGATGAGTTGTGCCTTATTGTCGGGGCGGCATAGCATTAGAATACATTAGAGAAGACTCGTCCCTCTCTCCTCCTTCTCTCGGAGTCGGTGCAGTCGCATCGACTCACTAAAGCGTTATAGAGAGCGCGTACTACGGACACGATGATATGAGAGAGAGAGAGAGAGAGAGAGAGAGAGAGAGAGAGAGAGAGAGAGAGAGGAGAGGAGAGGAGAGGAAGGAGATGGAGAAGAAGGAGATCGCGAGGGTAGGATCGGCCAGGTCGTGATTCCCGATGATTAAACGTTCGCGGGGGCTTTGAATTATGCTGTGATCGTAGCCGGACTTACGAGGGGCGTGATCGATGTTACACCGCGATACGACTAACTAGACTCTCTTCTAGGACAACACGTTATTATCTAATGGCGGAATACTGCTCGCCGACGATCCCGATGTGACGGATGATGGGATCCTTTCGACGGAGTTGATGCTATTATGTCCAACGAAGTGCATTCCGTTGCGCGTGACAGTTCCTAATGGATTCTGCGTGTCTCGGACTAATTTCTCTCGCGAACATAACTGAAATTTGTTTTCGAACGAATATGTCTCTGGTTAACTAAATAAAAATTGTTTAAAAAAAGATATTCGCGAAAACATTGCCATATAGTTGAATAAAATGAGAATTCATTATTCCGACAGAGAGAAACGTTAATTTTCCTAGTAATCTATTTAAATCGATGTAACTGAATAATGTAATATTGCAGCGAAAATTTTTTCTTCTAATCTGAAAATAATCGACGGAGAAATTGATGTTCTCCAATAAAAGTATATACGATTATTGTTTTTTATGTCTAAAAAAAAAATCAAGAATATCAAGGAAACGTGTAGAGATAGACGCGCAAACGCGTCAATCAGTTACTTCGACAGACGATAATTTATTCTTCGAGCGGCGACTAACGACATTAGAGCAAGCTCTCGCATTACAAGCAGTCGTCGGTACCCCGGTTCTTAAATCAGTTGAACTTTCTCTCTCCGCGCTGATGTTCCTTTAAGTGCGATCTAATGCGCGTCAACAAAGAGCATATTTTAAGGCGGATAATTACGCGCCGCGGAACGGCGCGCCATCGATCACGCGCATCAAAGCGTATTATTCTACCACGTCATGCACTAAACGCGCCGCATAAACCGCATAATTCCGAACGATTAAAACATGCGGAATGGGAAATAAAATTTGTTGTAAGAGGGAGGACCCTTTCTCCGTGTCCATCGCGCGTAGGAAGTCCGATTTTACGACGTGCGCTCTCAGATTCTCGACTGTCGTCGGATTTACGATTATAGTGAAGCAGGCTAATCGAAATTAAGAAACATGAGACGAATGATCGACCGAGCGACACAGAGTATAATTGGTAGAAACGTCGTATAACGTCGATTAAATTCCCCGGTGTACTATCCGATCCGCCTGCTTATATAAGTGTCATAATATAATTTAGAACGTTTGCATATACGCATATGTATATACAGCAAAACTCTGTATGTTGTTTGTATATTCTCAAGTTTATTAAAATTAAATGTTTGCAATAAAAAAAATAATGGTTATATGTTTAAGTTTTATATAATTAAATATTAAATATAATTCTTTCTTTCTCCAATTTTTATTTATAAAATAATAATGTTAAATAGAAAAATCAGAACCAACGTGTTTAAATAATTATGTAATTGCACAGATTCCTATTCGGATGAATTGATCGGAGAATAGAGCTATTTAAGTCAAGGAATATATTATTATTGTTTTCTAGACATTATTATACGTAACTCCACTGTGCGTAACTCAGAGTTGGGTGTAATTAAATAATTCCAGTTTTCCTCTCTCTCTCTTTCTCTCTATCTGGCTCAAGTGGCTGATCAAAACAATAGAGGGTCCCGTCGCGCGATTTCCCGCGCACACTCGGCATTCGAATTAACTCGACAA
The DNA here is from genome assembly GCA_963971435.1 of Lasius platythorax. Taxonomy (NCBI): domain Eukaryota; kingdom Metazoa; phylum Arthropoda; class Insecta; order Hymenoptera; family Formicidae; genus Lasius; species Lasius platythorax. Next base: position 2,342,600 of record OZ020540.1, on the reverse strand, counting down.
AGTATCGGCAGGTAGTCCTTAATTAGCAGAGCTAATAGCGCGCCGACTCGCGCATGCAGAAAAGGTTACGCGCCGTGATTTATTGACCCCTCGCCCCGCGCCTGCGCACCCCCTTCCTAATTAAGTGCAAGCGTGCGCTATTGTAGCGGCCAGCTGAACAGAAACAATTACCGATCCGCAAGACAAGCGGAAAAAATGCAGAATTCACGGACACGAGAAACCGACGAAGAGGAAAAAAGAGAAGGAGGAGGAACAGCGCGCCACCGACCGGCACCTTCGAAGCCGGAGGTTCATTAACCTGTTTTGTCCACCCCCCCTCACCCCCCCGCTAGTTAGTAGTTTCGCGTACATTGGCCACATTTGCCTTTTCAGGAGCGCGTTACACGCCGCCGCTCACGAAAAGGCGCGATCGTGTTTCACGAAATACACGCGCCTTTCGCGAGGAGTAAATTATTCGGATTGCAAAGGCGTAAAGCAAAGAAGCTAAAGAGGCTCACGGAAATTAAGTCTTGGAATGTATTTTTGGTATGCACAGAGCTGCTGTGCGAAGGTTGAATTCTATGAATTTTTATGGTCTGCGTTTGTAATTACGAAATAAAAAATCTGAAATTTTTTAAGCGAGCAGAGTGATACCGGTGACGAAAACGTGGAAGTTATTAGAATCCAGATATAAATAATTAGATAATAATAATTAAATTGATGTATCTGATAAGAAACGTTATTAATGACTATTAATTAGACTTTGAGTATGTTATTATCTTTAATAATTAATATTGATTAAAGAAACATGTGTCGATTAGCTTATTAATCTCAGTCAATGGCAGCAGTCGACAAACGATAGCAAAGTCGCGGTGGAAACAATTTAACGAATCTCTGTAATTCTCTTTTAAAATCCTGATGTCTCGCGAGATAGAACTCGAAGTATGTTCGATACGATTGCATCGGATGAAAACGCGGCGAGCCTCGTGTTAGTATCGAGAATAAAACATATAAAACAAACACAGAAAAACGTATAATTAAACTAAAACCGGCGCTGAAAAGCGCGCGGAGCTTCGTGCGCTCTCGAGGGCCTGTCGTAAGTTATTGCGCTTCGCCGTCAACAATGCCGATCGTGCCGTTACGTAAGTCCGCGATGATCGCTCTAAAACGCTCGACAATAGAGCCCGTCTCGCTTTGATTGCCATATCCCTTCGCTCCATCTCTCTCTCTCGATACCGCTATCCACGTCGACAAAGAAAAATGCCCGTTTAAATATTATGTATACATGCACATGCTGTGTAATCATCGTTTTACGTGACGTTGTAACTTACGTTACGACATTTGAAAGATTAAGCGGGTCATCGCAATATTAATTATTGCGATTTTGCCGAGAGTAATCTCCTCTGTCACATATACATTAGCTACTCTCGGCGACACGTGCGAGATCGTGGATATATAATTACAATTTCTGTCCGTGCCGAAAAACCGCGCGACAACAGTTAAGTTGGATCTCTCGAGAGGTTCTCCTTTGGCTCGGCTTATGTAAAACTTGATAATCTCACGCGTGTGATTAGTGGGATGCGATATATAAGCAACATTTGGTAACATATCAAACGTACAAAATGGATCCGCCACGTCCGTGCGAGATACGGGCGTGTATCTCGAGCGGTTGAAAAAGTATCGTTGAACCTTATAGCGCATCAGGAAGGCCCTGCAGGGGAGCGAGGCTCACAAATTACGGAGCAAAAGGCGCCTCGGAAGTAACGCGCTCGAATCAAGAACGGCTCGCGGCCATAACTCTCAGGACTCAGGCTGAATAATAAGCCTTATCTCGCCGTTGAAAATTACAAAACCAAATCGCACCTCGTTAATCTTGTTCTCAACGCGGCCGCACAAAAGTTTCCTCGTTTACAATAAATGTATTATTCCCTCCCCGCGACGGACGATTTATAATCGCGTGTCTGATTAGAGAAATTTTCGAGTGATAAAACGATTAAAAGCGTGCTTAATCCTGGCGTATCGATCACACGGTAGGTTCGCAATTATCCGCACAATGCATTTGCGAATGATTTATGTCGAGATTGGCATATTTATTTCTATTTGATTCCGCAAAATGTTAAACGTCGCTGTCCGCTATTCGCCTTGAAATGCTAATGCGTCTGTTCTCGTGTCGATTCTCATATCGATCGGTATAATCTTTATTGTCGGTCACGAGCGATATTGAAATATCTCCGAGCAGATATCACGTATCGCAAATATCTTAGCAAGAACTCTATGCATATAATTAAGATTCGATTAAGCAATTAAGATAGGATCGCTTAATTATCACAAATACTGTTTGCCACGCTTAATTAAATCCTGTTTTATATTTGGTGCGTATCGCCGTGCCTTATATCGCAAATCTAACGTCTCGTTCGATCGAGGTTGAGGTCCGTTCAAGCATTCCTACTCTCTGATTAGACAAATTTATCGAAACAATACTCGCTTTATCTCTCATCGCATTCCATCGATTGCAAACTACCAGCTGTAACTTGCGATAACTGAGCATTAGTAGGCATTGTTTTAATTCTCTTATAACGGAATTTCTCTCTCTGTCGAGAGAGATGTAGAGAAACCTAAAATGCTAATAAAGTAATTATTAGTGATGTGAGAGAAAATGCTAAAAAAGCGTATTTAAATAAAGCAACATATCAAAATTGAATAAGTTTATCCAGAAAAAAGCAATATTTCCATATTTCCAAATTTCCAAAGAATAATAATATGCGTATATGATATTATCACACATTAAATAATATTAGAAGAATTTTATTACACGCGAGCAACTTCAATTGCACATAATTTTGCTTATTAATTTCTTAAAAGTTTGATGATAAAATAAAATATATACCGTTATAAAATCTGAATTCAGATTATAATATTATTCGATCACGTTATATTATCAAGACATTATTGTCTCCCGAAGAGTTAACATATTTTACATATATTTTTTTCACCGCATCCTACCTTTTTTGCGGACGAATTTTATTATAATTATGCAATCGGTGTTCAGTTTCAATCGCGCAAGCGCACTTTGACGGTTGTCGCAATTGCGCGATTCGCGCTACGAAACTCGAGCTCTCGTTTCGCCGTACCATCCATGTACCCATAAAGTCGCTTCGCTGAGAATTTCGCAACATTTCGTCCCTCTATCTTGCGCCGCCGGCGAGACGACGACGACGACGACGCGATACGATCGCGAGCGAGTATCAGGTGCAGCGCGATGCAATAATGCACCGGATCGACGCGATGAACAAGACGACCATCGATCGTCTCGCAATATATACCTGACGTGTCGCGTAATACCATCCATTGTTCCCGAATGGTACCGGATAGACATTACTAATAATCGATCGATCTAACATCGATGATCTTTCTGTAGAGTCTTCAATAAAATTACAGGATTATTTCGCTCGAAGAAGGGAAAAATGTACTATATATAGAACTGTTAAGACACAAGCCGCGATAAAAACTTGGGTATTAACAATAAATATTTAATAATGTAACTGTAGTTAATTTAATTGAATTTAATAGGAAAATAAATAGTAAAATCCATTATTCTACGCAACGCTAAAAATAATCCCTTTATTCGGCAGATTCAGAAACGAATATGGAATGTGCACACAAGTCCGACTGAAATCAATTGATTTGCTTGTGCGCGAACACAGACATTTTTCAACGGTCGATTATGCAAGTGTGTCCGCTGTCGAGTGCAGCTTTTTCCAAGCCGGTCTATCGAGAATACATCGATTGGGAGGCATGTTTCGCGATTAACGAGAGAGTCAAATTTGGCTACGACTTTCACGCACAAATTAGCACGACGACGGTCGTAAAGAAAGAGTATCCTTGCGCAACTGCAAGATCGCTTATCCTTCGACGCGATCCCGAAATGCAAAGCAAAACGTTACGTGTGCGCGCAGGTGTGCCTTGCGAGCTACCTTGTCGGCTACCTTTTGTCGGTGCTTCGCACCGAGAGTCAGAATAGCGTGCGAGAACGTTAACGATTATTTTCCTATCCGATCCAGATTCGATCCTTTGATTTTTCCCGCGCGGCCGACCTTCGACGACCGCCACCGTCGAGTATCCACGATGATGTTACGCGGGGATACGTATGTACGTAGTGCGCGAATGCAATTATACCGGCTTAGAACCTTAGTAGGATAATGCCCTTGGCAGTGCCGGGAAAGGCGCGGCCGCGATAAATCTCCGGTGACATTTGGAGATTGAGTTTCCGTGAGGACCGTATTTTTCTCTCGACTCCTTTTTGCTGGCCATAATCTACATATATAGAACAACTAAAATACTGTCTCCCTCATTCTATCAATCTAGCTAAATTGCACATCCATTAGTAAAATAATTTTTGTAAATTGAAAAAAAATAAAGAAGATACATGACAGTATTAAATATAAAAATAATTGATTATTTCGTTATAATTATAAGATCTCTTATAATTACATAAAAAAATATATAAAATGTACATCGCTATATTTCACCGAATATATAATTCATATAGTTATATATTTGACGTGTATAAAATATTCTGAATAAATATGTGTAAGACAATGTGCATTTGATATAAGTGCGATATATTAGCATTCAACACATTAGAGAATCGATCCGATAAGGGAGACTGAATTACTATCCATTTGCCCGGCCTACCAAATTGCTTCATTTACTTTCATACTCCATCTATTCGAGTAATATCATATTTTATCTTCTGCATCCTGCTTTTCATTATACAGGACAAGAGAGACAACTCGGCGGGAATTGATTTGCGAAGAAGAGATTGCCGAGTAATAAAGGGGGTCGGGGGTGCCCTCACTCCCTCCGGGCGCTCGCTCACGCGGCGTTAATTGCAAGGACACCGGACAGCGCGACTCCCAGTCGCGTCGCGTCGCGTTGCATCGTATGCAACCAAGTGATGCAGCTGCTCGCCAGATGGATGCCACCGTGCTGCACATAGTGCGCTAATATTATTTAGCGACGTGCAAGCACTAGGTAGCACTAAGAACAATTGCTCCACGACGATGGTGTGTAATGACGCGACTACCGCGAGACTGGCCGCACCGTGAACCCCGTAATTACGTTTCCGTTCTATTACACGCCCGGCGATTGCGGCGGCGCGCGAGATTCGTTCGCTCTTCCTCTTTTTTTTCTCGGATTCGTTCCTTCCCCCTTTTTTTTCTCGGATTCGTCCCTTCCCCGCGCGAAGATAACGCGCTTTTTTTTTTCGTTCGCTAAAAGTCTACTTCCCGATCGCGGGGATCCTGATTTACACGTCGATTATTCTCAAAGATCGTTGACTGGGAGTGACCCGGCGACTAATAATCTTTCACAGCGGAGGCGGGCGAAATATGGTAATAATAATGATATTGTAATAATAAGGACTTTATTATCACGCTTTGATGATAAGGGCGAGGTGCGGCCCGAAAGCTATTTCACGGTGCAGCCCGGCAATAGATTATGTATTTTATCGTCCGACATGTGGGATGTAATAAAACTATAATCCAAAATTGGATTCGCTATAATTAATGATCTTGAATATTGAGAGAGTGAGAGAGAGAGAGAGAGAGATTCTCTATTATTTTCCAATAATTAATATATTAAATCTCAAGAGTTGCTAATTAAAAAAAATTATAAAATATGCAAATATCGTTAAGAAACTACTCATATAAGAGGATACATTTCCGCGAAAAATAAATTCTTTTTTGTTATATTCGCAACACTTGTATCGTGTTAACCCCTGAGTGCCTGTGGCTTTCGCGCGTTTTCACATCGCAACTTATTTCTTCGTTATACAATGATGCGAAAATCACGTATCACGTTAAGTAAACCAAAAACTGCGGCATCAAGGAAGGAAACTCACGAGCGTGTTAACGAACACGCCGAAAAAGCAACGGGCAGCAGAAGGGAGATAGAGGATCGGTATAGCACGCAAGGTGAATTCCCGTCGTCTTCGTGTCTAATAAGAAACGCCGGGAAAGAGAGAGCACGTCGTCGTACGCGCTTACATATACATATACACACGTGCGATATCCCGTATGCGCACGTTACATACCCGGCGCGGCGGCGCTCATTAACATGCATTCACGCAGCAATATTTATCGTCGCCGGTTGTTGCTCGAAGCTTGTGCTATGCGAGGTGCACGCGCGCGTCTGCAGATCCTAGATAAATCCACCGTGAAACCCGAAACATCTCTCTACCGACTCACCAGCTGTCTAGATCTTTTTCTCGTCAAAACTTGGTGCCAGAACTAATGATTTTATATGGAATATTTTTATTTCTTATCTTTATTTTTTCTTTTATTTTATTTCAAATTAAACGATATTTTTTAAAGTCATTAACAAAATTCACATTGTATAATGATAATGTCATAATAATAATAAAAGTCTCTCTCATATGTTCTCATATAAGATCTTTATACAGAAATGACTCATTTATAATGCTAACTAAGCAGTTAAGATGTTGTGGCCGATAAGATCCTCACAAGTTACATTGTCATTTTTATATCTAAGAGTAAATGAAAAATCTCGATCTCCGGTTCGAAACATACTAATAGAGAACCCCCGCATCGATCAGACACGCGCATCATGAAAACTCGCATGCATTCGTTGTTACCACGCTTGGACGACGGTGGTGCGTTTCTACATCGAGCGCTATTATACCTTCGATCGATGATAATAAATCGATCTATCTGAAATCAGGTCGCAGAAACGATGGCTATCGTACAAAGACAGATCGTTTTGCTCCTTTGCGCTTTTTTCATCGATATTTTCCTAGATGCTGCGTCGCGATAATATGACGCAACACATTGGTCGATTGTGTGTGTTGCTTTATAAGTAAATCAGCACAAGAGAGAATTTAATATAATAGAGGCGTGTAAAACAAACATTGATCAACGATAGTATTAACAGCATCTCGTTATTAAAAATTTTTACCGATTAAGATAATTAATATATGCGCGTGCGGTTACGTGATCCACCATTTCGGCAAACTGAAAGCGAATTCATCATTCAAATACATGAAAAATCAGGTATAAAATTTTTGTCGTCTAAACATACATGAAGTATATCTGGTCTGCAAGCTCGGCGCTTCAGCATTTATGCAACCAATCCGTTAATATCTGCGAAATCAGAAACCTGCGTCATAGCACGAGAGAATTGAATTAAAAGTCGGGAATTTTTGTTGAAGGTTCGTTTTGTTCCGAGTCTCTTTCATGATATTTAATTATCAAGCTAAAGAATCAGCTTAATTAATTATCCATTCGCGGATAGTGTCACAAAAAATACAATGTGGTATTAAGTGAATTCCGTATATTCTTTTCTTTTCTCAATCCTTTTCAAAACATTTAATTATCGTGAACTTAATAGCAGCCCGAGCATTTTTCCGAGATTTTAAAATGGATTTAACGCACAATATTTTTTTTTCAATACCTCGGCTACACCATTTATCAAAATCCATTCAATCCATCAGAGTCCGCAACTGCAATCAATTATTACGAAATTTATCTATATAAAAGCGCTGACGTAAATCGACTATATTATACTTGTTGCTCCGTCAGATCGTGTACAAACGGAATAAGGCATTAATTATGACACTCGGCAACGGTAATATCAGTTTTCACAATCTCGCTAATGAGATCGCCAATAGAAATATATATATATTCGCGGATCTAAACCGCACGGCCGGGATCCTCATTATTATAAAACCGCGTTCGCGGTGAATCTCGTAACGTCTAGATCGTTCGCGGACGAACAGTTGTAAGTCTAGCGCGAGCAGATTCGAGGAGACTCGGTCGCGAACGCGAAACGACTCGCGCTCGATTACGCATGCAAATGCGTGGCCATCGCGGCGCACAAAGACGAGATCGATATCAGTTTTTCAGCCGGTCGGATTTTCTATGTCCCGACGTTGGTCGTCGCGGTCGCGGACGTCGCGGATAACGATCTGGTTAGCGATGACAGCCGCGTTTCATCCGGCGAGCCGGGACGCCGCCGCGCTCGCGCTCGCGCGCGCATTGAATTATATGGCCTTATATAGCCGAGGAAGACTTCTCGGGGAGGGAAGGGGGCAGTTCCCCGAGGGAACGAGGGGGAACGAGGTACCCACGCCAAGAGTACCCCGTGCGTATGCTAATCGGGTGGGCGCGTCAAGGTTTTCCTACGCGCACAACAAGTCTGGACCGCTGTTCGGGGTAAAAGAGCGCGACGCGCGACCGACCGATGAGCGCAGATAAGCTTAGTGCGCCTCTTTATAAGGCGCAACGACGCGCATCCTGTGCGCTATTGCCGGTCTCTGAAAACGGAACTCTGGTGCAACGAAGACTGAGAGTTGGATGGCGGTCGAGGGTTCAGAGATTCAGAGATTCAGAGGTTTTGACACGAAGAGTCAAAGGCGAGATTCGAAGTTGTGATTTGTTCAAAAGGGTACGAGATACGGCTCTTGTTCTGGTTGCGACGTACACATGATAAAAACGATAAGTCAGTCTTTCATCATAGATAGATATTCGATTTCAAGCATACACTGTCTAATCATAATGCTTGTACTAAAAGGTCGGATTAAAAATGACAGCAGTTTATCAAGTTCATGCTTGACCGCAACAAGTACGAGAAACACGGTTGAAGGCTACGGGTTTAGAAATAAACGCACGTTATCGGGCACTGACAAAGCTTTCCACAGCGATTACGAATAAATGACGGGTAATCATCGAGGAGAGAATGAGGGTCTATCTATGTGTTCCAGGAATACATTAATAACGTCATTTCTTCCCGTGAATCGACACGCCGGTTCGTAATGATTACGTTACGTGCCAAAATGCGGTTTTACATCTCCGCTACAATGCGAATATCGAAACCCGACGGCAACGAGCGACTCTCGTCTCGTTCCGTTTCGATGGACTGCTCTCTCGCGTACGCTTATGATCCGTGTTTCATTGCGCTTTACGGAAATTTATTACCTCGCGGTTTTAACGCGCATGTTATCGGCCACATAAAGAACGAGAGAAATGATTCTAGAATTTCACAATTTCCCAGCAGACGCGCGAAATAATGCGTAACGAGTCGTTTGTGAGAAATACAATGTAACGCTGTGCTGTAATTATGTAATGCGAATGGAGCTTAATTGCATAATCTTTTACAGTCGGCACATAAAGACGCGGAACCGCATTTTTTAATTATATCTGCGAGATGTTTGGCGAGATAATCAGATTAAGGACGAATTCTACTCTGATCTTCAGATATAAAATCTCTTACAATTATAATTTAATTAAAACGCTCACGCGTTATGTACATCATGACGTTCCAATTCTCGTGACAGATTAATACATTTCTTTAAGCACAATTTCACATTCTTTTAAAGCACTAACCAGTGTACTGTTATGATTTTATTTTTGTTTCAAATTAGATTGTAATATCTCTTTATAAAACAGTACAGATAATAAATAAAAGTGTCTGTTATAACAGTAACTTGGATAAGAAAAAAAAAATACTTCTTTCAATTCCAAAAGTAAGTGATGAGTTCATTAAAAGATTAAAGAATAAATGACATAAGCGGAAATAATTTTTTGTATCTAGTTGAAAATAAATTAAAGATAAAAAGGGACAAAAATCTATCTGTAAGAATAATAATAGAAAACTAAGTTAATCTAAGATTTATGATACGTATGCACAGCGTAAAGACGGTTTGATGCATTTTACGATTGATCTCGCAATCGTAGTCTGACTGTCGCTAACACTTTCATAGCTGATACAGCGATCGCCTCGACATCTTTGATATCTCACGTGGTGAACAAGAACGACTACACGATCCGGAATGGGATATCGCGTATCGCAACGACAAAACTATCTCGTTATGCGGCGAGAGCATTCGCAAGCATGAAATGAATCTGTCTGACAGGCGTGTGCGTTATGTACGTAACGGAGGAGTAGAGACGCGCGCGCGCTTTGATCGGGCGGATTAACGCGGAAATTTACGTTACTGCGCGAAAACGGGACGGAAGAGCTATCGCGCTAAAGCCGGGAAACGACGTCTTCATCGTTGGTCCAGCCACGGAGGGCACTCCGCGCCTTCCGTGTAGACAATAATTATCAGGCGGCGGAGACTCTCAGGTAGCCGCTCCGGATGCAACGGTACGTCGTGCAGATGCAAATAAAGGTGATCTACGACGGTGCAATCGCGCTCGGTGGGCAGCTCACGATGGCCAGGCGTCGGGCTCCTCCGTTTCTCACGATGCAGTCCGCACAGAGAGAGAAGGAGAGAGATAGATAGAGAGAGAGACAGTGGAGGCGTCTAGAGATCGTATCGAGGGAACGAGAAAATCACCATCGTGATCTCTGAAAAGGACCTCGATCCGCTACCTCCGATACGAGTGTCGTAATCAAATGAACGCGTTTGATATGAGTTGTATTACGAAAACGGCGCAGAACACCATGTTCAGAAAGATAGCATACAAGTGATTAGCGACGTAGCCTCGAGCAAGGTTCAGTCGACGTTGGATTATTATGTCGTTGAAGGAATATTCTGCGTAATATTAGCAATGATTTCTCGCAATTTCCATATGACACGTTTATTAGTTATAATTAAATTAATTATAATTATATAAAAAAAACAAAGAGAATAAATTTAGAAAATATAATAAAATAATAATTATTGAAAAAATAACTTTTGCAAATTTAATTAAAATAAAGCTGTTAAAGAATTGATAAATAATTCATAAATAAGCTTGAACTTTTGTAGTGAGATACGTATGTGAAATTTGGATTAGCGAATCCATTAGTGGATCATTACTTGTGGTTTCTCCAGCATCCGTTAACTCTATCCACAAATTAGCCAATTATCTCTCTATGTGTCCGTCTCCTCCTCTATTATATTTTAATATATAGAAAATTACGATATATTCTAAAAATATCAGAAAAACAGTTATTTGCCGGAGGGTCCGAAGATGAAGAAATCAGATAGTCGATTCTCTAGCGTGTATACGCCTAAAATATTGTCTACAATAACAAATCGATAGAAAACAGTTACTCGAGAAACTGCGAAGAATTTCATTGACGACGACGTGGCAGAACGTAACCTTTCTCAACCAAGTGTGCATCAACGAAACGATTTAGTATTGCCGCCTCCTCGCCGTCTTCTCTTCTCTTCTCTCCTCTTCTCTCTCTCTCTCTCCCCCTCTCTCCCCCTTTTTCTCTCGTTATCGATCTCGAACCGCATCGCCGACGTGCAGCAGAGGGGACAAGTCGCCTCTGGCCTGGAGTACGACGCACGCGCCATGTTCACGTAATGACAGACCAGTCGTAGCGCGGCGCTTTCGTAAAAGTGTCAATTCCACGGTTACGATGCACCAGGCGACTCGAGGTACGTCTAGGTAGGCCAATCCCCGGTTAAATTTTCTCGAGAATTTTTTTTACGGAAGAAGAAAGCAAAAACCTTGGCACACTGGTCAGAAACGTACGCGTACACGCCTGAAAACGAGTACGTAATCAGGCGTAATTAGCCTGTTGTGCCGCGGTAAAAGGCCGCATAGAGAGAGAGGAATAGGTGACTGACCCCTCGCCTCGGGCGGGGTTCACCGTGGGGTCTCCAGCAGAGGTCGAAAGGAGTCTCCTTCCACTTTCCTTCCCCTCTCCCGTGCCTCCCCCGTCCCGGGCCGGTCATGGTTTCTCCCACCTTACTTCGGGTTCGACCCTTCCCTCCACGTCTTCTATACCGCGCCGCGCGTATACGTCCTATTCTATCACTGGTAATTTATCCCTCTTCTCCCGGTGTCCTTATCCCTATCTATCGTTCGTTTTGCCATCTATCGTTCTGCGTTTTCCCTCCGTCCATCGTCCGCGCGCGCGCGCGCCCGCGGGGTCAATAGCCTCGACGCGATTACCTGCGGAAGCCGCCGCGCCGTCGCGAACACTTTTTCGCACTCATTGACGACACTGAATTCTTTAATACACTCGGCAATGTATTTTATTAAGCGCCCTTGTATTAAAATTGTATATTGAACAAGCACTGTACATTAAAGAATTAACAGTCTTGTTCAATTTTTTTTATCACACTTTACAGAATTGTCCCAAGTAGCACCGGAAAAAAACCTACTTTATACGTCCGCATATATTTCTTAATTATTCATCGTTCCATTATTTCGCGCCTATATATGTATATTACCAAGATAATTTTTTCTACGCTCTGACAATCTCTTATGCCTTATCTCTTACGTCTCCGAAATAATGATCGTGTTATGAAAGATAAGAATATATAGTATTACGCGTATCAAACAATTATCTAAAGCTAAGAAGTTTGAAGTAGTCCCTTTAATCGATACGTAGAGAGAATGAGAGAACTTTTTAATGACAATTTTATTTCCCGCTTTTCCCGTTCGCCGCCGTGTGCAACGCCGGGTGCAACGGCCTCTTGGAAAGGGCCACCACCGAAGGAGCCGTGGATTTTTCGACGATCGATCGTGGAAACTTCGTCGGTGGTCGCCGCGAATTATCACGCGACCGGCGCGGTGGTTGCTCGATCGCCGCGCGTCGCTCCTCCACACGCGATCGCGCGATGACTCCCACGAGGCCTAAGCACCTCGCAGAGGTGCACACCCAGGCCCAAATTATCCTCCTTAGATGCGAGCTACAATTAGTAGCTTGGAAAATTCTGTTACAGTAAACATTATGAGAGATAGAAATATTATGACAAAGTTATGACAGAACGCAGGAACACGTGAGACGAGAAAATCAAAACTTGATATTGTTTGACTTTAATTTTTTGGTACTTGTTATCGGATAATGGATAATAGAATGTTCAAGCAAAAACTGTGCACGAAGCTCGATTTCTCGACCTACCTTTCGAGCGCTTAATGGTAGGTACGGTCAACCGAGCGGAGAGAAATGGAGAGGAAGGAAACGATACTGTGTTTTACTACTGGCTGAGCATGACAAGCGTAAATTTATTTTACAACGTTTCGCCGGATTAGTATAGCGTCCTGGCCCGCCGCGGATGAATTAAAAGCGGCATTAGATCTATTTCATATCAAACGAAAAGGTGAAGATCGTTCGAAACATGATCGTAATCTATGAAGTATTTTCGTACCTACAATATTAATTTTATATAAATATATTATATATATACATATATAATATATAATATTATAATAAATTTATATAATTTTTTATATAATAAATTTGACTGAATGTGAAATTGTCTATGTAAAATAGGATATATATATATCCTATTTTACATATGCAATTTTGTTCGGTCAAATTTAGATGATTTGCCTCGTGTACGATGTTTCTTAATTCACGCCTATATCAATCGTTTGGTTCTGTCGAGTAATCGGCTTAGCGTTCTCCAAACCGATAGCAACATTTTTGTTACCTTGCGCGGTAATAAACGGTACACGCCGTGGTTTAATAACGATTTATCGCACTTTTTCCGCTCGTCGCGGTCAGATCGTGCGCTAGGAAAACTCAACGCGTGCTTATCGAGTGCTGTAACCGCACCTGTGCGTTTTTGCCGCGTTAAAACGCGGCCATCATTTTTGCACGCGCGCAAAATTAGAATCTGCCGTCGTGAACTGATCAGTAAATCTGTCGGTTCTTGCGAGGAAACGTGACACGGGCAAATGCGTTTTCCTACCGAAACAGGTGGTCGTTCGAAAGAACTCACGCAAGAAATTGCGTATTCCCGACGCTCGAGCTTGTTCACTTATGGTCTCTAACCATTCATGCGATCAGTTTAGAATGTCGAGTGATTCAAATTCTCTATTTCTCCATCAACGAAATGCGTTACATTACGCGTATGGCGAAGCGTAAATAGAGACACGGTGCTACATAGTATAGTATTATTATATAGTATATTTAAAAAATTGACAATAGGTCGAATTCACAATATCTACGAAAATATACATTGACAATTGATTGTTTATACAAAAATATATCAAATTTGATTGCGTAATGCATCTAATGTTCACGGTAATCTATTACGCAATTGATTCTAATGACGTGACGTTCTGACGATCTGACCGACGTCCGATTGATTCATTAGTGTCGATTGCTCAATAACTACGGCAGGGAAAGTGTTGCCTCGGTAGCGAACTTATAGATTACACAAAATCTCTCTCGACATAATAAAGCATGATCACGCTGCGTGCATCCGCGATAATTCGAGCAACTTTACTCACTCTCATACAAACACATACATGTACAGCAATTGCTTATAATACGTATCTATATAATCTTACAGCGGATAGTCGGTAAATCTCTATAATCTCAAATCAATCTTCCGTTGCATAAGATAGATATAGATTTAAAAAATTTATAAAAAAATTAATAATTGATTCGTAAAAAAATAATGATTAATATTTATATTCTCTATAATAAGTTTCTTTGCTAGAAATTGTATCCAAAGACAAATACAATGTACATAAAACCTATATATGTATGTAGATTATCTACATATGTATAATTTTATATTATTTGTACCCTCGACCATTTGTTTTGCATGTTTACATGCCCTGTGTATAGAGTTATTCAGAAGTATAAAATTATTCTAATTCGATGTACAAAATTATTCTAATTATTATTTCGGGAGAAAGGTCGACAATCCCGTAAATTTATTCTACCGCGGTGATAATTCCAAAGACCTTTCGCAATATAATAGTAATTACCACAACGCAACTTGCCATGCCCTCGCTAAAGGTTACTCGCGCATCATTATTCCGATTTTCTATTGACTGTGCACGTAGATATTATCGATACAACACCAGGCTTTGTCCCTCTCGTGTAGCACCGCAGCTGCGCGATAGTCGGAACAGGAAACGATTAACCCTTTTAACGTCGAGAGAAGTATGACGCAGCGCGGATGAAACGCGCGTTCTTCATCGACCATTTTTCTGCGCACGATCGATCAATGCTGACGATTCTTAACGCACACAATTTTGCTCATTAAAATAAGACTAGATGAAATACAGAACTTAATAAAACTCTGACTTTCTTTTTCAGCTATATATTTTTTTTTTTTTTTTTAATTTAATGTTACCTTTAACGCGAAAAAATTTAATAAACGAAGGTATTAGAATATATCGCTTTTTAATTATAATTCAATTTTATTATTTATTATATTGTGTATATCGCTTATCCAAGTACCTGCACGGATATTAACAGTTGTGCTGCAAGAAGATAAGCCGGAAGCAGGAAGGATACAGCCTGCGGTAACGAGAGATCCGCGATCTTGCACGGAGGTGCAGGAGAGTATGTATCTATGGGAAACTTAGGATCGTGGTCGTATGTAGATGGTCGCGAGAGAGGCGCTAAGAGGCCCCATCGTGTATCGCGCACGAAGGAGGTGGTCTATTAGTGATTCTGTGACCTTCTGGAACAGCGAAGGAGGCACCATATCTGCGATCGGCGCCGATAACGTACGAGACGTTAACGTGAGAGACCGCGCGATTCTCATTCCGAATACAAGCGTTTCGCTTTAGACTTCGCAAGCGACACCGCGTGCCTATGATGGGCCGCTCTTTTACGCGAATGCTGAAAACTCGAAATTATAGCATGAAGTTAAATAATTATAATATAATTAGCTTGAAAGTAATTATTGCTAGTGTAATTTTGTAACGTTAAAATTAATTTCGAATAATCGTCGAATTGAATGACATGTTTCTCGAATGAGAAGATTTAATTTCACTCGCTTACGATCGCTAATAAAATTTCGAAAACATGAAGGTAATATACACGATACCATAAATAATATAATTAAACTATAATAAAAAAGCGATACATTCTGATTATATTAGAAATTCCGGAGTGAATAAATGGCAATATTGGAACATGTTCAATATACGTATATTTAATAAAAATCAATTTAAAACAGTTAATTTGATATACGTTTATTTTATTATCGTGTAGAAAAGAAATATCCCTCGTATGTGTACTCTCATTGAAATTTATGGCGAAAAACCGGCTTTTCCAAGAACACAAAGTCGCATCATTGATGGAGATAAGATCTCCGAAGAAATAATACACGGTTGTGTGAGGTTCTGCCTCATTTGCGAGGCCGGCAGCAAATATGCCTTACACAGGATCGCATCGACAACCTCATATCACCATATTCGACATGCATTAACTTCGAATGCGCGTCGACCCGGGCACGCGCGACGATGCGCGTAAGATCAATCCGCGTCTCTCTCGAAGAGAGGCCGCCCGTTTCGCGGCGGAAGATCGAAGGATATTGAACCTGTCGGCAAGTTCTCCGCATGTCTGAATAATGCTAATGTTCACGATAAATATGTCCCGCGATCGCGGCCGGGGCCGCGAGACCAGATCGTGGAAATTCTCAGAAATAAAATCGAGGTGACGTGACGCGCCTTTAAACTTTTCGTCGTGAGAATCGTGCCGTCAACGGATTTCGTGACGGCATAAATAAAATGCAACTCTACATACATCTATATCGTTATTCGTTTATTACTTCTCGATTTTTCTTCTCATAATTAATTTGTCTTATTATAAATACGTATAGTAATGGAAAATAAATACGCGCAAATTAATAATAAAGTAAATCTCAATTAAATAAAAAAAAAATAATTTCAACTTTAATAAGCGTTAATTTTTTCTCATTCGAATGGAACATAATATCTACATTGATTGCGCATTAGATTACCAATAAAGAAACGGTTTATTTAACCCACGAGAACATAGACTTTCTTCTAACGTTATTACGTTTAATAAAGAATATGTAAGTATGCGTTGAACGGTTTATCAATAAAAATTTTCTATCGAAACTTGTAAAACGGTCATTCTGTCTACCTTCTTGATTATCATAGATTTCAACTGGCGCATCTTGATACGTGATATCAATTTGCGTGAGTTATGGAGAGCCACGTGGAATTCCGCAGCGATATACAAAAACACCAGATGAATGAAGCTAAGAAGAGAAAGACGAAGAGAAAAAAGTTTGCAATATGCGATTGCGAGGGGTTGCCGCTGTGTCCACGTCGCGGATTCCAGGGATGCAAATTCGCCTGAGCTATCGTCGAATCGTGAATCCCTTTCGCAAGAATTTTCGATACTGCTTGCGGAGAACGAGGGAGGGCGAAGGAGGGAGACAACGAGAATCGGCCGCGGATATATAATGCGACTCTCCTCCACCCTCCGCCCTCCACCCTCTTCCACACATGTGCAGCACCGCGCGTGTCGGCACGACACGGACGGATGCACCGTGTGGGTGCATCGTTGCACTTGCATCGCCGCGACCCGCCGCGGATACATGATGTATAACCGCCACCGGGTTAGGTTGTGCAGTGGCGAATATGCAAACCAGCGAGCCCGCCCGGGGTCAGATTCTCCCTCCCTCCCTCCCTCCCTCCCTCACCCCCTCCCCCATCGAAGAGAAACGAGACGGTCAATACAGAAGGAAGTCATAAATCATGCACGTACGCGTATATATACATATATTCCACGCACCCTCCTCCTCCCTTCCCATCACGTACACGTTCGTATCGCATCGCGACTCGTTAACCCTTTTAACGTGTACAAACACAAGAGAAAAAAAATATTCTACTCCCATGTAGCCAGAGCAACCATCTAACCGTTCGAGACGCTCGGAAATAAAGGACTCTGAATCGCGATCGTGGCAAAAAATCACTCGCAAAATATTCTCGGAAATTCATTATAAGAAATTCATTCTACTTATACAAAGTTATGTTCAAGCGACTTCAATTTCCCGATTCATTATCCATCGCATTACTATTTCACGTATAATTACTGAAATGAAATATTCTTAAAGAGAATACTGAATTCCTTCTTGAACACCCTATGTGCATCGTCGAACAGAAATACTATCTTCTTCTGAATGCTGCCTATGTATGCACTTAGAGAGACATTTGCAACGATCGATGCCCGACGGTCGCGAATGCACGCTACAAGTAAACGTCGCATTTCGAAGCGATTACATCACCAATCGATCGAATATATAATAGCCGGCAGGAAGGACGTCTTCTTCCCTACAGACTGTATCGCGCAAAACATAGTGCTTACGTTAGGAGGGTTAGAACAGCAGACTTAAGAGTAATGATGATTGCACGAAATAAGTCTAATGGTGTGTCGTGTTACGATCGCGGACTATAAAGCCACTTGCATTATATATACACAATGTATCGAGAGTCAAAAAAATTCATGAATTCCTGAGTCAAATGCTAATTAAACCGGATAACACGAATAAACGACAAACAAAAGTTTCGAGAATCTTGTGATATATTCGCAGATTTTATCCCATATCTTCATTATAAAATAAATTTTATGCATGTTAAATTTATTTTTTTAAATGAAATTTATGATTAAAACACGAATATTTAAATCGATATAAAGTTACCATTATTTTTACAAGATCCTTGCAGGATATTAGAAAAGTCTATTTCTGTCAATAATAAATGCAATTATCGCGTCGGATCGCGCGTTTCCTCGAAGCAATTCAAAATTACATTACTTCCGCTTCATCTACAATTCATCTCGAAGGATTTTATTAGACGGGCAGGCGAGATCTTTTTGGCCTCGACGTTAATAACTTAATTCTCCATCGCGTTCTCTTCGTTAAGGACATAACGGTGAACGAGCATAATGATGATCCGCGAATCAAAAAATCGCGCCCCAATCGATTCGCGCATTGCGTTTCGCAACGTTGTATCGCTGATTTACGTTAATGACTAAAGCCGCGCGGTCAGTCGGTTTTGTTAACTTGGCGGCGGCGCCAATCATAGGCTCTAAGCGCGATAAATATAGATTCTGACAAGTCGTTAAAGGTGCGCGCGGCCGATTCCGACGGCGGAGTCGATCAAAAGCTCCGCGAATCGGCGCGGCTGATTGAGATTTATGTTGATAACATCGGTCGAGCTATAAATACGTGCCGCACAAAATTACATAAATCTATTAGTGACGGCCACGCCGCGAATCGGGCCTCCCTGCCTTTTGCTCTCTCTATCTCTCTTTCTTTCTCTCTCCGCGAAGCACTCTCTTCCTATTTCCTTCTTTCTTTCACCGTTTCTCGTTCTCGCTGCGACCGAAACACTGGGCACTTGAAAAATTGCTTATTTCTCGCCGGAGAAACGGAGCTGGTTGAAAAATGATTGCAAAAGCAAAATCAAAATTAATTGTGCTCTTAACGCGATAGCTGCTATTTGAATTAAATCCGTATTTGATATTTCGATACTATCTGACGTTGATAGAATATGCCTCACGTGTAATATATGGATTCATATAGACGCTGCCTATATCTCTTTGAAAATTTTTCTATGTTGAAATCCGTATTCATAAGAATTCAAAAAATTCATATCCAATATATTAATTTCATATTATTTTATAAAATATAATTAGTAACGCGCGCTTTTAATTTACCCTTTTTTTAAGTTTTTATTTAAATGTTACATGGATATCTCTAGTAAAGTCACACGCGCACACACACGCATCAAAACAATGTAATAAATTTTCTAATAATTACTTTTTGCTTATTTTCGGTGTTGAAATGTATAATTAATCCTCTCGTTTCGCTTTGCCAATTCATCCTGATTTATATCCTTGCGCTATTAAGAAAGACGAGTAGTTAAGCTGCGTTTTTTTCTTCTCTTTGAATATTTATTCTGCTCGAATGCGTTGAGTATGCACGAATTAAGTTGCAGATGCTTGACTGAATCTTTACTGCAAAGTAGTATAAACTCTTTTTTCCTGTATTTCGTTATAAATCAACTTTCGAGTCGTAATTTATGGATATTGAAATAATCGGCTACCGTTATTCTCACGCTATGGCAAAACGGAGTATTCCAAATACTGTTCGCATGATGGAATTGCAGATGAAGTGCCCCCGACCCCGAGAAATCGCTCGAGATCGAACGGAATTGACGAGCGTACAGGTGCACAGACGCTCACAGGTGCATCGTTACGCTCGAGGGGGCGAGGGTTGGACAAGAGATGGGGGTCTCTCTCTCTCTCTCTCTCTCTCTCTCTCTTGGTTCCGCATGGTGAAGAAAAGCAAGCATTCCTACACGAGTTCAGGTCGAAGATCCGTAATGATACCAAAGTGGAAGAGGTCGATAGAACGAAGATAGTCCCGACGTCCCGAGTTCGGATCGCGAGCACGGTTGCAGGACTAGATAGGCCATCGACTTCGACTTTGTACGATCCTCCGAGCGGCACTTATCCCACTTGCGAGCTATTGCAATCGGTTGCGGTGCCTGGCTACCGCCAGTAGGTCAGGCGCCGTTGCCTTCGAGGGCACGGGAACTCGCGTCGGTGCCCCGCAAGGGTGCCGAGATGATTTTCAGATTGAGAAAACAATCGTCGGAATCGATAGGTGCAACGAATATCGCTTAATATGATTGCGAGACGAAAGAAAAGCAAGCGGCTAAAATATCTATTTCTCCATCGCGCTTAACATGATTCTGTCACTAAATTAATATTCATGAACTTGTCATAAAAGAAGATCAACGTATTTATGTTTCGGATCTTTGTGTCTGTGTGCGAGGATGCTGCAAGATTCTATTGAAGTAGAGTGAATTGTACAAAGTTAATGTAACCAGAAAATCTATTTTTATTAGACACTAAATAATTCATTGAAAAAAGTAATCTCGTCTGATTGCTTCTACGTATAATTACGGTAATCTTAAAATAGTCTAGATGTAAACAGTATTGGCCTTGTAATATTAAATTAAATTATCGTACATATATACCACGACATATATATCGCGTAGAAAAATATCGTTCCCTTGTCCGTCACCGCATAAATTTACTGTATCTATCATCGGACATCTTTACGGAATCGGATAACTTTTCGCATCTTATAATGCACGTGCGGACAGATGCCAGCATACAAAACGCCCCCCGTACTTCTTACGCGAAATAAACACCCATAATGCAGTCCAATAATATGTTTATTGCAATAGCCAATTTATGATACACCGTCTATAAGCATCCTGTATTTTTTTCCACATACATACATACGACGCGAAGTATATCGCCTCGTAATGCGAACGCGTTATTTGATTCACTTGCCGTCCGGAGTCGACGTGTTTTCCATACGCAATGTTATTATACGCCGGTTTAACGCCTGTGCTTTAATCGCGCCTTTCGACGGACCTCGCGATTCAACGAGATCTTAAACGCGACGACGACCTGGACTAGAATGACGACCGTTAGCGGTTAATCGGCTAACGGTCGTCATTCTGAATAGTCGAGTGTAAAAGAGAGAAAGGGCGTAAACTTCATTACGCGGCGGTTCTGTACGCGTACTTTACGACGACGGCGGTTTCTACACGAGCTCCAAATTTAATAGCTAACCGAGGCTGTTAATTTGTGCAACGAAGCGTCAGCTTGGTATAAAGCGATGTTTGAATGATGAATTAATACGCGCCATATAGAAATTTAATCAAATGAGTCAGCATCACAAGATATCTTGAGGTCTATCATGGAGAAATCTGTTACTTCATATCGGAAAATATAGTAATCACGATAATGAAGCATATAGTGATCACGTAAATAAAGCAGAATTATTTAGAAAATTTACATTTAGTGTTTTGTTGTAATAAATCTGGCTCTTTTTTATTACGGAAAAGTACTCATTTTGTGCTATTTCAAATAAAAATTATGAATCAAATTTATTGTTAAAAATGGAAAAATTTTAGAATGTGCATTCTTAAATATTTTAAGTATTTGTTAAAATAATATTTATTTGTGTATAGTAATAATTAAAAAAAAATGATAGAGTAAAACTACAGAAAGTATAACCAAGATTAAAAAGAAATATATCTTTACATTTTAGAATAAATAATTTCTTGGTAAATTAAACTGTAGCTGCTAAAAATTAAATATTCTACAAAAACAACAGTGTAAAATAAATATTATCATCCTTGTTTTTGCAATATATCATTTTGTATTAAAATCAGATTCGATAATGAGCACTTGTATTATTTCTTACAGACTACATAGCATAACCTTTTTTCTTAAATATTATGTATTGCATTTTTTACTACTATACGTCAATCGAGATATCGTTTCTACCTGTCAATAATCTTACGTGACAAGCAAAACTCTGCTCGGACCGGAATCTGAGGAGTTTGAGAAACGCCACGAAAATCCACGGAGACTCCGGCGGAATCGTCAGTAATATCGCGGTGACGCGCAACCTTGAGCCGACAGCATTATTTATCGGATTAAGCGCTGGCAACGGAGGAGGTAGACAGCCGGGACGTATCGTCCAGACGAGAAAACGGTCCGAGGCCGAGCAGGCAAGGAAGGTGGATGCTGGTGCTAGTGGGGGCGTGTGATAGTTCAAGTCGTGAGCGGGCAGCCCCGCCCGACACGATCGCGGAGCATCTCCGTTCTGACCCCCGCTGACTTACCCGAGAGGGGCCCTCCACGAGCAAGCAACCCCCCACCCACCCACTCGCCCCCAACCACCCCACGAGACAGCGGTCCCACGAGAGGATCCTCTCTCTCCTTCCCCTCTGACGACCGGACGCTCGCTACGTCCATTTCTCGCGCGTATTCTGCTCTTTTCCTCCCATCATCCTTGCCTACGAAACGGGCTAGAGTCACCCTACCCTGAGGCCCGCTGACGCCGCCAAGGGCACACCGCGAAACACCGTTCGCGGGCATCTGATCGAGGGTGGGGGCTCGACAACGAAGAAGAACCTTTTCCACTTCTCTCTCGGGCAAGAGAGAGAGAGAGAGAGAGAGAGAGAGAGAGAGAGAGAGAGAGAGAGAGAGAGACGAGGAAGAGAGGAAGAAGATGGGATGGATGAAAGACGAAGAGAAAGAAGAAGGAAGGAGGGAAGAGAGAAAGAAACAGTGATAAGTGTGGGAAGGGCAGGTTGCATAAGGTCTAATATTATGCAAGCACACACAGGCTCTCTACTCGAATGCGTTAGATCCCTTGGGTCCTGTAAGGTTCCCGTTCTCGTCCTCGTCTCCCTCTCTCTCCCTCACTACCGCCGTCACCGCGCCGTTCCGCGCTATACACATCGGCGTACACGCAGAACATAAGGCCCCGGGTACAAGGGAACGATTCTCCTCGTCGGGATACAGCCTCCGTACGTGTGTAGGTTTACGCTTCTCTCGCGCCGTGCGCGCATGTCCTTTCCGTGTGAGCGCAAGTGTGTGTGTGTACGGCTCACCCTACCTGCATAGAAATCGCGGGAGCGTTGAACCCAGGAAGTGGCCATGAAATAGTCATTCCTGAAAGGTTAACTCTCCTACCGCATCTCGCGGGGCCCCGAGGTCGAGCCTGAAAGTCCGGAAAGTCCGCGGTCGACCGGGAGAGACGGATGGGATGCGAGAGGGTCGACGGAACGACCGTGGAAGCGGAGGAAAGCACGGGGGAAGTCGAAGAGAGCCGGAAACCCGTGGCTTTCGCGGTTCGCGAGAAGGACTTCGAAGGTTAATTGACTGTAAAACACACGGGATGGATCGCAAGTTACTGGGACGGGTCCGCCGGAACGAAATCGCTCCTCGCCAATATCGCCGTATCTCGCGGTCAAGGATAAAACGTCAGGAATTACAAAGCATGAGGAAAGTTAATAATTTTTTTTTTTAATATCATTAAGATGTCATATTCAATGCTAGAGTTGACCAAAAGTATTTAATATAATACTAAGGAAAAGAATAATATATCGCGTGACACGTTGATATACTTGTCATGAGATTATTAAAAATCAGAATTACTTCTATAATTATCAGTATTTATTATTGAGAAAAAGATTGCGAAATTTTAAGTCCCTTCATGTCTCGCGACACCTTTGGACACGTCGGACGCATATGCGCGCGATGCAGATGAGACGGAGACTGCGAACGAGGAAGAAAAGGCCCTCGTTCCCACAAGCTACGCTATCGGACTACATGGATTCGAGAGCGCGGGGTCGAAGATCGAGCGAAACGTCGAACGTGTCAAAATTCGAACGGGCCGTACATATACAGTATATATCCCGACAGATGGGAGAAGGCCGCTCGCTCCTACTCGGACTATACGAGGCGAAGTCCGAGGCTTCGCTCTCGCCGTCTCCGTCGCACCCGCTCTATCGTGGCGAAGTGCACGATGCGGCCACGGTGAGTACCTCTACGAAGTAGTAGTACCGGGGTATCCCAGAGGCCGCAGGGGTCACAGGGCGAAGGCACTTCTCACGCCCCCGCCATGTCGGAGAAGAGCACCCCACTTAGACGAGGCGTACATACCTTAACGCGGCCGATTAGTATACGCGCTTAATTGCCGCTAACGTGCGTGCGTGACGGCAAGTATCGATCATTCGCCAGCCGGCGCGCACCAGGAAAGAATTCTGAGGGAACGGGATCGAAACACAGAATCATTCTCCGTATATACTGCCTAATTAAAGCCGAATTTAATTCGTAATCCGATAGCTTGGCAATTGTATATTTCGTTATCGGATTCAAATATTGGAACATTTCTAAATGATATCGAGACGCTTCGTCTTGTATTCCTATATATTTTATATGTTTGATAATATACGATAGTAGGTACGTGTGTTTTTGTTTAAATAAAATTGTAAAATGCCGGAACCAATTTTAATTCGCTGAAAAAGGGGAATTTTTAAGTATTATAGGAATGCTATAAATAATACACATCATTCAGAAAAATAATTGATATGGCCTCCTTTTACCGACTAATCCCATGATATCTTGTGCCGTATTGCTAATGATTAATGGGGCGAGCTGACTCCTCCGTTGACGTATAAAGTCGTAGAATTGCGAAATTCATAATTTATAGCCTTTCGACTAGGAGTTTCGCGATTTTTTTCAAAGGAACGGGATTATGAATTGATTATATAGTCCTGATTACGTAATTACACGCTGACCGATGTATGTATCGCGAACTTGGTTACGCGGCAGAGCATAGCGATCTATTATGTGTGTCTTCACAATGAATATCTCTTAACGACGAGAGATCAAGGATTCAATTACGGTGTTAATTTTGCCGTAAAGCAATCACGGGCCTCACGGAAATTTATTAAAAGTTCACTCTCCGTTACGCCTTTTTTTCACGCGCAGGGCGCTTTAGAACAAGCGGCGTCGACGTGCGGGATTACGGCGTTAATAATGCGATGAGGCAAGCGACTGGCTGCGGCCCAAATTTATCACCAACAGAAGTCAATTCGTTACGACGTTTCTCAACTTGGCGTTCCGCGGCTAATTACAGCGTTAATTATACGATCGCTTACGCGCGGATACAAAAATTTATTACTCGCAGAAGCCCATTACGCCATTTTTCTCATTCGTCGGACCGCGCGAAATTATGTGCTTAATGGCCGTGTTAATTATACAAAACGCACAGTTACGGATACGGCGAATATTTATTGCAGCCTGACCTCGATTAGTCACAATTTTTCTCGGTGTGATGTGCGAATCAATAGATGTCGATATCGATCGGCATTAACCGTCGCTTCGAGCCGTTTATCGCGCCGCGAATCTATTAACTGAAAGCCCGATGTTCAAAGATTCTTTGTCTCCTTTGTCCGCACAGATTACAGTCGATTTCGCGAAATTATGAAAATCCCTATCGCGAGGACGCGATCGGTGCATCGCGAAGATAACAGAACACGATAAAGCGACTTACACCTGATTCGGTCTGGAAGGCTCAACGATGTGAAACGATTGGCTTCGATCCATGAAATGTCAGCCTGGCAATTGCTCCTCTAACAGAGTAAGTAGTGAGTAGAATATAGTCGTGAATATAGTCGAATAGACATAATGTCAAGGCAACCGCGTCGCGCCATTGTACACAGCAATGAGTTAAAGAAGCGATGAATCGTTCCGCATCAAAAGAATGAACGGCGCACAATCTCCTTCGATCGATCGTAGATCGTAGATTTGAAACTTCTACGGACGTTTACGCGGTTTCCACCGAATAAATATTCAAACCATTGCATTTTTTAAATATTCAAATGATATTCATACAAGTCGTAAATAAGAAGTCGTGTAAATAAACGATGCAATTAAAACAAAAGGAAAAAAAAAGAATTGCAGCATGAATAATTCGGGGAATGATGCGGCAGTTAAGCGGCAATTACATTTGCAATGCTAAATTGATAGAGAATGTGGACAAAAAGAATGCAGATCAGATGGTAGAATGTTATTTTTAAAAGAGGAGTCTATTAATACTACCCTTTTGCATCGCCAATAAACAGTGAAGCTTAATTAATTATGGAAGCTTAACAATTGAAGAACATGGAGATATTTACATTGTTCGAAATACGGAACAAATCGAATACGGAAAAACCTTTTAGAGAAAATTCGCGTATTGCGAATTTTATCGATTTACGTTATTTCTCGCTCTCGTATCGCAGGTGCGGACGATGCGCAGCAGCAATGAACACGTTTCAATTTTGCTAATCAACCATGATGAGACTTTCTAGATCCGGGGGCACGTCAAGGATACTGACACTTCGCGGGCAGCATTATCCCATCAACGGCATTAAGCTCTCTATCCGGCGTCTTAATTCGACCGAAATTCGACCGTCTATAATTTTTTCGAAAGTATACCGCCGTTGCCGACAATCTTTTAGCTGATGCGTCTCTCTCGGCGAATTAATGCCGCGGAAAAAAAACGCGTTTGCGCTTCACAGATAGTACTATTTAATTCCTCTACACGCGCTGCAAATTGCTATAAAATGTTCGTCCGGCATCTCTCTCTCTCTCTCTCTCTAAGAGCAGAAAAAAGTGTGCAAAAACAAAAGTTAAAACTCTCGTCCGCGCCTTTTAAGTATCACAACGCGAGGGTCGATACCTGCACATTTCATAGTATCCGAATATGCAGACAGTGATGTCATTACGTATTCGCGATAAGAGCATTCTCTGCTGCTTGCATATTTACAAATATTTACATACATCGAAATCTTTGACATCGGTAAATTTGTGATTTTTTATTAATGACGCTCCAACTCGCGGGATCTCTTATTCGCACGTCAATTCGATTCGAAGTGATTCGTAGGTTCGTATTTTTATCGAACATTTAATAAATGTAGCCGTGTCTAATTTTGAGATTTGCTTGATTAATATGAGGACCGCGTTTTCATCGTAAATATTGAATGGAATAAAAATATTTAATTACAAATAATATATAGCTAATAATTTTGGAGGCTTCTAATAAAAGTATAACAAAAAAATGTGTTATAAAGAGAACGTATCTTTTACACACACAAATACACATCTTATATTCTACCTCCTATCTACAATTTTAAAAGCTTGACAAATTATTTATATATATAATATACATTGTATATATAAATATATATGTAAATATAAATATATATTAGGTTTTGGAAGAAACATTGTTTAGCTTTGTATCGGTCTTATCACATAGTTCGCCAATTTGTAATTTGATAATTCTTACTGATTAATAAATATTTAGAGAAAAATTATTTTCTGATGTCACTTGACAATTGTAAGCTTAAAAACATTTATTTCTACAGAATCGCTTTCGAAAGTATACAAAATGAGTTCAATCTTGAGACTATTCTTTCCCCAATTGGATGCGTTTCGAGATGTCTTATACAACTCGGCGAGTTTAGATCCTCAAAAAGAATCAACGGAAGGAGGAGCAGTTCGGGCAGGAATGAACAACGGTACTGAGAGATGGTTTACAGGTTTACACCGTGACGAGAACGAGAAGATGGCGCAACGTAACATCGGCGTTACATAAAAGCGTAAACGGGTTTAAAGATTTCCCTCGCGCCGCGCGGTCCCTCTCAAAGTCGAACCGAGAAACTCTTCTCTGCCATCGTTCGATCAGTCGTTACACCATTTCGTTGTGGCTCTTACAAACTTTCCCGTCAGTTCTCGCGCCTCTACCCCGGGATTGATCGCGGAGATCAATCGATTACACATAATAGGCGGGGCTGACAAACCGGCGCCGGCATTGTTCGATTCCTAAACGAATATTAATTGAAATAGACTGACTAATAAAAGACAAGTGACGCGCGTAATTGGTTTAATTACCGTTACGCTCCTGTCGTCGGCGATAAAGCGAAAATTAAATATGCGTTGGTAATTGTTATAGATAAAGGTTTCATAAAATAATTCTTTCCGAAAAATCGATGATATATATGTATAAGAAATGCAGTCGCTTTTCTTTCTAATCAATATAATATTAATTTTACTGCGTAAATAATTGTTTAATTTTTAAAAATTTGGAATAAAATTTAATCCTAAAAAAACGTTTAATAAGAACGATATCTCGAATGTCAACCTCAGCGAGATAGTGTCGACTGTGGAACATATCGCGTTTCGTTATTAATGCGGAGAGAATTAAGGAAATGAAATACGTTTCCCTATGGACAGACGTATGTGCGTAATGCACACGTCCATGTGTATCTATGCACAACTATTCAATGATATCTGTGCGTGCAAGTATTCATACGGAACGCGCACAAGAGCGAGAACATCTAAGATCCTATCGCCCAATGCTTCGAGCGCGATATGACCACCGCCTATCGCTACCGGTCTTACTACCAGTCCGACCACCATTCTCGATCATCGTTTCGCCATTCAGCGGGGATTTATCTCGATCGTCGTCGATAGCTAGACCGCGCACCTGCCTCGGATCGCAGATGATTACCGAAGCTAAAGTAATAATATTTACGAAATGTTAATAACTACTTAAAAAAAAAAAAATCTCTGTATAATTTAAATAGAAAAAAACAATGTGTAGTATAAATTATATAAATAAATTATGCTTAAGATGAGAAGTTTATATTGTAATTTTTTTTTATTATCTACGTTTATTATAGATTACGAAAACCGTTACAATTCTAAAGAAATTATTGTTATGATATTTTTATTAATACGTCATAGATATTATTAACTTGTTACAATTTCTATGAAGCGTTATCTTTCCTAAGTAATGTGACATACTGGACCATAATGTTCGTACGACGCCATGAATTATCCATGACACCTAGCGACACGATACGTCTGTTCCCATTCGCCGTAATAGCGACTCGATCGTTTTATCATTCAACTAGGATTTATCTCGGACAGCGAAACACGCCTCTAGCTTGCACCCGGTTTCTGATAAGAATAATTTATTACGATAACGTCTGTATAATGTGCTATCTCTGTCGCTCTTTGGGTCGGCATAAGCGGCGCTTGCCTGCCCGTAATATGTCTTCTCGTTTATCCTCTAATCATTCGCGAAAGACTGCATCATTATTATCCGAATAAGCGGGTGTCGTTCCCACGTGGGCGTCTAACGACGCCGTCATTTAATAGACACTTAATCCGCGTAATCGAATAACGCTTAATCTCAATGTGTCGTTAATTATAGTGTTTATCGCGGAACTACTTCAACGATACCTTACGATCCCATCTCTCGGCAAATATCAAGCAGATTGTAATCAAGAGCGATAATGACGTCGCAGTCTTAAATGAAATTGTGCGTTTCGCATCAAAATTTTCACTCAGAACGACGCATTACATAAATTACTGATTTTCACATTTTCACACGTGCAGTCGACAAATTAATGTATAAAGACGGAAATATCTTACATGTCGATCTACTGTCATCAATGTTGTGAAAAAAAATTAATACAAATCAACATCTCCACATAGAGCGCAGATTATGTATGATGAAACGATGACAATTTATATTTAAAGAAATAAAAACCGCGAGATCATCCGAACAACGGGATGACAACCGAACGTAGCGAACGATCTTTCACCATCTTCCTGCTATCGGACCTGCTATTTGAACGTTTTTTCGCCTTGTAAAACCAAAAGATTACGTCGGGCCCGTTTTAATACAGTTACGCATTATCAAGATCGCGACCCGTCGGCTTCCGCCGGTCGAGAAAGAGCATGAGTAATTAATCAAAGACAATCAAACTCTGGGAGCGTCGGCTTAAGCCGACTCCCAACGGGACGGCCCGCTATCCGTCATCTCTCTCCTCCCGGTTGAAAACCGGGAAAGAAAACGGTGATGGTTGCGCGTTGCAATTGCCGTTGCTCACCCGGATGTGAATTATACGAAAAGCTCCGGCGAGATGCACACGGTTGACTTTCTCCGCGAGATTCCGCCACTTTTTAACGACTGGAATTAACGTCCATCTGTTAATTCCCGCAAAGGACCTTGCCGCGCGACTTAATTTCAGGCTCGTTCGCCCACGGATTGTCTAATTATTCACTGCCGCGAACGGATAAAGACCTCCGCCGTTGTCGGCGCAATTCGGGGTTTTGACAATTTTGCGTTAAAAGCAATTAAAACGTTGTAAAACTCGACTCGTCGATTGTATGACGGTTTAAAAATATCCTTTATTTAACTTTAACGGTTTATGTGTGCTACATGCGAATGTGTCACTTGATAATTTTTTTTAATTACACGTTGACATAAATTGAAAGAAGCTAGTATTAAATTTGACAAGTAAATTATTTTATTAAGCAGAGCTAAACGCACATCCTTTTATCGCAACTTTTCACGCGCGAGTATCCATAGATTATAAGAGACTTGATAAAAGAGATAAAACTAGAGACGACTGACAGAATGAGCGTATTAATTCTTATATATGTCAAACATTTTCTCTGACAGATTCCAATAATTTTACTTGCTCGAGATATCCTTAATCGCATCTATCAATTTTGACAGCAGTCCGATTTTATTGCATCAGACTCGCGAAATACGGTGTCGAGCACGATCGGGTTTAGCATCGGTGACGGCGGCGACGACCGAGACTCGTGCTTGTGGTGCGTATATGGCATCCACGCACGATCGGAATTTTCCGATAGCCATGGCCGAACAGCGAGTTACGATCGCGGACGCGAGAGTCAAGGAAAAGGCCAGACAACAACTCGGCGATCTTTAATATCCGTTCTGCGTTATACGTATATCGCCGCGGGCGATCACCGGCACGGCGGAGGTTTTTGATGCAAAACAATAGAATGTCGATGTCGAGGGACCGAAGGATGTATAACATCGACCACCGACTACTCCTGGACCGCGTCTCGCTGAACAACATCACCCGAGAGTCGCCGTTTCCGTCTCGGCAGGGAATGTCACGTGCCGCGGATCAAGGATGTTCGATTCTGAATCGATTTTTTAAAGAATCTTCTCTTATCAAAAAATCGATTTTCGATTCGTTAATAAACATGTCTTTAGGCTGACTTTAACCTAATAACAAATTATTTTATTCTTTATATTGGCAATTTTGTTAGCGCATTTTAATTACTTTTACACCTTTTAATTGTAGATTTATTAATTCTAAAACAAGATGTTTTTATTTTAAAAAAAATAAGGTCTTTCTAAAAAATAAGGTAATTTTTAAATCTTGAACTTATGTCTGTTTTTTTTTTTTTAGTGAATCCATTTTTTTTAAATGAAAATCGAACATTCCTACCGCGGATACATCGGCACGAGCGATGCCGCCGTTTTTACGCATGACGTGGTAAAGTGAGTTCCGGATCCGGCCAGACGAAGGTCCTTAACCCGACGTGACGTGACTTTTCATGGGCAAATAATGACGTGAGATGTTATATCAAATCTTTCGCTACATCGAATTTTTTTTTCCATATAAAAAGATGGCACGACCTCTCTGCGGTTCTGTAGCATGTAAAATTTATAACAGAATGTGTCATTAATATGCAATCCTTTACACGTCGGAAGAGTTATAGCTAAAAGAAAGCGTGTCTCGAACGAAAACCATTCCATAGATTAGCATGCCACATCGCATCGCTGGGAACGTCGAGCTGCACAATCTCGTTTCCTGCGCCTGTTATTAATGTCTGAGAGAGCCTCAGATATCCCGTATATGAATGCTC
This sequence comes from Lasius platythorax, assembly GCA_963971435.1. NCBI lineage: Eukaryota > Metazoa > Arthropoda > Insecta > Hymenoptera > Formicidae > Lasius > Lasius platythorax. The sequence goes on along the minus strand of OZ020540.1, from coordinate 2,310,800 downwards.
TCGCGCCGGTTATTTTTTTAATAAGTAGCAATCGAGTTTACGTAATTCGCGATCCTACTCGCGCGCTTTATAAAACGTTTGTCAGAGTTTATTTTCTTTATAGCATAAACGCACCCATTAGGTGCGAAAGGATTAACGCACTGGTAAAACGACCGACCGCTTTCCAACAGCGTAAATCACGAAATCCAAGAGGATTTCGCGCCGGAGAGATTCGCTCGCATGAAGGTGTATCGATCACGACGAGCGAGCGATAGAAAGAGAGAGTCAGGTGCGTATATATATATATATATATTAAACGCGCGATAAAAGTAATCCTACCTATTCGCTACCGGTTATACCTACGACCAACGATCACGACGACGAAGGCCCGCAGGCGAGGACTACGGGTTGCGACCCCAATCGTATTCGGATTCCGCTTTGCGCAGGTGTGCGTGATCATTAATCCAGAAATGGAAGTGAACGTTGCGAGAGTCCCCCGAACGCGCTCGTGCTAGTCGCGATTTCTTTCCCGTCGTTTTCGCCGTCTCGACTGCCTCTTTTCTCCATCTTTTTTTCTTTTCCCTTTTTTTGTTAAGCGCGATAAAACAGAGGCGTGGCGCGTACAACTACCTGCGCGAACGATTTTGCGGTTTTTAAACTATCGAGCGTCGCTCTCAACGTCGTCGTCGTCGCCCAACACGCTAAAACGCGCGCGCTAAAGCGATTTTTTGCGGCTCGCCTCTCTTTATCGAGACGATTACGGCGTTTTAAGATGATTTCAACGGGCTTTTTTCTTTTTTTTTTTTTTTTCTTCACATACACTCGCGGCTGCAGCTCCGCCCGCGGCGCCCGCTCTCGCAGCCGCCAACGAGACCAGATTTCTCTCCGTCTTGCTTCTTTAATCGCCGGCGAATCGGCGATGAACGCATCGACCTTGAGACCTCAAGGTAGATCGAACATCTGTCTACGCGCTTCGGATTATTATTTCGTAATTACGGCGTGCAAATCAGGGTGGTTCCTCGAAAAAGTTCACGGCCAGTTGCCTTTTCCGTTTTCTATACAGGATATCTTGTAATTATCTCTCTTTCAGATACTTTGTCGAATTTTAAATCATTGAAGATAATTGGTCAAAAAAGAAATCCTTCTCGACTTTTAATTTTTAATGTCAAATATTTTGCTAATTATAAACTTCAAGTTAAATCTTAGAACAAAATTCATGTAAAAAAAAGAGTTGAAAAATAAGTAAATTTGCCAAAATATGAGTTCAATAAAACAATATTCAGTTCTTATTAAATTAAAATATAATATTGAAAGAGAAACTTGCGTTTGGCAACCGATTGTTGGATACTCACATACCCAGGACAAATTCGTAATTTATTCACCGGTATTCGCGAGTACCATCTCGCGTGGTAGTAACGACGAGGAATTTAATGACGGCTCCATAGGTCACTCGCTTAAACGTATGCACACGGACATACGCGACATACGAGTTGCCTATTGCGCGCATGGATTTTCCATAGAATGGTCAATCAACTGGTGGGCTCGTCCGCGCGCGGTATGCAGAAAAAATCCAAACATAATTAACCCATAAAGCAACGCAATCGCCGGGTATCTCTCTATGGTTTATCCATAAGCGAGAGTCGAGGCCACACAGCTTCGTGCCGTAGTGTTTTCTGCGCGTGCTGCATCTGCACCTGTGTGTGCTGGTGCGCCGCACCTGTACGCGGCTGCGTAAAGGCGAAATTACACGGTTCGCTTTTGCCGACGGCTTCGAAACGCGAGAAAAACGAATCTCACGCGTTTAAATTTAATCCAATTTTACTACTTTTAAAATTCATCATTTCCGTTGCATTGCATAAGAATTATGTTTATAGATAATTAGGTTTAAATAGAAAGAAAGTGAACTTCGAAAATGTCAAATCTATGAAATTAAATTGCATTGCACGGTTCACTTTTAATAAGGCGATTAAATACAAGCTCGATCGCGTTCAATACATTCGCTTTAAACGATTCACATTGAACGAAAATTTTAAAAGTCAATTGTATAAATAGGACTTAAAGTTGTTAAAGATATATGCGCGTATATACGGTCGGCCAAAGTAACAGCCGATAAGTAGTTTCGTATACGTGCAGTTCGTAAGATAAAATTTCGCTGCCTTGTAAAGTCTGTGGAATTTTAAACGCGTCTCTCGAATGTCAGGTAGGTGTATGTCTTCGCGTTTATAAATTAATCGATTCGACATTAATCGGAAGAAATTAAAAATTAGCCAAATGTATTTTAATCGGAAAAATAAGAAATTACTTCGAATCGCTGCTTTCTACTCTTCGTTCTTATTACAGACACGCTTGATATACGTACGCGGAAAATTTTCATAAAATTAGTCATAAAGTGAGTGTCCCGATTTCAAATTTATACTGAAAAAAAAAATACCGTAAAAAGCGAACGTATCGCGAGTACGCTGTACATATCACGGAAACCGCAATCGTGAACGCAGCCATGAACGAGAGAGTTCGTCCTGTCAGGCGACTGCAAGTCCGTGAACAAGTGCAAATGCATTCTTTCGAGCTGTACCCCCGGGGGCAATAATACCGTGATCGCGTATCACTGTCGCAAGATTCGATTTAAATTCCAACAGTATACGTGTACACGGCAAGGAAAGCTAACATAAATTTTCGTAGTGATGGAATCTAGTACTTACCGGTAGATGCGCAGAGCGGCGGCGGCGGCGGCGGCGTGGGCGTCGTCGAAGGTGACGGCACTCTTCTTGCGGTGGCGTTAATTATCGCTGCCGGACTGTACCGCGGCACCTGCAACACCACGGGAGTTTTCACGGACAGGTCCACTGGTTCCAGCTGCACCGGCGGTCCCGCCGCCTGCAACAAAGGAGAAACATGCTCATCAATACACAAAAAGAACAAATGATCTACCAGCTTCTCGAGTGTTTGTGCAAAATTTTTTTGCAAAGCGCAGAGAGAAATTTTGTTGGTCTTAAAATGTGAAAAGATTAAATGCAAAATGAATAAATATTTAATTAAATGTTGCGAATGTAGTACCTATTATAATATTTTTGACCTACTCAACTGTGCACTTCACAATTCAACACACTTGCATACAAATATAATAAGCTATAAATTACTATAATAGAGGATAATATAAATATTTTGTTCGGAAGAAAAGATTCTTGATGCTTGAATAATGTAAAAATGTTTTGCGGTAATTTCGAATATAAAATCACAAAGACCTTTCTCAATTTTCTTACAACAAATTATTACGTCTAATATATAAGATGTGTATTTTAAGATGATTGTGTGCTTTAGAGAGTCGAGACGATTCGTTCGCGTAGGTGTTCCCGCTCCTCTCGAACTCTCAGATATTGAAGAACGGTACGAAAAGTAATCTGAGCGAGACTTTATATTAAATCGTTCTAAGTTAATTCATACGTATTTCGAAGTATTGTGATGTGTTGGCGTAAATGAATATTAGTATAATGTACCGTTGCAACGTGGCAATTTTGCGGATTATTATTTTGCCCAGCTGTGGGATTCGATTTGACGAGACTTAGAAGCTGCGCGAGTATAATTTCACCCACGCAGCATCATCGATTGTCATATCCGAGATCGTCGAGTTAATGTAGTATCGTAATTTTTTTTCGAATGCTACACGCGCGATATCGACAGGCGAAATCGACGGACAAAGGTCTGGTCTTAGTACGTGACTTACTCAGCGGCAGTTTCAATAGTCGATGCTGATAGCAGGCCAAAGTGCTTAAGCGCAATTAGCATAACTAGCGTCGGTAGTGACGTAGACTAATCACAACCAGTTCCCACGAGAGATTCGACCGGCCTCAGTCTGTCGGTCGCTTGTGTACCTTGCGCCGTCTAATTTCTCTGTGACACACCTCCGATCGTCTAATGACCGACGGAATTAATAGTCAATCACGCGAAGTAACCAATTCTCATAGTTTGCGATCCAATTGGATCGTCCAATTGGAGCGTCACCGATATCGAAAGCGAGACGATTGCACGGTAGCGATACTTCTGATTTTAAATACCTTTCACGATATTATACGTATATATTATTATATATACGATAATATAATATACATCGAGAATTAAAGTATTATCAATTATATATCGAGATATGTGTGTATTTGTGTAGATATGTTAGTGTGTACTTTATAAGAATTCTGAAAGATCTAGTATATAATAATTATCATATGTGTAAAATAAATTAATAAAAAGAAAAAAAAACAATTATACAAGTCAAATTTTTAAAATTTTATTAAAATGTAAAAAAAAAGAGAAAATAAAAGAGTAAAAATACAAAAAAAAATTAATTAATTTTTTGTTTCTAAAAATACAACAGATATTATACAAAGCAGTGTTCCCACATGCTGCTACTACTAATAGCAATTAAATAATCGCAGTGTAATATAATGCGAGGAGGACGATTCTTCTAGTTGTATCAAAGAAGGATCATTTTCTAACGGCCGGTGATCGATCGCGCGTTCGCGTCAATATCGAATTTCTGAAACAATCGTGCAGATCAAATTTACAGTATAGCGTGATTGTTTCCCCGGCAACAAGCTCTTGACGAAACGTGGGAATACTCGTGCGCACGTCGACAATGAAAAGCTTGCCTCTTGTCCGCGCCGTATATACCCGTCATAGGATCAAACAAATGGTTCGTGTCGTGAAACACGATACAACGCTAATAGCGCAACTCTTCGAACGACCGACGGTTACACCGGCGGTGATTGTAACTGTAACACCATAGCGCGATTAACAAATTACACGTAACACATCCGCGCGCGCAACGACTCTCCGTGCGCATTACGCTCCTCGCAATAATTTATAACGGAGTTTTGCCGGTGCTTTTAAAGAGCAGGGCTATTCAAATCATTGTAAAACTGCAACGTTCAGCGAAGTAACGTCCGATGAATAAAAGGCTTTACAATTCATCGTTGCGCAAACACGTATTATAAAACTAAAATCTAAATCACGGTTTCCGTTACTTCAGCATCACATATAATCATCATTCAACATTTTTTTCACTTCTGATACTTTTTTAAATGATTTACGGATGTATGAAACTGTAAATAAATTTTAAGTTTAACAAAGAATTAAAAAATATTCTTGTTTAATATAATTTTAATTCAAAGTTCAATTGTATCAAGATATTTAATGATATTAAACGTGTGTGTCAAGATATATTTATATATTTTTATATTTATATATTTTTAATATATTATTTATTATTATATATTATTATATTATATATTATTTTATTATATATTATTTATTTATATATTTTTAAATAGTGTATGATAAATCTCCGCGTGTTAATCGCGTTGCTTAGTTCGCGCAACCTATTAAAGAATTAAACTTTCGCGAAAACAAACGTTCTTGAGTGTGATTTTCGCTTGTGCATTTAGATATATCCATGTTTCGAAACGTTGATGGCAAATGGTTAATAATGTACCGCGTTGTAAGTGACGTTGCAAATAAAATACGCCGACAGCGAAAACGAGACACGCCTGCCGCCTCTTATGACATACCGCGAAATCGCGGTTCCGTCGATTCCGAAAGTAAAGGCACTCGGCACGCGAAACACGCCTAACACGCGGAGTTCTGGTTTCTGGAAATCGCAGTACGTGCACTTGTTATTCATGAGTCGTGAGATGAGCAAGACGACAAACAAGACGAATGTATTTTTCGGCCGGGCAAAAAAAGTTGCAAAAGACGAATATGCGCGCGTCACGTGGGTTAAAAGCGGCCACCTTCTTTATGTGTAGCGCGGTGATAAATTAAATAATTAAATCTGATATAAATTTAACGCACGCGATAATAATCCGTCGTAAATTGTGTATACCCGTGTTGAGCAATAAATAATTATAAACTAATAAATTTTAACGAGCCTGTTGTGGGGAAACGCAAAATCGGAAATGAACAAACTGCATGAAACGCACTCGGTGCGTGCGAAAAAAAAAACGATATGGAAAAAGATGATCGGCAGTTCGTCGATGGATGAAATCAAACGACGCATTAAATCGTCGATGACTAATGAAAGACCGAGTAAACTGTTCTTAATGATTCCAGTCCGCACACCGCGAGGGACGTACGTAAGGATACATATATGTATCCCTGTATGTCTAAATAAGCGCATATAAGCGTAATATAGACGGGCGTGCTCTTACCTATGTATTACGTGTGTTCTCACAGTAGCGACCCGTAATGAGAATGTAACGTTCATCAATCATTCGTTGAGCAATCCACGAGACTATACGAGAGTCCCGGCGGAATTAATTTAATTACTACAAATGTTTCAGGGTAAAAATGGTCGATGTGCGATCGATGCCGCATCGTCGACTTTGTTATTCCACGGCACACGATGATCTGCGTAGTCTTTGGCCTTCCCGAGGCAGCTGAAAATGAAGTGATGGGGAGGAGAGGTAAACAGAAGCGTTTGTTGACATTCCAGGATTTGCCTTCGAATAATGATTAGAGTACAGCAAAGTAAATATATGTAAAAGTATACGATTAACACATTAATTTTTGATATGTAAATCAAATATTGATTGATAAAATCAAAAGCAAAGAGAAAATAATTATAAAACTATAAACATAGAAACTAGGCGAAGAGAAAGAAAAGGAAAGAAAAAACCGTTAATGAAATGATATTACATTCTAATTACTCGCGAAGCAATTCATTTGATTAAACGCGCTCAGAGAAAAGCTGGTGTCAATAGTGGCATTGAATGAATTGAATGAAATGCTTACACATCAATTCTATAAAATTTCTCATTCATTTATAAACGTTTAATAAAATGAAAACAATAGTGTTTCCAATATTTCAATAGTGTTTCCAATATTTCAAAATTAAGAGAATCGATTTAAAATTAAATATACAGCTCACATATTGATATTGAATTATTTTTTTATATTATTTCTAACATTATATTTCATATTTAATCGATCAATCAATGTCTACCGTATTAGTTTCATGTTTTTTCGTACTTGTGCTTATTATTACTATTACTTCTTGACAAAATATTCCGCGTTTTCTACTTTATAACATCTTGTCGGACGTGTCTTTCAACGAATCAGATCGACGACGTTAATCTATTTCCGGGTGCATGTGCACACACTCTCTCGCCCCATTAAATTCCAATAATAATTTCTTGGCGAACATAGCGACGTTAATTATGTCGTTTTCGTAACGCATAATGGCGGAGCTTATGCATTACAGTATGACATTACAAAAGGATCATACTAGATGTCAGTATTTTCTTGTCAGAGGTAGTGTCATGTTTGCGCGAATCTTCTCGCTCTTCCTCACGAGATCCTCGCATAATGTAAGATAGACACATAGGTACCGGTCAACTATGGCGCATATATGTGGCGCTTTGTCTTCGAAATTATCGGTAAGATCTACCGTAGCCGAAGTAACTGCCAAGTTATTACGGAGATAGGCCTATTACATATTATACACGGTTTCTTTTTATTGCAATCGCGATGCAGCGACGGCCTCGACGGCGCGTGTGAGATTAGCGCCAATGTAGACATTATCCGGAGATAAGGTGTTTATGGAGCAATTTTTGCATTAGTGAATTAGTAGTCCGATCGGAGTATCGTGCCATACTGTTTTTACTGATTTCACCGCACGCAGCAAACTACATCGAGATTTTGTAGTCTTGCAAAGAACGACAATTAAAACGTAACGTAGCTCGAACATGCTCGAACTGAGCGAGAGATTTTACGCCTACAAATACAACCCCCAAGCGCGAATTTATTATGTTTTGCAAATAATCATGTCTCCAGAGACTTAATATTCCGACGAAACGTACTTCAAAGTACCGTAAGCCAAGCTTATACGTACATATTATAATATATTACAGCGCCTCATTTTTCTTTCTGTATTATTGCTCGAATGAGACATTATTTTTGCACGGGGAAGTCATTTTTTACCCTCTTCGCTCTTATATGTCCATCATCCCGGATTCGGAGCTCGGTCCATTTACTCGGTTGTTTTTAACAGCTCGTGTGTCTTTTGCGTTCATATATCACTGCGACGGAACGGCAATCGAGCACATCGCGAGTACGCGTCTCTCAGTTGCCGAACAGTCTTTCTCGGCCAGTTCATTATCGTCCCCGCGATCGGACGCGGATAAATCCGTCCCCTCGGTGCGCCCCGCGGCTAATCGAGATCGGCCAAATTAACCGGCTGCACACCGGGTGCAGCGACCTTTGGGGAGCGCGACATTATACATACTTGTTTATTCGACGCGCATCCGCGCGCAACAGCCTTTACCGAAAGGTAGAATGTTCTCCCCCTCCTCCCCTTCTCGGATGCCTATATATTTTTCGCTTTATATACACGTTCCCTTCACGTGCCAGATATTTCTTGCTGCTCGTGACCGGCTGCTGCCGAGAACTCTCCAACGAATTCTCGCCGCTTCCGCGTAACATGGAATAACAACATTTTTGTCATTCATGGTTATAACGTAAAAAAAACGTCCCGCGTGCGAGAGTAACGCGAGGTGCGCAAGCAGATCGTGAGCCAAACGACCGCCGCAGTCGTGCCAATTAAAGGGGCTGCGACGCGAGCTCGGTGATTTCGACGAGTTATCGCATTTATCCTCCGTCGAGAGGAGAGGAGATTACGAAACCGTCAATCAAGATGGGAGTCGCCATTTCGACGGCTCAATTCGATTCGGCTGGGGAAATGGTTTATGACACCGAGGCGAGACGGATCTTTATTTGGCAACGGCAGATCTCGTTAGTCGTGAACGCGGATGAACTGAATAGGCAGAAAAAGAGAGAGAAGCGCTCGATTCCCGTGGAAGCGTTAATTCGAGATGCCGCGACTTGACATTTCCATCACGACCGAATCGCGTTCGCGATTTTTCTTCCTCGTATACGCTTGCCGCTCCGCGTATCTCGGTCATCTGTATATAATCCGCCTTTCAATTTGTTTTTTTTCTGCGATATCTGTGAAAAGATGAAATCATCCTCGGATCGAACGTGAACGAATTCAATTAGCGCGACTATCGAACTTCGACGGTGGTCGATCGTATGTAAATGTGTGGTCACCAATCATGGACACAGATATACACGCGTATCACGCTACAATGGATGTTATATTTAGGAGTTCCACTATTTATGTGACTGATACTGAGACATATAATTTATCAGCAACTGGAGCAAATAATATAGTCACAGCCACTATTTCTAGCAGGAAGAAATATTGTAGAAAACTGATCTGATGTATAAATCAAATATCAATTCCTTCTTTCTCCTTCTCTCCCAATTTCTCTTTTATAGAAATAAAAAAATATTGAAATAATCCTCGTATTTCATTTTGTTAAATAATAAAACAATCTCAAGATTTATAATAAATGGACTAAAGTGAGATCATCGTATTACTTAGAAAACCGACTAATTACTTGAAAAGCAAAGTACGCGATGAGTACTCTATGGAAGAGCGCGTCAGCCGTTCGCATCTCTCGCGTCTACGAATGCTCTCGCCGACGAAAAGAATCTCGCGCACGTTTCACAGTGCGAGACACGCCCCGTGACATCATCGCGGTCCGTTGATGCCGAGTCCCATAAAGGCGAAGTGCAGCGCTAAGAAGAAGTGCAACGAGAAGGAGGCGTGGGGCCAGACGAGGAAGGAAAGACGGACGAAGGAGATCCAGCCAGAGTCGGGCGGGCCGAGAGCGCTCGAGCGCATCAGTCGCGGGAAAGAATTCCGGGCGATGTTACAGCTGATGCGAATTAAGCCGCAGCGGATTTATCATGCAGCAGCATAAGAGACACTCCCTGTTGTCTCTTCGACTCTGCGCCTCTGTCTCTCCGCCAGGAGCGGATGTACCAGATTTATCAGGAGACGGCGGTAAAAATTTTAAATTAAAAATCCAGCAAATTTATGAATGTAATATTAAAGCTTACGTAAATAAAATTAATCTTTTTTGCAAAAAAGTAAATTCGAATTAAGAAGAAAAATAAGAGAGTTTACACATAAAACTTTAGCCTAAAATCTATTAAATTACAATTTTTCAAACCGATTACGTCAAATTACTGAAAAATGCATTATGCTGAGATGTTAACTACTTATTTTGAGTTTTTTATTGCTTATTGTGTAGAAATATAATTCTTACATGAAATATATACAACTTAAAAAAAATTAACAAAAATTTAATTTCTGTATAAAAAAAAAACACTAAAATATTATTTAAAATATTTTAATAGAAAACTAGAAAAAGAGTGATTAAAATATTTAGAAATGTACTACAAGCTGCGACTGGCTTTTCATGTGGTCTTTTCTGTCAATCCGTCACTGGCTGCATCTTCTTCGACAGTCTCTTCATCACTACTTTTTTTCCCCTGCCTTTCCCTCCTTTCGTGTCGCCTCCTTACTGAATTCGCGGACTTATCGCGCTCCTCGTAAAGATGTCATTGATTATATGCGCCATTCGTGCGCTGAGATATTATGCGTAGTATGAATATACCGTGCAATAAAGATGTCTTTGGGAGAATGAGTTTGCTGCAACGCGACGCAACTGTATTGGTGAAAGTCGCGACGTTGGAGAAAGAATTGCGGCTTAGAATGTATTCAGCTAATTGCATCTGTCCGGCGAAAGAATAAAAAGAAATGATACGGTCACCGTTATAGACGTCACTAAAGTGTGGAGATAAATTTAACGTGCGATGCCATATCGACGCATGCATCAAGATTATATCACTTTACCAACGTCCACTATTCGAATTTAACGCCGTCCGGAGATAACGGCGTTTTCACACAAGATTTCTCCGTCACAGGTATGTTCAGATATGCACAAGATAAATGCAATAATTTAATTAAAAAAAAATACCGTAAACTTTATAGAAACTGGTGCGTGATATGTGTACGCTAATTAAATAAAGAGCAATTAAATATTATATACGGTCACGTAAGAAATTATTGATCCCAATTCTAATTAATTAAATAACAGTAAATTAATTCGCAACTTATTAGGATGGGATTAGCGATTACTTGATTTATTATTATATTAAATTACTTGATCGTTTTATGAATCGCGAATTGCCTCTTACACAAGGAGACATATTTAATACAGCACATTCGCAGCCTTTCAATATATTATAAATTGAAATTTATTTTGATATATATCGAACCTGTAGTCATCAATTTCAGCAGCAACGAATCAAATTAACTGAATCATGTTGCGATGATTTATAATTCGAAAAGTGCATCTCCATATACATATATATACTCTCGAAACATAACCGTCGCAATTTATCGCGACTAACAATCGCGGGAAACGTGAGAGAAGGAAAAAGAGGGGGAGAGAGAGAGAGAGTATGTGTTACAAAATTTCAAAGTCGATAAATAATAATTGAAAGAATGAGGCCTCGTATTTTCAGAGATCCTTCTCGCTCTGGATCTGGCAGTTTTTCGCGCGGTACACGTCGAATCGACTTATTCTTATACACACATATATACGTTACGAGACGTATACTCGATGCGCATCTCGACGCTCAAAGATGTCATTGATTAAACGAGCAGGAAGCGTCGAACGAAATATTTCTGCGCGAGTTCTCACCCACACACACGTGGCAACGCATTATGACGCACGGACGTATGAATAGGCATGGCACTTGGACTCTCTTTCTCGAGAGATGCGCTTGGGCGTGCACGCAAGCTCTTTTATGATTCGAAAGCCCTCTTGGCATACCAGATGCGTTCTCTATTCGAGAAGAGAGAGAGAAAGACAAAAAGAAGAGTCGCGTTTCGAGAGAGCATATAATAACTCGCGCTGAGAAATAGTACGGTAATGGAATTGTTTCTTTTTGTTCGTCGGAAATGTGATTAAATCCATAATGACAATCTTTTCATCGCATATAATAATAAAGACCAGTAATAAATAATGAAGTAAAATTAAAATAAAAATATTATATTTCTACGTATTTGAAAGAAAGAATAAGATCTACGTATATAAGCACATAAAATTTCTTCTTCTCCAATTTTATACGGTAATAAAGGTCATTTTGTTAACTCATATAAATATAAAACAGAAATATATAGTAAAGAGAGAAGCAAATCACAAAAATCGATTTATTTAAAATAGACAAGTAAAAGTGCCGTCGCGAGATGATTTCATCTGTCGTTCGAAGGTCGCTTTTCAAAAAATGTGTCACGCACAAATACATTATATAATGCATTTTTGGGCATCAGAGAGAGAGAAGAAGAGAAAGAGAAATGTCGATGATATGTTGAAGAAACAATTCGGCTACTGGCGCTCGCGAGATTTCTCCCCGCGGTGGCACACGAGTCGCCAAGTTAATCCGCACCAGGTAGCCAACTTCATTATCCAACTAATTATTGGTTCATTAACGGTATACCGGTGGTTTATTGATGTTAACGAGCGTCGCCGCAAAAATATTGCCGCCCCTTAATCGCGGCCAACTCAGTCGGGAGCAGAGAGAAGTAAGGCGCCGCGTCCTCCTTTATCCTTCCCCTCTCGCTCCGTCTCTCCTTCTCGCTCATCTCCGGTTCGTAACCGAACTTAAAAAAAAAAAAAGAAAAAAGAAAAGAACCGGTTCCGCGTCATTATCGTTTCAGAAACTTAGCGCGTCCGATTCGATACGGCGAAATAGCCGGCGGAATAAAGTCGATAGGCGATACACCTGACGCCCGATTTTCGATGATTATTTCGCTTGCTCGAAGCTCGTCTACACTACGGATAATGCTAAGCGATCCTATCGACAGTTTATATAACTATTTCGACGCAAGATACATCGTCGGAAGCAATTAAGATTTCATCGTGTCTTTGGCATAATCCTCGACTAATCACACCATCAGAATTTATTCTTCTTCGTGAGATCATCCATTCTTTTAACCCTGGCCTTTTTTAATATTAATGTTGCGATAGTATGATATGTCATTCTTTTAGTTAATACGAGAATGTTTTTTTAGACTCTGCCGAAAATCGACAAAAAAATCACAAAAATATTTTAAGACATTAAATTATATTTGATTTTAATTATTTTAGTAATTAAATAAAAATTATTTAATTAATAAGTTAATTATTAAATGAAATAAATTAATAAATAGATTGATTATTAAATAAAATAAATTAATTATTAAATGAAATATGTTTTACTAATAAAGAAATTAATTAAACTAAAATAATAAATTATTCCATAATACAAGAGAGTTTAATAACAACAAAATAATAAATGAAACATCGCTGAATAATTAAACTATCATCATAGTTTTTTACTTTTTTATGAGATATCTCAATTTCTTCGTGCCTGTAATCGATTTAGCGCGAGAGTGCGATTGAAAGAAATTTCTTCGTCTCGTCTACTGAAGTTTCGAATTTAGACGATCAAGTTGTTATTTCAATTAACGATTACACGGTGTTCGAATGCGTTTCGTGTTGTATTTCCCGATGAACGTTCAGCTTCCCTGATAATAATTAGATCGTAACTCAGGAACGCCTAATATCTCCATGTATCCGCGTAAATTTTATTTGAGTAATTAATCAGAAACTTATACATACTATTATTTATCGTAACGTCAATAGCCGACGGACGTCTTTGTCGTTGTCGGTGCTTAACGAGATCATTGTCCTCATCGGTATCAACAGTTAATTCTCGTGAAATGATTTGTAATATGAGTTACAAGATGTTTTATTTCGTTTCTGTTATGCCTCGTGATTATTCGTGTGCTTTGATGAATCTCGATTACATTGATGCACCGATAATAAAACGTATTAATTATAATTACACTTATGCGCTCGTCAGATATAAGATTACTGTTGCAGGAAATTATGAAAATGATATATTGTGGTTATAACGTAAATTCTATAATTAACTGTCATTAAATATTAAATTACAGCTATTGTATCCGCCATGGAAAATTCACATTTCTGCATGATTCGAAATCTTTCTTTAAATGCAATTTGTGCAAATTAATTTTTAGCAATTATGACCTTGTTTCGAGAGACATCCATGAAAGACGCGGTTTAATGTATTGTGCAAGACAAAAAATATATAATAACAGAATCGATTAGATTCGGTTATATTTCGATTGGCAACGTGCTGCTTTCATTTAGATTCTCTATATCTTTTTTTACGAAATCATCGAGCAGCGCCGATGTGTTTGCGGATAGCCTCGTAAATCTGTTATCCACCACTATTTATTATAAGACGATCCTCGTTCCTCACAACTTAAATGCATCAAAAGCCCCTTATTAAATAAGCAACAATAAGCGCATTATCGATCATAAGCCTCAGACGATCAGACGTAATGCCTGATCGATTTTTATCTCTTCTATCTCTCTTCATCGGTCTAATCTTTCTTTCTCCTTCTCAAGCATATATCTCGAATGAGCAAAATCTGTTCAGGAGTGTCACGATAACCGTTCCATCATCGACTTCCTTAGAAGACGTAATACGTCACACCATTACGACGATATGTGCGACAGGAGCTTCCCGTCTGCTGTTCCCCAAAGCCATCGGAAGAAAATTCCTCTGATGGATTTCCAATCTTGGCGTGATTTATCGGCATGGTCTTATGATTCAGCTGTCGCTCGGACCACCGTGACCATCGCGCATGAATACCGTAACTTCTTTCACGCTTCTACTATAGATTATATACGACGAGAATATTAGACTCGCGCGCACCATCAGGCGGGTAAATTGATGCGGCTGATTATACGTGTTTTACAGAGTTTCGTAAGCGTTTTATTTTATAGGGTTCCAGCACGATACACACACCTGTTGAACATGCACGTGATGTATTAGCAATGTACAATTTAACTTAATTAATTTAGATTGATACTATTGGTGCTTGTATTACATGATTATACACATTTTCTATCATCTTCTATTAACACGATGTACTAATCGGCTTATGCCAACTATTAAGATAATATGTCAATGACAATAATTTGACAAGCTATATGCTCTTTTATGGAACATATTTAAAATGAAGTGTAAAAATATTTGCTAAATGTATCTATTCATTTAAACGATATTCTAAATTGATAAAACTTCAAGAGAAAATCATCTTGTTAAATTATAATATATTGTGTGATCCTGCTATTACTCTTTTAAACTATTTGTCATTATTTTTTCTGTCGTAAAAACAATGCATATCTTAGAAAAAATTGCTGTTAAAGACGATTCGAGATTACACCTGACGGTTTGAATCACGACTGACACACTTATGAACGATTTCGTACATCGATATGTATCTAGACGCGCGCCCGATTCCTCGAGAGGAGAAAGCAGAGTCGGCGCGTCGCCTAATTTCATGGGGAATTTACAATTTGTAGTCGGCTTCGGCTCTATCTTACTACTCGTTATTATTGATTATCCGCTCGATCGTCAAGACCGGCAGCTGTGCGCGAGTAACTAGAATGATATTCGTCGGCTATCTCGAATCCAATATAACGCCAGAATGTCCGTCCAACGTAGATTTTATCTCATAAATACGCGTACGATATTCTCTAACCATATGCACAAAATAATCTCCAATGTAAGATTTTTATTCTTCGACAAATTTCCCGAATGCCTTTTTCTTACTGAAATTTAAATTAAAGTACGAACTTATTTAGTTCTTTTTTTTTTAATTAGACGGCTTTAATTTCCCGCGGAAGTTAAATAGCGGAAAATCTCTAGGAACAATCAGTAAAGAATAAAGTAGCGTAACTACACGCGCAATCGCGTACAAGATTAGATTGAAATTCCGAGAGATGCAAGGAAAAAAAAAAAAAATTGCGCGAACACCTCGCGGATAGCAAGCGTCTGGCGGGAGATGGAGAAACAAGTACAACTGCTACACGGAGGAACGACTTCGTGAGGCTCTTCTCTACGTTGACATTCGAACGTACCGTACGGCAGCGGATGCCGTGCGCTTGCAGGAAGTCGTGAGCGCGGCGGCGGTTCACAAGCGCGCGCACAACATCCAGAACCTGTTTGATTAAGCAAAAATGTCGCTTACCGCACGAGGACGAGACAGGTGGGGGAGGATGCATGAAGGAAGCCGACGACGATGACTAGGATGTAGGCAAGTCTCTTCGGAGATCAGAGGACGCGAGAAAGAGAAGGTTGTCAGTCGATGGTCGCTATCGGCTCGTGTTTACCCGACGAACACCGCTTTTTCCGAGAGATAACGCAACCGTAACGCAACGGAACTACTAATGATGGAATATAGATACGAGCGTCGGTGTATAACAGAGGCGGCGGCGGCGACGCTAAGCCGTCCTAAGAAGAGCCGATTAAAACACGGCCGTGCGGCGCCGTTTTTCACCGTCTGCGTCGGTGTCGACGAGAAGAGTCCCCGGGGTCCTCTATAAGGAAGCGCGGCCCGCTACACCGAGAGCGGACAATAAGCGTGTGCCGCACTGGAAATGACATTTGAGCGGCACTTAAGAGTCCCGAGACGGTCTCCTCGTAAAGGAGGCAGGGCGATTGAAAGGGAGGCACACAGGTGGGACAGAGCCGAGAACAACGATCCGCTGAGAAGGACGATCGGCGTAAGAAGTATCGGATCGTTATTGCTGCCGTACGTCTAGAACGCGACGCGCTTTAAAGACCGCGCGCGACTCCTATATACGGTACTACAAACTGCAAATTTCCACGTCGCGTAAACTATACAGACGATATAGCTACTTAGGGTCTGATAGACGAGCGAACCTCATTTTTCAATCTGCCTCCATGATCTCTGGATTCAATTAAATATATTTCAAAGATGTATAAATTAGAAAGATGCAATTTTTACACATTTTCGGAAAATATTGCAAGATTGTTTCTACTTGAAGATTCGAAAACTTTTGTCTTATGAAAGAAAAAGAATTTAGATATATCTCCCTTTTTTTCGTATAATTATAATATTATTAAAACTGTGCGATAATAATAAAAACTCTATATTTGTTTTCTTGTAATTTTAAATAAAATTTTATCCCGTCCTCTTTTATTCGTTATCGCATAATTCAATTTTAATTTCGATTGCGTTTTGCGTGCTTAAATCGCATCAGGCGGAACGAGAAGGACGGGAATCACTGGTTTATCCTCGTCCTTAGCTGGCTCCTCTCGAGATCAGGCTGAATAATAGCCGAAGCTGGGTAGCTGCGGTCGATCGCTACCGCCGAGCAGCTCACGGGAGAGCCTGTAATAATTGATTAACCTGGACGGGCATAAGAGGTTCACCCGGCGAACGATAATGATATTACACTCGGCAGTGCAACTCGGTTAGATCGGTAGGGAGCCGACGAGCGTCGGCGCGCGGCTTCCTAGATGCATGACTTGCACTACTTCCGCGGATCTCACAATCGGTCAAACCGCGAGTAAAAGCTACCGGTCGGTGGAATGACCGTTGCGTGCCTTTGAAGTCGGCTTCGCGCTTTCGAATATACGAGACGCGGCACCGATAAAATGATATCGACCGTAGAAAAGAGAAGCGTAATTAGACGCAAACTTACGTCCGTCACGAGAGCGTACAATTACTTCGGCGAATAATTTCTTTCTTTCGCGGGGGGAGGGAAGGGTCGGTCGGTTAAAATTATACGTATCGTAACTGTGAGCGAGGGTCGTCACCGCTAATTCGATAACGAGCCACGAGAAACGGGAACGGAGTAACGCTCGCGATCACGCTCGCGCGGTTCTCCCGCGATCTTAAGAGGCCCGGATCGCGACGATTGGCGATTTCAAAGCCGTAATACAAGGTTACGGATCGTGTAATAATAATCGTGCTGTTTATTCAAATGAGTCCCGACCGAACCAACGGCGTGTCGATGTTTATTCCTCGCCGCGGAAGTTGTCGTGTGGGCAATAATCATCGTCGCGGATAATGCGACGCTGCCGCGCGCGTATGTGTGTGTGTGTGTGTGTGTGTGTGTGTGTGTGTGTGTGTATCGACTCACTCCTAATATTATTCCTCGCGCATGTACGCGGTAGCCGGGACACTTGCAACATGCTACGCATGTAGGGTGCATAAGGAGCTAATAATGTATTGCGCGTACTCGCTGCCGGCAAACGAGCAAAGTCCTTTAGTTAGGTGTAACACGTGCGCGCATATGCATATGCAAGTTTTCATAAACGGATATCCTTACGCAGCCTCACCGCTATTACGAGACACGATTCTTTCAGTCATACGCGAGCTCGTTTTCGATATTCATGATACTTCAATCCTCAAGTACACAAAGCCCTAAAGTAAAATGATTTAATAGCACATCTTTAAGACTTATCTTAAGTTTGCTTAGGACAGAGCCGATCAATTGTATGTACCTGATTATCAATCAGTATTGCATTATACATCGTTAAAAGCAATGACAGAAAAGAATTTCGTCTCTTTAAGAATAAAATTGATTAGTCATGCAGTATCTGTACAACGTATCTTTTCTAACGACATAGGTTTCTTGCGAAGCCGAAAGAAACAGGATACAAAACAGTTAAAAAAAAATACAAAAAATGTCTACGTAACATCTGCTTTTCCATAAAAAAATTACAAGGATCTTTACGCTCCGTTAGCAACGTTTTGTTATTATAGGATAGCGACACGCGAGTACCTTCTCGTGGGTGTTGAAAGAACAGACGGAGCAGAGAGAGAGAGAAAGAGAGAGAGAGCTGCAATAAAATCATAGTATCTCGCACATGTAAATCGAGACTTCCACAATAATAGGGCCGATTCTCCGAATCTGGGCACAGCCGAGCTCCCTCGTAATTATAACATTCACTCGGCGCGTCAACGCTCCGCCTAAATAAAGCGCCTCGAAATTGTCCTTGATAAGCGTTACACGACGCGCGTCGACCCGATTTACGATTCGCTGGTCACGATCAAACGCGTGAATCCCTATTTAATTATGTCCGCCGGCAGTGGGTCCACGTGGTCACGAGATCACGGGAAAAAATCATTCGTCAACTAAATCAAATAGAGGGATAGAGGGATAGAGGGGGAGAGAGGGAAGCATCATTATGACAGAACGGAGAATCGCGCGCGCTCCGGTATCGCTCTCGTCCACCGTTCCCCCTTTATTTATGACGCACGCAACGCCACTTCAGAAACGTTTTAACGAACGAACGGTTCTCTCTCATTTATAACAGCACTTCTTCGTATAAATTAAGTGCCTTTCTTCCGATAGTAAACGTCCGCGTCGGTAATTTAGAGATTTAGAAATTGTTGCGCGCGCTACTCGCTGACGCCGCGCCCGGCAGAAAATAATGATGCCTTCTCTGCGAGATGCCGAGAAGCACACGCGGGACAGAAATTCATCCGAGAAATCTCGCCGCGATCAACCTGTTGAGATCTGCTCTCTAATTGTATTCTTTTGCATCGTAGAAAGCCGAGCGCGAATCTTATTTCGAGGATGCGCCTATACTTGAAACCGCGTCTCGCTCAGTTTTATCACGACCGAATGGTTTCTCTCTCGCGCAATTTTTCTCTAGAATATAGTCGGGAATGAGAATACATTAATCGTCTAAAGTCGGTGTGTAAGTATCAAGTTTCACGGTGGCACACCTTAAAGCATGTCATGGGCGAAAAGAAACTAAGCAACATTATATTCGATGTTTTTCTCAAATAGACGAGAGATCTTTCTTAATATTAACATAGGTCGCATTAAAACAGTTTTCTTAATGCAAACGTGTCGAGGCGACAAATCGACTATACAAGAAAATTTATTACTAACAAATAATTGAAAAAATTACTACATAATACATTGACACATGGTTTATGAATATTTAAACGATACGCTTTACATTAAACTTTAATAAGCTAATGATACATTCTGAAAAGTCTTAGCACGCAACAAGAATGATGAACGTAGCGCGATTAGAGTTTTTTCGAGTGTATAATCAATATATTATTTTAGCGGTAGAAAAAACATTTCGTTTGAAAGAAAGATTTATGTTTGGTAAAATATTACGATTATTATTTATACTTGACTGGAAGGGGAGAATATTTATTCTTATGAGAGCGTACATACTTAAAATGTGCAATATTATCTAGCCGCCATATATAGATACGAATGCTATAATTATCCACATCAAACGGAATAATCGATTCCGTTGATGAGCTTTAATTAGATGCTTCGTACTTGGACATGTAATAATTCACATATATATCCTGGTTTCACAGACCTGTCATATAACCAAAACATATAACTTCGAGTCGTCACGATTGCGAAATGGAAAAATTTCCTTTATTAGAAAGAGCATAACGGAAAAGCGCGCCAAAGTAACATTAAACCGGTCGTCCGAGTGTTATCAACGTCATACTTACAACGCGAGCTTACCGATACATTATCGTGAAGAGTGATACTTTTCGGTGCTGACATACCGGAAGTCACGATCGTAAAACCCGCGTAGTACGCCGCTAGAAACGCACAATGTGCAATAATAATATTATCACGGATCGTTAGCAGACGTAGCGAGGCATTTCAAACTCGTAATAATCGACAGAGTCGTTCATTGTGCTGTACTTTATGACATTACTTGTGAACGAGTTTTATTAAATTTCACGGAAAGCCTTGTGAAAATTCCCGGCTGCTACAATGGCGCTAATTTCCTTCGTACACGAGGCCGATCTCTAATCTAATTTTATTATTTTTTTTTAATCTTATTCTTTTTCTAATCTTATTGTAATTTAATGATGTATAACCATTTTTAATTATTATTTACAATGTGTCTGTTTTTTTTAAATTTACGAATGATATAATATATGTGTAAGAATAAAATTTACTTTGTGCGAATGATTACACATTACATAATTCATAATGTAAAAATCAATTTTATACTTGACGAAAAGAAACTCCTTTTTAAACTAATAATACAAAATAAATAAAAAGGTTTCCTTTTATTTTTTTGTTATAATACTCCCACTTTATATTTTTAACTTTCTTACGGTATATTTTAAATATGCAAATATATAGTTTATGCAAATTTTAAGAATTTAAATACGCGCATTCAACTTCAAGTTATAAAACGCATATCTAGGCGATGAGGAACGGAAAGATTTATCTTATGGAATACATTGTCTAGTTTAGAAAGAACATACGCAAAGTGGTTTCAAACCGATCAGGATCGCATTTATTTGACGTGCGTCGGCGTCGGATTCGACGATGAGAATTTTATGCGGAATTCCCTGGCGCTCGCGCGCGCATCGCCAGGCACAACTATTTCACATGAGATAGCATCTGCGGAAATACCCACCGCTCCGTTATTCGCCGGGTATCCGCGATTCCCGTGGAATCAGTCAGTAGGTACGTACGGTCGCACGAGGAGAGTCGGGATACCAGATATATTCCCTTCGTTATCTCATCTAACTCCGCGGTGGTCGATCGTTACATGATCATTACGGTCAGCGGGTCATTGCCACGATCGCTTAGATCCAAATGATAGTGTGCGATCGGGGCACGATTAAAACGAGCGCGGGAGGAAGCCAGGTGGAAAGAATGAGAAGATTACACGGCTCGATCGATCATTCGTCTCGGCAATAAATTCTACGCGCACTTACATGTAAATCTCGCGCCGCGATCCGTCGTTCTCTTATCGAGAAAGTTCTCTTTTCAAAGTTATTTTGGCAACTCATTCGGGATAATTTCTCCCTGAGAAGGAAACAAAATTGAATAAAATAAATGACAGATTTTTTTAAATATATATGTGTGTACCTTATACTTTTCCTCCGCAAAATCGTACAAGATTGATACGTAACCAGAATGGATTCTATATAAAACACATGATTTATCTTAAAAAATTGAATATTTCGCATGGACATATAGAAACGCTTTTAAGTACACTGACTACCGTTAATTATTGACAGCCGAAACATTCGTCGGAAGCGTACAATTCTTTATATCGGTGTTTTTCAAACAGACATTTGACACTGAAAGACAGCCGCGGCTGTTAATTTCGAACGTCGAACGAGCGAACAAATATTTAGCAAGCTGTCCGCGCGATTGAATTCGGACAGAAACGCCATAGACGGAACGGACGGTGAGAAAAGAGCTATCGCGCTTCTCTCTTTGGGACTCTTTATCCGAAGTGGACTTTATCCTAGCCGGATCTGACGGACGTTCGAGCTGTCAATCACGTAATTTGAGGATCGCCCGTAGGCCCGCCGTGACGACCCGAATAATTGCAGGCTTCCCTGAGACTCGTCGGCCTCATCGCGGGCTCGAATAAACATAGAATCCCGTCCGCGTCTGCGTGCAACCTTAATCAAGCGATAATGTTTAATTATAGGGCCGCATGCTTTTTTCGGGTGATTAATCGATTGATCGATCGAAGGACGCCTAGGTTAAGGGTCGAAAAGCGTATCGAGATCAGTGAGTCATTTTCCGAGATACAAGGTTAATAAATTTTGAGAATTTCTTGGCGAAAGAATAAATCAGCAAAAGTGTTAAAAGGAACGTGCTATCTCTCTCCCTCCCTGTCTCTCTCTTTCTTTGCTATTCTATATAATATAATTTTTAAAAATAAACAAATATTTTTGAAGAGAATTATTCTATTTCATTAATTTCAGATGTAATAAAACGAGATAATGAATAAAATTAAATACATCATCATCTTTTCAATCGCGAGTTATACATTAAAAAAAAAAAAAAAAAAAAAAAAAAAAAAAAAAAAAAAAAAAAAAAAATAGGACTAACTAGAATAAATCTCAAAAATGAAAAAAATCGAATTATTTCAGAAAAAGAAGACACGTTGTTCTTGAAAACTAGAACGCCTGTTCCAATTACTTTCCATGCAGATCCGTCTCTGCTGCGAACAAAGCAGGACCGGTGCATCCAAACGCGTAAACTGCGAACGCGAGAGAGCGACGAAGCACCGCGGAATAAGGTGTTCCTGGTCTACCAGCTGTTTAACTGAACAGCACGATGGTTGCAACGTGTGTTTACGACACAGGGGGGCAGCGCGCCGAGCAGCCAGCGGCAGACGACGGATAATAAATCACGGCCTCGGCAGGCTAACGCGTTCTATTCTGCGGCGTGTTGGACGAGGTCTACTTTCGAAAACGGAAAAATAGCAGGACGCGCGTGGAAGGAGACGTATGTCTCGTACTTTCGCGGAGGCGAATTGTCGTTGTCGTCGTCGCTGACGCGAAGGTTGCCTCCGAAAGGTATAATCGAGCCTACTCCCGTTCCTTTTGTGAGAAATGTCCTTTTATCGAATTGAATTTCAACACAAGTTAATATAACGCGCAATATTACGCGCATATATTGTACTGTGATTTTTTAAAATTATATTATAATAATTTATATTGCGCGCAATATATCCAAAAGATTGCGTAATATCCTCTTTTGAGAAAAAAAAAAAAATCATCAAGTTGGAAAATATTTTGATTACGGTCGTTCCCAGCAACGTTCTCGCGGAGCATGACGAATCTTACGATTGTGAGTTAAATCGCAATGATCTCGAGAATATCTCGCGAGGAAACGGCTTTTCGACGTGTCGAGGTAATACCGCGTAATTTTATTACCGCGCTCGTGTTTACCTCGGGTCCCTATTTGTAATGCGCGATTTACTAGCCGGAGAAATTCACTTAAAGTCTGCCAGAGACCCGCCGCGATTTTGTAATGAAACGCAATAAAAGCCGCGGTACGCGCGAGAAGATGACACACGCTCTCGTCGAGTATTCTACCGGTATCCAGATACTCAACGACGGGGCCGACGGCAGATGTTACGACTGTTAAGCTAAGCTCTGAGCGACTGACTCGACAGATCTCGCGTAAAAAAGCGAGTTCGAGTATTATATGCGTTACCTTCCTCTTCCTAGAGGTAACGAGCGTGCCGGTGCGCTCAGGACACGGGAATGAGTCGGGACTTCCGGAAATGTTACACACTCTCTCGACGGTTCTTCGCGATCGAATGGCGGTGCCTCTGAAGACGGCGGAACGACGGGTTTCTCTCAACAAAATCGACGCGAGTTGCGGCTTAACTCGCGCGGTGCTTCGCCGAGTTCTCTATCAACTTTACTCCACGTCATAGAAATTATTCGTGGTCATCAGATACTATATATATATACGGTGTTCTATAAACGTGTAAATTTACCGCGACCTTGGTCTTTAACATTTTTCTCTCTTTCAAGGCATTCTATCCATTGTATATCAGGTTATTAGCAATTCTGCTGTCGCTCCTTAAAAGTAAACCGCATTCTGTGAGATCTGTGCATCGCTATAAAATACCTCTGACCTTCCAGTAGTCGCCAGTCGCACGCAAAAGGCTTCCCCGCAATAATCCCGGCTTAGCGTGCTTAATAATTTTTTGCGCACTTCGTCATTACGTATTACACATAACATTACATATCGCGGAAAAAGCGTTCGTGTCGCGGCGATTTATCGCGGACCGTAAAACGAAGGTAACACGAAAAAAAAGGCGGTTAAAACGCCCGAGAAAAAAAAACGAAGAGAAGAGGTGAGGTGAGGTGAGGTGAGGTGAGGTGAGGTGAGGTGAGGTGAGGTGAGGTGAGGTGAGGTGAGTCGAGGAAATACGAAGGCCGACTTCGCGTCCACCTGTTGTGGCAAAGGACGCGTCTTCTGCATAGATACGCGAACGAATCGTAGAAAGTAGGATAGCGCGAGCTTAGAATCGCACCAACACATCTCGGCGGCGACCGACGAGAGATTATCCGTCGATCGAGAATCTGTGGGACGCGTGTGAATCGTCGAGAGGAGAGAAATACGCGCCTTCGTGCGCACAAAACGATTCCTCTTGTGACGGGGAAATAGAATTGCATATGACGCACCTCGTTCCGACGCTTCGTATCGAGTAATCCTCACTCGAGAAAGAACGAGAGAACGAGAGAAAGAGAAAAGGAGAGAGATAGAGAGAGATGTCTGTGCGAATCGGACGCTCATCTGCAATCTGCATATGCATTTTGGCAGCGTGTGTAGAAATAGCAATTCACTCTATGGCATCTCTCTTATTCTCTCTCTCTCTCCATCGTCTCTCTTTCTATCGTAATCTCGTGCGACGGGTTGCGCACTTAGGAAAGATCTATACTCGGAAAATGTTCTATTACGAGCGCTTAGAGAGAAATTCGAGATATCCGACGAACAGACAGAGTTGATGTATAGTGTGTCCCAGAACTGTCATCACATCTGGCGGAGCTTTTCAGTTAATTCGATTTTTCCTTCAACAGAAGTTTCACTTTACATCGTTCTCTTTTCAGAGAAGTTTAATTTGTCAATATTAAATATTTTCTAACACAACTTCAGATTTCTTAATCTGAAGTTATGTCAGCGCAAAATTACATTGACTATTACATTGACATTTCTTGATTGAAGTTTCTGTAATCTATTTATACTCTCTAACATTTAATTTCTAAAAGTCTTTTGCAACTCTGATTTTCGCTCGAAAAAGATTAAATGTACAATTGTGACATGTAGTTCAATTGTGAGGTAATAGTTCAAGAACATCTCGTAGCACTTCACAAGTCATGAAAACTGAGGCTCTAACGACTTTAGAAGTTCTTTGATTCGCGCCGGTTAACAGCGGAAAAAAGCTATAAGAACACACGGTAAAGAAAAAGATGTACATATACGGCAGTGGAACAAGAATGTTAGCCCGCTGCAGTGGAAAAAGAACGTTAGAACACGACAGTTGGCGTGAACGAAACGGAGGAAGAGCTGAAATCATCGCTCTCCCGTGTGAAACCTCCCGAGGTTACAATACCGCAAGCGGTGAGTTAGGGTGTGCTTATGGTAAATGCGTGTTTCAGCGGAAAGTCATCCTGGCAAATTTATACTTGAAGTATTTTCGAGAGCTGAAAGATATTTCGCCGGAAAATGCACACGAACCAAGAGGATACGAATAGAATCGTCTCCTCGAGGAGAAGAGTTTCCCTAAACATGCAAAAAATTAAACGCTAAATTAATGCGATTTAACCCTTCTGTCAATGCATAATTTTTCACCTTCTCATCAATGTATGGGCATACCAACTGTGTATTTTCGACACATTACATTACGACAATTTCTTTACAGCAGCTGCTGAATCGGACATTTTTTCCCGTTATATTTTAAGAAATTTCCGAATACAAAGGTCCTTTGTATTTTTTATCCGGGTACTCGTTCATTGACAGAAGGGTTAATTTCTCGGTAGATACTAATGCGCGATAAAAAAAAACCGATATCCATTAAACCGATGCGTTCTTACGTACGCGGGGAGAACAAGGTGCGAATGCCTGCGGTTCGATGCGAGAGTAATTCCGCGCACATCTGCGGCCACACCTCGCGCGGACTGCGTTGCGGCGGCACGACATGTAAATTCGTGTAGAGCAAAGCCACGAGCCGCCGCCACGAAGAGGCAACGAGAGGAGGGAAAGGCACGAGAAGGAAGGAGAGGACACGGTGAAGGTGGAGACACGAGAGTTTCGAGCTCTTCGGCGTTCGATTAAAATGCCATTGGCGAAAACGTGCCGCGGGCAGCATGCGCCTCCGAGGAAAGCCATATTTCGTTAGCGACACGATCGCGCGCTGCTCCTCTCCGGAGAAGCGTGATCGTGTCGCTACGATCATGTTCGCCTCCTGGATCGTGCGCGATCCCGATTTACCGTCCCGTGTGCTTTCGTTTCTTACGCGAAGCCTGAAACCCCTTTCTCAGAAAACGAAAGGAGAGACAATTATTAGACTATATGACTAACATTTTAAATTTTTCCGGAAGATTAAATTAGATACAACAATGTTGTAAAATTATAAAAAAAAATGTTTCGACACGCACGAAATGTAGAATTTAACGGCGCAATTTCAGATTAAAATTTACGTTGCTGAAGTTACGATGGGACTGCTTAAGATCTTCATTAGAGTAACGATATGGTTTTGAAAACGTGGTAAAACTGTGCGCGACGGATGACGGATTAGCGATGGCACGAAACGCATTTCCGATGCAAATTGAAAAGACGTATGGGTTGCTACCGTACATTAAAATCCCGTTTGTACTACGTATTCTTTACAATCAACGTTTCGCTTAAATAGGTATTCATGTATTCTGATACATTCCAGTGCGCCACGTACGCGCGATGCTAAAGCGCAGCGCGTCAAAAGATTTCTACTCGGCCTTCTTTCTCCGCGCACGCATTTATCATTGCAGTCATCCTTAGGCTGCAAATAATGCAGCTGGTTAAGTGCACTCCCCTTTGATCCGCGAACGATCTAACATCGCGAGGCCACGCTGGATCCTCATACATCTTTCCCGAGAGTTATATACCGCGCGTATAGTATCACGTACAAATCTATCTACTCGAAAAAGTGATGACACTAAACTATGTGCAATAAAATTTGCACAAAACGCCGAAGAATTTTTTTTTTTTTTTTGTAGTTCTGTTCAATAAATTTTAAATTCTCCATTTATGCTTCCATCCATTTCATAATCCTTTGTAAATTGAAAATAATCATAGTTTCTCGATAAAAATTTTACGTCATCTGTAAATCTGTAAGAATATTAATCTGAGATTTATTCACGCATAGCAAGAAAAAACAGCGTCCGTTACAAAAGACATTGTTTTCTCATCATGAGCAAAGAATTGGCACCGCTGTTCGACGGCTCGCGAGGATTTCGCGTTCATCAAGAACTGTCAGGCTTCGAAGCAAAAGAGCGGAGTTAAAGAGTTGTGCCGAGAGTGCCGCCTGCCTGTCTAAGGCCCGTATAGGCAATCGGGATCGAGCGGGAAGATTCGCGAGGCGCATCCCGCGCGCGGGCAAATTGCGCAAAGCGCAGTTTAGCATAACGTTTCGCACGCATCGCGCCGCCGTTCCCGTTATGACGACGACGCAGAATCCGTCCGCCGCGTGCATATATACGTGCACAGCACGCCTTCCCTCCCTTCCTCCCCCCTCGAGCGTGGATGCTGCGCGCCGACAATAGATATTCCCGTAACGCCCACGTTAGTCGGGAGACAAAGGCCTGAATGGCCGGCTCCGGCAGATGCACGGGTTACTCCGAGACGGTTATGCACCGACCAAGTACGCCGATTTAGAACGCAACGATGCGATGCCGTCCGTCCGTCCGTCCGTTTATTCGTTCTCCGTGACGAAGGCGCGGTACCCCACGTAAAAGGCGCGCACACGCACGTGCTTACCCACACACACACACACACATGCGTGTGCATCCCCGCGCGCGCGAGCGCGGAGTTACGTAATTCGGAGAAGAGCACGCGCGCCGGCGGTGACGACACCTACCTACGGATAAGAAGAGAAAGAGATCCGGGAGTGTCCACTCGACGAAACGCGCGCCAGACTCAGCAGCCCGCGTCTCCTACATAGGAAGAGACTCGAATTCCTTCGCAAATTCCTGCCTTACATCGATTGCCTTCTCGATGTGCCGTATAATAGACTCGAGGATGCTCGACGATCGAAAAATTGTGAAAGGATTTTCAATAATGTTCGCAATTTTCCTATTCATTCATGAAATAATTGTCAAGATAAAAGTCATGGAAATAGAAATATATGTGTTTCGTCGAGTGCGATTCTCTATGAACGATTATCTGTGTAGACATTCGTTATTGCAAGATAAATTTTTACATTCGCGTGCTCTTCATGTTGCATTTCTTGTGTTAAAAATTTCGTCTCTCTCTCTCTTTTTCTCCCCCGCTTCGTATTTACTTCACGTAGTCGAGGATTTTCTAATTCGAAACAGACAATAAATGAAAGCTAGTTTTCGTTGCACGACGTATTCAAATGCAACGATGTGCCTTTCCGCGTCTCTTTGCGGTGCCGCTAGACAAATCTCTAATGAATTGGAAACGCGCCTCTACGGCAAGAGACATACGCGCCCGTAGGAACGTCCGATGACGACATTCTCTTTTGTCAAGAGGAGAAAGAGACCTCGGCGAGACGGTCTGAAAGCGCGGCTCAACGATGTCCACCGGCGAAGTCGGACTTCGAATCTGCCCACGTTCGGCCTCAAACGCGACGCTTTTTCTTCTTTTCGCCCACGAGAATCGTCTGAAAAAAAATCGTGGATCGTTCAAATTCGATTCCACGAGAAGCAGCATCCGCGGTAACCGATAACCGATCGATCGTGGAGAGATAATCGATAAGAGCTACGGATCTCCGACGATGTTGCCCCGCGTGGGCCGCTATTTGCCTAGTTACCCACATCTCGTTCGGCCGAGCTACGTGAAATTGGAAATTAGAAATCGAACAGATAATGTGGGTGCAGATTCCGGGTTTTCTAACAATGAGAAATCGCGACGATGACCGGCCAACCGCTGACGTTGGAGGTGTCATAAATCTCGGAGCCGGCACGCGAGCCTCATCGACGACGACGACGACGACGACGACGACGAGACGATGACTACGGTTAATCCTACTTCCGAGCGTCCCGGTTTCAGCGGGGGCTTTGAGATTCATCGATGCAGCAACGCTGCAAGTGGGTCAAATGCGACGCGAAGTCCATGACTTCCATTACTTGGTGCACGCATACGCCGCGAGGAGCAGGTGGCGTTTCGAATTTCCACGAAATACGAAAGCTATTATTATAGATGATGAGTCTCAACAAGCGGATAAATCGCTTGTTCGTGGCAGATAAAATTACTATGTTGGTAAAGTACTTCTCCGCAAAAAAAGTTGGCCGCATTTAAAAGGTCTTTCTCACTCTCTCGCATGCAGATTGCCCTTAAGACTTTTTATAAAATGATCGGTTCGCGCGGTAAATATCGCGATATCATATCGGGGGGAAAAAAAAAATTAGTTTCTCAATAAACAGTAATTCAATTCAATAAAATAAAAAATTATCGTTATATAAGAAATATCATTATAAATATTATGTAGTACAAAGCGACGCCAATGGTCTCTAAATAAAGCCCTCTGTAAAACGCGGTATCGAATAACTCCTGTTACGGAGAAGTAGAGACGCGTCAGAGATCGGACTCGTCTGGGACCACGAGGTTCAGCCATTAGGGCCTTGCCGATGCCATTAGCGCCGTTCTGAGTGATAGACGCCAACATTAGCCGTCCGGCGACTCGTAACTTTCGCGGCTATCCGCGCTATTATCCAGCGAGGGGGACTTCACGGATCGGGTCCGATCTCGCCGCGCCGTCCGTCTCAAGTTCTCCGCCGAAGGTCCGGCCTTTCAGGTTTGCCTTTAACGGGCACCCCCGCGGTCTCTTCTGCATCGTCGCCGCTGACTTGAACGACGACGACCAAAGGAGGAAGCGAGGGGAATCGTGGCGAAACGACGGAGGATTCCACGGCTGCCAAAGGCAGGCGACGAGCACGAGACTCGCGGAGGAATCCACGACTATCGGAAGCGATCGCCGAATGCGCCGGCAATAATTTACCCCTCCCCCCTCCCCCCCGGTCCTTTTTCTCCTTCTCCTTCTCCACCACCCTTGTCGCGGCCCGACCGGGTCGAGACTTCTTCTCGCGTCTTCTCTCGAAGCTCTCTCGCGGAACATCGCGCCGTTGCGACTGCTGTGGGAAGAGCGTCGGGCCCGTTATAGACCGTTTCACAGGTCGCGGAATTTTCTCCTACGATAAACGTAGGAGAGAAGCGAGATACAAGAGATATACGGCGAGATACAATCGCCGTAAACACATCGCGCCTACACTAATTTAATTCACTTAAATAGTTGCGGATTTTAGACACGTATTCCCGCTTCTTTTCAACCGAAGCAGGTTTGCGCTTTTTTGACTTTTGACATTAGGTTTTAATTTCTATTGATTTGTAATATGTATGAGATGAAAGAAATACTCTAGTTTTCTAAATATAAAATTTATCAATAAATGTTTGATATTTTTTGAATAAAAAATTAAATGCATTAAAAACACTTTTTATCTCTAAAAGTATCCTCGTAATTTAGATATATTTATACAGATATACTAAAAATTAATTTAATCAATATGTTTAACTGATTACAGGAAATCTGATTTTGATTTTATCAATCTTAAATATCACTTCTGTAGATACGATATAATTCTATATTCCATTCTCTAGCATAATAGACGTTTATATTATGCATCTATTAATGTTTAATTTGAATAACTACTTTTATCTTGCGCGGCAAAAGTACAATCGCGCGTGTCAAACTCTGTGACAAACAATTCGCGATTACCGACGGCCGCATTAATCAGCGTATATCGCGCCCGATCGAAAATAATTTAAGATCTATTGTGCCGTTTCACATTGCGCGCTATCTGATAAAAGTTTGCTTGCATGAAGCCGATCTTAATGCTAGCACGCGCGAGCGCGCGCCAGAGGAGAATAGCAGTAAAGGTATTGTTAGTAGTACGCGTCCCGTTACTTTGTTGCAGTTGACAGCGAGATAGCCGAAGCAACAAGGATGCCCTACGGCGATGACTATCGATTTCACGGAAAAACTACGCACTTTTATTCGCCGATTAGATAGACGTTTCATTCACCATTGATGGCATTAAACAGTTACGGCATTCGTGTCGCCTTTAAAACACTTTACAACATTCCCGAACTCATCGAACTCTTCGAAATATCAATAATTTACGATCCCAGTCGAGTTGCTAATAAATATTAGATTTTCTCTTTTTCAATGTAATACTATCGTAGTATTCGATATTCCTATAAGAATTATATACTAGTTGTAATTCCGAAACGTAGATGTAAATATTATCAATTCATTCGTTTAAAAGAAGAAATAAATGTTAAGTAGAGAAAGTAATATTATAATTTGAGAAAAATTAAGAAAATAAATTGCTTGTGACGTTTTGTAAAATAATCTCATTTGATGCGAAAAAATCGCGATCGATACAAATATAAGATTGAAATCCTTCGATCACAGCGGCAAATCTATTACGCGTTGCGATGCGAATTAAGAGCACGAGAGAGTAAAATTTAGTCAGGCGGATGCCGATCGTGTTTCCGAAGGGAACCGCGAAACGCGCGATTGCCACGCAACTGTAAATATCGCACCGGCGCGATCACACAGGTACATCGAACGGTTACAGGTATACATATACCTATCTACCCGCGCCGAGTAATATCGCATCAGCCGGTGCAGAGGAGGACGGTCGAGATTAGTTCCGATTGCCACGCCGGAGAATTATAGGAAGGAGACCGCGACTGTGTGTGCGTCCGCCGCTCACGCGGCCAGGCATCGATCCCGGGGCTACCGGCTGCTGCTACTGCTCTCCCGCCCGTTAATGAGTCATGTTTAATTGGCGTGGGAAGCCCGCGGCTTACGTCCACGTAACGGAATTGAACCGTACTCGATGTAACCGCGCGCACCCAGGATGCACCCAGCGCTATGCCCCCCTCCCCCTCCACCCTCCTTCCCTTCGCGAAAGATGCACCGTGGCTTGCAGCGATTCTCTCTCAGGAAATACTCGAGCGAGGATCAGGGCATCCTCAGACGAAAAAAAAAAATAATCTGAAATGTCATATTTTTCTTGTGCATAAAATTAAGCAATACGAGGCGACGATGTCAATATATTGTCGTCAACGAGTAATTGTATTATAAACGGCTTCTAAAGTACAGCAGAATTTCGTGATTAAATGGCGACCGGACACAAGGCGCAAAAACGTGCCGACAAATTATTTCACGTCGGTCGCGCGTGTGATTTGACGCGTGCCAGGCAGCCGCGAGGCGCATCGACGGAAATATCTGTCGTAACAGATGGTACGCGTCGCGAGATCGGCTTCGGACATTTGCGTGATCCGAAAAAGGAGAAAGAGAGACGAAGTTTCTTTCTCCTTCCATCGCACTTCCTTCTATACTCACTATCATTTTATCTGCCAATATAATTCTTCATATATGAGTAATATGAATATCTCAATCTCTCTCTTATCGAATATTCCTATTTCCTACTTTTCACGAATTTTAACTGTTTAATGAATTATTACTTGAATTAAATATATAAAATTACTGCAATTATTTACAACCTATCTAACCTTGAGGCATTTGCAGCTACTGACTGAAGCCTAGCACGATGCGACGAATGACCATGTCCTTCAACGACGTATTGCCGTCTTCTAGTCATCGTAACAAGCGCGTCCCGTGAAACGCGATGGATCTTGAATACGTTCCCCGGAGCACTGGCGATTCTCTATTTTCGTTTCGTGAAAGGATCCACGATATTTCATGTCACGGACACGAGCGAGAGAGCGTTTTATTACCACGGCCGGTGTATTGCCTCATAGAGCGGAGCGGCGGCGCGTACGTACTTACGTTGCCCTAACGACGAACTTACGCGAGCACTCGCGGTAGTTGAAAATGGAATCGAAATCCAATCGGTGGTCGCTAATATCCGTGTAATTGGAATTATGCATAAGTTCAGTTCAGTCAACAGGCAGGGTGAAGAAATGCCGTCGATCGAAAACTCACGCTTGTTTCTAGTTCTGATTATTACTGATACCAGCTTTGAATATTTGAGAATAATTTTATATATTTTTTAAACATGTTTTTTTTGTCTATTTTTTTCGAAAAATTGTCAATATACAAGTGCTCCAAGATTCTCGATCGGATGGAAACGTTATTCGAAAATTGACGATTCGAATCGCAGAATTCGCACGTTTGCGAGCCATCGATTGTATCGTTAAAAGAAACAGACGAGCGCGCTCGCAAGAGGCGACGGCACCAAACGTTCGTGTTCTCTCGCATTGCGACGTAATATGCATCGCGAATGCCAACACGAGTCACACCCATCATAGAGATCCTGTGGGTGGCGCCATGTATTCGCACGAATAAGTCGTACGACCGGCATCCGCGAAGTTCTTCACGAAGCGCTCCAAGCGCTCGTTATTATACGTGCACCGTCTATCTAAGATTTTATCGGCATGAATAATCGCGAGGAAATTTTAATGTCCGTTAAGAGCAACGACACCTGATAGCACGAGAATGACGTATCTCGCGAATAACTGTACGTCTCTATTCTCGGATATATATATTTGCCACACGACGTGACATATCGAGAAAAATACTCCGTCGACTCCGTCGTCAGACGTTAGTTTTGAATCCGCGTGGATTCTTGATTGATAAGATTATATATTCTTCGTATATTAAAACTTACGTATCTTTTATGTTATTACATAAAATATTTTTTAATGCGAGATTCCGCATTAACTTTATAATCTTTCGACGAAGAGAATGCGGCGTTGAATGTAATAAATTGCGCATCCTCGCTTGCGCCGGCGGATTATCTAAAAGACGACGCGTTTCCGAGACGTCGAAATTAGATATATTCAGGATAAAATCGACTTACCTCCCTAGACGTCGGTGCCCCCAGGATGCAGGGGCTGTCCGGGCGGCGGGGCGCACTGGCCCACCGCTTGCTCGAGAGCTCGCTCTCCTCCTGAAACAATAAACGCGACCTGTAATTAGACAAGACGAAGGTAAAGGTGATAGGCGGCGGGGTCTGATGAGCGCTATTATAGCAATCGTAATGGCTGCCTTGGAAACAAAATTGCTCTTCGCAGAAAATTAGCGAGAGGGAGACCGAAGGGGGTGAGAATGGAATATAGTCACGGCATAAGTCGTGGATAATTCCAAACGCGCGCGTGTGCATCTGCAATTTCTCTAATAACTACCGAAAATAATGTTTCATTAAATAATGTCTCTCATCAATGAACGTGATAAAACGAAATGAGAATTGTCCCTAAGATTAACGAAAAAAATTTTGAGACTTTTAATTTAATTCATTACTGCGAGAATTAAAAGCTGAGAATTCTAGAAAAATTCCAAGAATACAGGCGCAAATTAATCTTCTTTTAAGGGGACTAAATGTATTCAGCGAGTGTCACAAATCATCGTGTCACGTAATCATCTATCGAAAATTATCGTACGCGTAGCTGTGAGTAAACATTTGCATATTACAAATGTCTACAAGCGAGTGCGGACACTGGTTCCATTTCAGCGTGTATTATATGAATGAAGCAACCGCAAATTAACGCTTTCGCTCGTCAATCGACGCGCTATACAAATCGACTTCCATTACGATTACATTCACGAATATCGCGACGATCGAAACTCGTTAATAACTTTCGCGTCAGTGCCCGCCCTGTCTTTAATTTCAATCTCCTTGAATGGAAACTGTATACCAGATGGTACCTTACAGTGCCGTGAACGTATTAACAGTAAACGTATTATGGGATGTAAATCAATTGTCAAATTAATAATTGTTTCTCAAGGTAAGTAAACCGTAAATTATTCCTGTAAAATCCAAAAGAAAGTAAAGAGAAATGACAAAAAAGAATATATCAATATAACAGAATTATGTTTATAAAATATTACAGATATAAATCTCGAAAAAAAAAGAGTAAAACGGCGGCAAATGTAGAGGAATCCAGATGAAGAACACTGTATGACAATACCTGTAATACTATCTCTTTTTTTTGTACATAGAGACGTAAATCAGTGCGGTAATATACAATTTAGAACAGTGTTCTGCGACACGATTAAAGTGCACCTTGCGGCACGAAATGGCAGGACCGCGCGCTAATGGTTCAATTATGCGAGTCATTCGCAATGAAACGGTACGATGAGAGATTCCGAGAGAATCCTCCATCTCTCTTCCACATAGAGAGCGCACAGGAAATAATTAAAATCATATCTCTCCATACGATATCAAGTGTGAATTGTCACTGTATATTATAATTTAACAATGTTTATTCTAAATGCTCAACTGGCAAAATTATGAAGTTTTGATAAGTATTCAAAGATTTATCCGCTTTCAATATACTATATTAAATCATCATTTTCATTAATAATATTTAATAAATATATAAGAATCTTAGCATAAATGTGTTATAATAAGAAAGTAAATAACAGCGGGGAAAAAAGAACGATCAAACGAATGCGGGTTGGTCGAAATAGAACAAGGAAAATATAATTCAAATCGCGAAATGTTAATTCATCGCGTGATACCGTTGCGATGCACAGGTATCTGACGTAATCTCGGTTGACACAATCGGACAGTGTTTCGCCGTATTTACGTGAAGGCGACAGGAGTCTCTCTTCTAGCGGTGCGCACGCGAACGCGCGGTTATTAAAACGTTAAAACAATTACGGCTCGGCTCGTGTATGTCACGAGCCGGGAAAAGAGGCTGAGAAGAAGAGAGAGGGAGAGAGAGACAGAAAGAAAGGCAGCGGCGAGGAGTAATTGCGCCATCGTTTCTTGCCATCTCGACGTATGTACGACAAACTGCGACGACGCCCGCGACCAGAGCGAGGGCGACGATGCATTATGTGCCTCGATCGCACCGCTCGCTCTCGCGAAAGGCGAGACCACCCGCATACAAATGCGACAATGAAACAATCACGAAAGATACAGATTCGAGCGTGCTGATCGATGGTGGGAACACCGCGATCGCGTTTTATGTCGACTTCGACTTGCGCAAAAGGTACGCTGGCACGTTAATTGGTTGTTCATTAATAACGCACACTGAAATCCAATGGAGTCAAGTACTTTCTCAATTAAGAAATTAAAATATCACACACGTGCATTTCTACTATAAAAAAATTTCTCTTTACGTTTAGTTATCGTATTAGCTGAAAAATTCCAAAGATTTTTCAAAGTAGTTTCCTATCTTCCCTGCTTTATTTTAAAAGCATTATTATTGCTGTTATTGTTCTTATTTCTTCAGCTATTATTCGCTATTATTAAATAATAATAATACATCATTAATATATAATTAGTTTAGTTATTGCATGTTCTGAAAAATTCCAGTTACATCATTAATATATAATTATTTTTCTGTTATAACGTTATTTATTCTTACTAATAAATTTTGAAATGCTTATATTTACAATTTTAAATAAATCTCTACAATGCAACAAAATGATAAAACTAATTTAGTGAAAATCTGTATGTGTATATAAGCAACACCGATTTACTCAATTATGCAATAATACTTTCAATTCCATTATTCTGACGAGAATCATATACGAAATAACTAAATATCACTTTCCTCAACGATAGCCTGTGTGTGCGGTAATGCAATATACATTAACATATAACATATTTTTTTTTATACAATGCAATAGACACGTCCCTGATTGAATCAATTACTTTCTCTATTGATAATCCCGCACGCGATCACACTGGATTTACGAGACGTCACTCTCGGATAGGACGAATTAACTCGTTCCTTCTCGTAAAGTCGAAGTTGCGTGATTCAGAGGCATAGCGGCATAGCTAAAGGGGTGGAAATGGATTCCGTACGTACGTTATACTTATATCGAATGGCTACCGCAAACACGCCCGCGTGATTCGTCGCGAAACGCGACGCGTTATTATCGTCTCGTTACTATTACATTATTACAGTGGATGCAAGTTTGGAGATACGCGTTACGTTTACTTTCGTTAGATTTCTCCTATTTTCCGTAATGCCGCGAGATTGCGTCGCGGAAATTGAATCTGCGGCGCCTTTGGACACGCCGAATGTGCTGAAAACGCACTGTTCCTCCGCGATTCAGCGAGAACGAAAGTTCGCGAGAATGACGACGATTTTGCATTTCCGCGATAGAAACGAGAACGCGAGGCGATTCACGTTTCTCGAGCACGACGCGAGTCTCGCGTATACAGTTTAATATACAATATTCGACGCTCCACTTATGCGCGGCACGTCGTTCATATTACAATGTCGTTATTTGGATCTGGCGTGGGCACCGCAGAAATAAACCCGTTGATAGAAACGTGAAACATCGCGCGAGGTCAGTCCTGCAGTTCTGCACCGAAAATGGACGCGAGCTAAATACGTTCTCAGGCATCTACGTATTAAGCGCGCATCTCTCTGATGTACTTTATTTAAAACAGATTACGATGGAAACGTTACGCCCCTATAAGCCACGTATATAAATGATATATAAACTTAATCTTGTGAAAATCTTATTAGAACACATATTATTCTCTAAATTGTTCTCATACCTTATATGAACCTAAATGTGAAAGAAAAATATTAGCTTAAACAAGACTTATGTTCAACTTATTCAAGTTTAAATAGAAATTAATGTAAAAATTTTAATCTCTTTTAATCTTTTTACTTGTTTACACTTTATAAATTATTGAAATGTTGATGTACTTACACAAAAATTTAATTTGTCAATAAAATCTGTTATTTTATACGTATGTCAATTAATCACAAATAAACAGACTTTCCTTGCGAACAGTAAACTGACCGTTGCGTAGGATTCAATTTATCGCATTTCGGGATTCAATTTATACGATCAACCTCTTGGGATAAACGACGAGTTTATTTATATTAAAGGTTTAAGCCCTTCTCTCGACGTATTTATGATTTCGTGGCATGAATCCACGTCGCCCACGCCTAAAAGCAGCATTGAAATATTCAAGCTCGCCCGTCGCGATTCATGATAGGTACTTTCGCACCGGCATCGGTAGCAGAATTCTGGCAATAGAAAATTCCTAATTAACTTATGACACACATAAAGATCCGAGACTAATCGCGGTAGCTAATGCCTACTTTTTCATGCTGCGTAATTGTTAATTAAGTAAATAGGAGATCTGCCGGACGCGCAAAGCAGTTATGTAAAACATTTTGATAAAAGCGTTTGCACAAACGCGTTGACGTTAAATCCACAATTACGTGTGCAAATTATTATATAGGTCATCACTTAGAAGTCGCCGATTAAAGAGAGAAAAATTTTTCATTTGATTTACGCCACGCGCAGCGTCGGATTCTTTCTTTTAATTGGATATCAATCGACGTGGCGATCGCGAGAACGGCCGCTCCACATGCGCGTATGCACTTTGCACACGCACTCTCCGTCTTCGCGCGTTCCCACGCCATCTTTGGCTCGTTAATAGATTAGAGCTTCGAAAGCTCGGGTATTCTGATATAAGTGTTTCTCTCTCAGCACGTCTTGTCGTCGCGTAATCCCTTTCGCGCACGGCGTGTGTGAGTTACGCCAATCGGGTGTATCGTAAATTATAACTTTCGGTCATAAAAGCGAGACTATGAAAGTGATTTGCAACGCGGTAAGAAGAAAGATATCTCTTCCCTTCTACTACCCGCGATCACGGTTTTCGCGCGGATTGGACGGGAGGAAAGGGGATTCTGAAATAACGTATGAAGTCGTTGGGGTGAGAGCAAAACGCGCGCGAGCGAGTTCATTTAAAGTCCGTTCTCTAGGAACGATTCTCGGTAGTTCGGCTAAAGAGGCTTATGTAAGCTCTATATATATATTGGCGGAATATTTATAAATTTATATCACATTAATATCGTATGCAGCCGCGCTTATTGCGTGCGTCTATACTTAGTACAGCGCGCGGTTAGAAAGGCGAGTCTCCGATTGTGTCAGTAAATAAGATTTTGCTTTGAGAAAAGTTAATTATATGCTTCGCTATACACGTAAGCAAATAATATACTAATTCAATAAATACGGCATTTTATATATAATCAGGTTATGCAATGCATATCTTTGGTAATTTTTTATTATTAATATGACACTTTAATACGATCCTACAATATGTATGATTAATTTATTCGTAAGCTTTATCCGCAGAAACGATTTAGAAATCATAAGTTCTAT
The DNA here is from genome assembly GCA_963971435.1 of Lasius platythorax. NCBI lineage: Eukaryota > Metazoa > Arthropoda > Insecta > Hymenoptera > Formicidae > Lasius > Lasius platythorax. Next base: position 2,271,353 of record OZ020540.1, on the reverse strand, counting down.
ACATGTGGTGTGATGTTTATAATTTTTACGTCGCGCGTTTTGACAGAACATTTATAATATTAATTGTATAACTGCGCTTATCGCGCGCTACTGCTGTTATATTGCAACGCGGTTAGAAAGTCGGTCGCGAGTCCGATTGTGCACCAAATTGCTTCTATTCGCCACGCCGAGTGTAAACACGTAATTACATTAAAATTACATTAAAATATGTCTGGGGCGTTGCAAAATTAACAGTTATGACTCATAAGTGTCGTCTTAAGGCGGATGCCGCTTCTTCGAGCCCGAATACATAAAGTCGGATACGGGACGCTAATGGTCTCCGTTTAATTGCTCCTTGTACACTAAGACCTCCAGTATTTTATATGCGGTTACGTCTCCCATATTTTTCACAAAGGTCCGTATTCTATACGTCATGGATTATTATTCAATAACTGTACGGTACTGGATTATTAGGAAACAATATCTCCTCGAGTAAACAGATGTGGAAAAAGCAAAACGATGAACCAAGCATTCTTCATACTTTCATATTTTTTCTATGTAATGTAGCAAAAAATTTAATTATATTTAATAATAAACTTGATTCCAAACTAATTTTTTGACACTCATATTTAAAATTTTTTAAATTCAATTCAATAAATGACTCTCGAAAAATTTAAGTTAATTAATTATTAATATCGAGACTATTTAATATTCAAAATTAAAATCTAAAGAAAATAGTGCTTAAAATTTGTCGTACGAATTAAAAGGAAGAGCGTTAGTTTTGGAGTATTGCCTTGCATAAAAAAGGCATAAAGTCGAAATACGGGTCGTTAAAGGGAAGAACACGATGAGAAAAAAAAAGTGAACGAAAAAGAGACGATGTGCAAGAATTAAACCCTGTAAACCGTGTAAATTATGCGAAACGGAAAATGTATGCGCGAGCTATCTAAACGCCGGGCGCGAGTCGCACCTGCTTCCAAACGGCGATACGTGTCGGCGGCCGCGATTTATAAGTATCGATACAAGAAGTTTCCCAGCGGGGCGGTTCGGGCAACGACGAAAGATTTATATCGTCGGTTACCGCCGGGCAATATCAAAACAGAAATGTGGAATGTGCGCGAAGGGGGCTACCGTGCGCCGAGTCATTCAATAAAGAGAAACAATAGAGCCTTGATGATTTATGAGGACATTACTGGCGATCCACGTACACGCTTCGGATCTACATATTATACCAATATCCTCGATCTTACTAGACGAACGCTACCGTTATCTATATGCAAAGTCTCTTGCACGTTCTCCGGCGCAAGTTTGTTCTCCACGTCGCTAAATCGCGTGACTAACCATCGGAATCTTGTTTCCTAATTTTCATCTTGAGAACATTTCACATATCGACGGAGCAAAAACATCTCAAAGTTAACGCGAATTTCTACCATCGCATTGCGAAAAATATAATGAAAATACAGGACGTTCTAAGCATGAATTGCGTGCTTCATTAAATATATTTTTTCAGTAAATTTAAAATCCCTTTTCTCTTAATAAAAACTTGACATCAGAAAATATAGTCTTTAAATGACAAAAATAATATTCTGTTAATTTATCACCACCACATGGATCGTCCATCGACTGGAGGCTATAAGAATTAAAAAGAGCCCAATCGTCGAAATTACGGGTTTGCCGTTCTCACAAATGCCGCTCAAAAATATTATGATATCGCAATGGCGTGTTATATCAAAGGGATGGTCGCTGCGCGGCGATTCGCGGACGAAGGGAAGGAAAAGGAATTAAACGAGGGACGGAAGTGAACCAGGGCCTACCATATAAATCACGAGGATGCGGTTAACGCAATAAGGCGCACATAATGATGACATATATCATCGGACTAATAGTAGGCTCGCGATACGATCACGCTGGGCGAGGCGGCGGGGGCCGAGGAATCGCCAGAGCTGCCCCCGACTGCGCAGACGCGGCCGATCGTTTCGTATCGTTATAATCGGTCGGATAATTACATTCGTTAAAATAACTGCGACCCGTGTATTCGCACCGCGCGCTCCTTATGCCTCTCGTCGCGCGAACTTCTCCGTCAGGGATCCGCAATAAGCAGCGATGTCGTGAATACAAGATTTCAGAGAACCTCGAGATGCCAAAGATATATAAATAATTCTTAAAATAAAAGCAACGATGCCAAAAGCCAATATGAGCTGTTACGCATAGTTGTCCGCGCTATAAAGTACTTACGGTATATCTCTCTCGTGATATTTATGTTCCGCGCAGCACGTTGCTCTCCGTGATAATATTAATTTCGACTTTGATTCACACATCTTCCTCAGCCAAAGGTTGACAATTAACTGAATAAAACTTTAACCTTGTCACGCAGAATATAATGCAATCCCCACTCCGGTGTTCAATAACATCGCCCGCGCGAAGCGGTGATGTAATGTTTACGTTTGAGTCTGTCTACGAAATCCGTTTTCTCGAGAATAAATTTTTCACTTTATTTAATCGACTTTTCAATAATAAAATTTCTCAAAGACACATGCGTGGTCCAACATCTTTGTACATTAAAATTATCTTTCTTTTATTATTTTATGCGAAACCTTTCAGGCGCTTCATGATCTGCCGGGTCTAAAATTTTTATATTTTGCCAATTAAAATTATTTTTTTTATTAATTAATTTATAAGATACGATTTAGAATGTACGATAAGATACGATAATGCGACTAAATACTGAAATGTATACCATCAAATTTTAATTTAACGAAAAAAAAAGAATATCGACTTAAAGAATAATCAATATATCTATCATTTTAAAAATAAATTTAACAAATTTCGATCGTATCAAATTATAAATGATTTATCGTTGAGCAGCTGAGGTCTCACTTTAGACAATTTCTTTTCTCGTTTGTTATTTATATTCCGGGCAAGAATCGAACGACAAGCATTCGTCGATGGGCTCGTTAATTTTCACGATGAGAGAGTCGAAAGAGAATGGCGACATTTTCATTTGGCACAAACGAACAGTCCGCATGATTCGCGATACTCGGTACTCGGGTCACGGATGCGTTCGGAAATTGAGAGATAGCCCAGTTCTTATTGTACGAGAATAAACGCCGCGCTGACCATTGGGAATAATTGCGGCACTAATTGGAGCTTCGCCGAACGATTATGCCTCTTTCTCGTTATACCGAACGCACTTCTGTTTAACGATGGAAAAAAACGCGGTCTCGGGACAAACGACGAGAGCAGTCCGTTCTTTCGTAAACGCGATAGCCGGGAAACGAGGATCGCTGCATTATAAAAGACGAGCGCATAAATCTGTCGAATACCTCCCTGTTCTTATACCAATGCCACGGTGAAAGTTTCACGCCGGATCGTCCAACTACGAAGGCTCATCAGCGAGAAAAAGAGATACGCGCGAAACTAGACTCGCGTCGAAAATGACTGTACGTGCGAGCTGAAAATGTGCACGCTGTTACGTATGCAAAATTAGGCACACGAGAGAAGGCGATTGCGCAAATCAGACGAGAGTAACGGCACGTGTTCGCGGAATTGTAGAACAACTCGCGTATACCAAGATTTTCTCCGGAATGAAAATGTATCTTTTAAATGATGCATTTTTCTATCTTTTTAATTAAAACCAACGTACTCGTCTTAGCAAAAAATATGTCTAACCTATCAAAACATGATATATAATTCTAAAGATCTATCCTACAGTAAAATAAAATACTATTTAATGTTATATTAAAATGTATATAGAGAATATGTACAATTCAAGTTCCATAAAAAATATTTTATGGCCAGATTTCTGGCAAATTTAAAATCAATTTTTTGATAATCGAAAGAGGCCAACATACTTAAATTTTGTTCCTTAAAAATTTAAAATATTCTCAATAATGTTACATTGTAATAATATTACAATGTAACATAATTATATGAATATTATAAATAGAGAGATTGAGTGTATCATCATCGTATCAATATTATATCATCGTGCAATATCTTGATGTCGAGCACACATGTAAGTAGAACTTGACGTATGGTGTCAGACTCGATGTGTGTACGAGCACATGTTAATACCGATGGGCAAGAGTTGCCCAATCGCGTGTTAAATAGCAGAGGACAGCAGCTTAATCTCGCCCTCGCAGTGATGTATTTTGTCGATGTTGCTTCTTCCTTTCTTTTGGTTTCGCCGGAAACGGTCGATATAGCGCCGATATTTCCCGGCACGGTCAAATTAACGAGTCGTGATAAGCCCACAACGGCCGAGAGAAAAGCTCTCATAAAACGAGATAAGATTGTATCAGCAAAATTTATTTTGCGTTAATACAACAATTCAGATTTAAGAATATCTAAAAGTAAATTAAATATCTCAAGAAAATATCTAAAAAAATAATCAAATAATCTAATTTTGTTTTCTATAATTTTCCAAAGATTTCTGTTGCGTATGTATTCCTCTTGTATAATCGCGGAAACCGCGTCCAAGTTTATAGAATGTCAAAAATAGCGCGTTTGAAATCTTGATATTAATCATGCGTACCCGATCGATCGTAAAATCGCTCGCCGGCATTTTCCAGCTGACGGATTTTCTCCAATTTATAGGGGTGGAATCACATCGCGAGTGGCGAAGGCGGCAGAGAAAACGTAACGTACACGCGGGGATAAAATCTTTTACGATCGCGATGTTTTCTCTCGTCGAGAAGTCGAATAATTACGAGGGAGGCGATCGAGGCAACGAGATCGCTCGGACGTGATTTCACGAGCGGCATAATACAACGCGGAATGAGCGTGTTATGCACGCGCGCGAGGGATATACTACGACTACAGATACAGGCAGATTATGATACTACGAGGGACATGCGTGACGTGGATAATTCGACGAGGATTCCGTCGACATTTAAGCGTTATGATATACCGGATCAACGGGCGGCCCCTCCTTTAGTAAATCCGCGAGTGAGAAATACGCGCACACACGCGCGCTAGTCGGATAGTAAAGGCCGAAATACTCGTTACGTTTATTTTAACGGCTTTAAAGTCGCCCGGATGATTGCGCCGAGGGAATAAAGCGCATTTGCGCGCTCCGCCCTGCGCAGAATTTAAATAGCCGGCCGTTGGAAGCGTTAATGGGCGCGCACTCTCGCGATTATGGCAAACAGCCGAACGGTATATCGCCGGGATCGCAAGCGAGCGCGATAATTACGGACGTTTGCAATGCATCGTGTAATAAATGTTAACCCCCGGGTCTAGAATGAACCCGACGTGTATAGCGCCAGATTTATGACAAACTTATACGTACTTTTCGTAACAGAGAACATATTAATTTTATTTGTACGTCTGATTTTTCAGATTGTTTTATAAAACATAAGTATAACAGAGATATATATGATAATTATATATTATAGTTTTTACTTTAAATATTAATTTAATAAATATTAATTAATATAAATATTAAAAATTAATTTGACAAGTATTTGAAATGTTGAGATAATAATACGAATGTTAGCTTTAGCTAAAATTACTGTCAAGAATTGAAGTTAAAATAAAGGAACTGATTATTGATGTCTCGAAATTATCTTAAATGAAGGGTTATGATTTAAAGTTTAAGAGAGACAGGAGTTGAAGTTCGTAATATGTTGGCTGGAAAATTCGCAAGTCTATCGCCCACATTTTAATTTTACGACCTTTTGTAATCTCGAACCTAATTTTCGTTCAGCGTAATTGCGAGCCCTGAACGGATACCTAAGTCTTTTAGGGCCAAGCAGTACACGCAGTGAAGTTTTCGCCGTTATACAGCCATAAAGCGATGCACACACCCACATCTTCGGTATAACAATGTTTCTCAGTCTGACAAAGGCGTTACGGTATACTGTCTGCGAACTGCAAGACGTTTACTTCGACTTCATTGAATCCACAAACAACAATGACTTTCTCCGCGCGTCGAAAGGAGGAAGTTAAACCAACCTACAACTATTCATCGCTAGCGATGCCCCGCGCTTTTCTCTTTGAAAAATGAATTATTTATTTCACACGGAAATGGCCCAGTGGCACTTCGACCATCGGTGAAAGTGCCAAACTCATCCGAATATCTCTGTAAGAGGGATGGCTTTCAATCAATAGGTTTGCCCTCGAAAAAGAAAGTTTTTAACAGATTTCAAGCTAATAAAAAGTACATTGTTATATTTACAATAAAAATAAAAAGAATAAGTGTGAGATAAAAATTTAATCGATAATTATGGAATTAATTGTTTATAGAAAGTACACACGCGCATTATAATAAAATCATTAAAAAAATTATCTATTGACTGAATAAAATAAAGTGTCGACGATGCTTTATAATATCTCCGCAAATTGCATCGAAATCTCAACTCATTTCGGAAAAGGCAGCAGACAGCCAGATGGAAGTCTCTGAATGATTTATTAACGCCAGGAAGTGGAAGCCGTCCTATCTATTAGATCTATTAGCACCTTGGACAATAACAGTGCCGATCTATAAGTACTTAAATAACGTGCGTGCGATTTACTCGCCGCCCACGTGCACTTCTTATGGTCGCCATGTGCTGCCTTTCTCTGTCTCTCTCTCTTTCTCCTTCTATCGTATTCAAGCGATATCGATTGCGAAGACGACAAGATTATACATCAAAGAAAACTCTATTACTCGGATGAACGGTCTCGCAAAGGGAGAAAAAAAAACGCAGTGAAAATTTTATCGATGCTTCTCTCTCGACTATTATGCGGCTTTTGTTACTTCAATGTTTTCATTCCGTAATTATAAAATGAAAAATCTTTGTAGAAAATTTCAGCAGAAACTTCTCTTCAGCCGAAAGCGATGCATCCCTAATTCATCTTGATTTAACCTGATCTCTCGCCATGTGTGATATAATTTTCATTGCTATTAATATTTAACGAAAACAATAAAAAAATTCGGATATATATGTATATATTTATATATGGTATATATAAATTTCTTCGACGCCGAGCGAGATGCACAAGCGCAATTATCCTGCGACGACCGCGCCCGAGATCGAACGAGGATGGACGTCGGGGAGATCGAGGGGGGAGTAAACGCGGGAAATCGCACACGGTCGGCGAGATGGAGAGCTTTTAAAAGCGACGGCGACGACGACGACGACGGCGACGACCGGCGCCGTCCGGCCACGAGCGCGATTCGCCGCGGCGCGACGAACGTTTTGTCGCCGGTGATTGGCATTTGAAAGGACAAGCGCGTACAATGCAATTACCTTGGCCTTAACCGTCGCCCGACCGACAGGACTCGCGGCAAAATATATTGCGACAACACCGTGCGTGCACGCTCACGCGTTTCCGCGATGTCAGGCGAATGGAGTCCGCTTCTTTTTTCTCGCCTTTATCGTCCCACCTTTATCGATTGATAACTCGTAACAAAATGCGAGATATTATTTTGTTAAAAAATCGTAGATCGATTTATCTTATTTATCTTTCTGGAACGATACTTTAGCATAGCAATGTCGATTCGCGATTTTAAAAATTAAAAAAATTTGTATGTGAACCTTGGAATTGAGATATCTTTTTGGAATTATATCTTGCTTTAATGCTGGCTAAATGTGCGGCTCGATTGTAAAATCCTCATTCATATTTGACAAATAATTAATAAGAGATTTGGACTAAAATGTGGATCGAAAATTTTACTTCAATATTTAAAGTCAATATCTTTTCGGGTTCTTGTGGAGAAACTAATCTAATCGTATAGCATCATTAGAAGTCTACATATTTTCAGAAGCATAATTCATTTCTTTAGATACTTCGATCAATAACAGGTTTCGCGAGCATTAATTCCCCTCGGCAGAATGATATACGTCCGTACATTATGTGCAACGTAAGTCTCGTATGCGATGATGTGAATGCATGCATGCCTTACGCGCGTCAATATTCATATATTAGAATTTCGTTTCATCGTTCAATAAATCAGACTGATAATATGTATTCTAACGTATGCAGCCTGGCTGCGGCATAATTACAGGCGTCGTGGCGAGCGTTGTGCGTTACGACTCGTGACTCGTCCGGAAAGGGTTAATTAGCATGGCCCCGTCCTCTCGTGCTTCCGGGGGAAGTTCACGGAGAGACAAAAGGAAGAAAAGAAGAGAAAGAGAGAGGGAGAGCAAAGGTTACTTAAAGAGAGTTTCCGCGTTTCCAGCGTAAAATTATCGAAAACTACTGTATGCCGCCTTCGCAAGGATAAATTGTAATTATCTCGCAAGTATCATTTGAAAGTTGTCGACTCTCGAGATTTTACTTTCTCAGAAAAGAAAAGAAAAAGGTGATTTCTCTTTTCATTTTCTAATGATTTAAACAATCTTTATCTCTGATTGAAAGATTATCAATTTCCGTCCAATCCGCTGAAAACGAATAAGAAGAAGCGGAAGTATTACCTTTTTAATGCCGAATTTGTAACAAAAAAAATGTATATCTCGAAAAGAATCGTAGATGAGCAAACAACCATGGACAGATTTAATTCTTGAAAGAGTTGACATAAAATTGACGCAATTAAAATTTTCTATATCTTTTCTATGAGAATTAAGCTCTCGTTTATTAAGCTCGCGAATAAAAAATAATTGGTCAAAAGTTATGACGCATAATATATGATAAACATTTCACAGTAATAGTTTTTGCTCATTTATTTCTATAGGCAAATGCAATGAGAGTTCTTAAACCGAAGAGGAAACAAAGTACTTCGTCGCTTATGGCCACTCGCCGATTCCGCATTTGCGCCTCCAATACGTTAAACTCGGCCTGTAATCAGTTCTCTCTGTTACGAGCGAGCGCAATCGTCTTTCCCTGATTTTACGAGCGCGTGGTGAGAGAGGAGCGCAATTCCAGGATCGAGCAATAAAACGATATTCTCTATTGTGAACTAGTCTAGCTCCGCGCGCGTCCATCGGCCTGAAAGCGCACGAGAAGAGGGAGATCAGAGCGAGGCCGAGGGCAGAGAAATAGAACGGCGGCGAAGAGTCTAAAGAGGCGGAAAACTGCGCGATCGGACGCGGTTCCAGAGATTTACGGGTCGCCGGATAACGAAGGGGAGCTCATCAGCATCGGCGTTACACCGGCCGGCCTTTTGTGTCCCAGGCCCGCATACTCGGTGCGCAAAGTCCTCCGTGATTTCGCGGCGAATGAGAGCAAGAAAGCAAGAGTGAGAGAGAGAAAGAGAAAGAGCCGCGAGCATTCAATCAATTTAATTACTCGCTGGAACTGCGCATGCCAAAGCGGGATGCGTTCATCGAGATGCTACGCGCACAAACGGCAAGATATAGGATTATTGCGCGAACGACTTGTCTTCCGCAGCGGCGTTAAATCTTCTCAAAGTGGATGACGTTCGGAAGATCAGGGATTAAGATCCGCGTATCTGTATCAGTGTCCGTTATAAATCTCGCATACGTAAATACGTTCGAATTGACGATATTGGAAAATTCCTACAGCTGTGCATTCGATTAAAATTATTCGTTCCGCTAATTTTGTCAAATAATTATGCAAGATATAGTAATCTTAAATAACGGAAGAGTATTTATTTGTATTGATAATTTAAACTATCTGAAAAGAATTATATACAAAGGCGCGATCTCTCTCAACGATCTCGACAAATTTACGTCGTGAAAAATGTCGTGCGCGTGCGCGTACCATTAATACGGATCATTAGATCAATCGCGTGGGGGAAAGTATCAAAGGGAACTCTAATTATTCTTGCCGACGCATGACAAATTGATACAATCGGGGAGACTGATGACGTGCATTTGCCGGGGTCGCGCGATGGCCGAAAGATGACAAACGGATATGTTAATTGCGAAAGGGCACGCATCGCGCAGCGCATAGGCGTGCGGCGCGACGCTGTTTTACGACTGTTTTAAAGCTGACTGAAATACGACGATCGATGAAATCGGTGCGAGCTAGCGCCGTCTTCCTTATGACTTTATGGCTCTTACGCAATGATACGCGAGAAAAAATCGTATGGACGGTTTAAAATCGCGTCTCGACTGTGCGTTCCCACAGCCTCGATTAGACTTCGTATCATATAGGTACATATGTTTTTTTTTAATAATAATTTAATCGACTTTACGCAAAAGAAAAAAATGACAACTTTTAACAACTTCGCGTTCTTTTATATAAGAGAAAATAAACGTTAAAATTTTTAACTTTTGGAAAAAAAATAATTTTTTTCTTTTGTGGAAATAAAATTTTACTTGTAATACATTTATTAGATTTTTCCTCTGCACCTTCACTTTGACCGTATCTTCGCGATTATCCACAAAATTGCAAAAATGACTTGACAATGTTTACGCCTCATGCAAATTTCCGCGTCATGTAAATTTCCACGCCGCGCGTCGCGTGATCGCCAATCTTCAATCTTCTACGACGTACGGACCTATAATGTAGACAAGAGGCCTTAGCTCGTAGTCATTTATCTCGAATTTTCCACGTCATTATCTTCGCGTTCGATTACGCGGACGGCATTTCTCTCATCATAGATAATGCGTCGCATTAAGATTATCAATGAACCGGCGGACAAAACCATAGATGGGCGATACTACCATTTCTACAATCGCGATACGTTGCAAAATACCTATTCTGCGAGGAAATTTGTATTTTTATCGAACGCAATCATCGTTCAATATAATCTTCAATATTAATCTCGTAATAATGTTTTCTCTTCAATTTTCACTAAGGAAAAACCAGTTTCGCATTCATTGGAGAACGTATCTTTACTATTAATAGCTACATTTTCCAGACACATACTTAATAAATAAAAGATTAGAAATTAAAACTACATATTCTCGACTGCGCTTATGCATGACAGTAAGCCATGATTATGGCAAGCAAACTTATTATAGCGGCATTGTTCGGATCGATCTACCGACATCGGTTCCTGTAACGCGTCTTAGTCTTCACTGACATGTCTATCGCGTTACGTAAGATTAATTACCTTTTTTTCGTCGCTATTATATATAATAGCACCGCGAAGCAGGGACATTAATTATCGATCGTCCGACCACGCCTCGACAAATAAATAACTAACGCCGCGCGGTATGCGAAGAAACCAGAATCGCTGGAATCCGCCGGTCGTTCAACGTTTGCTGACGTCTCCGCATATAATTACATACAATGATAGCCGTGTCATTTCGTGCGCTTTTAAATACACGTTCCCGTTTAATGCGCGCGCCTGGCACGACCGTGATGCACAATAATGCGCGACAAAGAATGCAGTTGCGACGCGGTTTAATCGTATGCCGAATAGGGTGATGTGGGCGACAGACGTGCAGGATATTTTTAGGTACGCGTTAAGGAATTTCTCACGTGGCTGCATTCGCAGTGCGCGGGAAATTTGCGGGGAAAATTCAGAAATGCGTGAAACACAACGAGTGTGTGGCCAGATATTCGACGAGATTATTTTAAGTATGTTGCAAATCAAAATTTAAAACATTTAATAGATTTAAGTAAGCAGACTAGAATAATTTGAACTAATTTCGTATAAAAATAATTATGATCATTATTTATAATCGTTTGGAATGATCACTTTATTCTTTTATAATATACTGAGATATTAATGCCGTTACTAATTGATATGCAGCACACGTTGAATTCATTCATTCTTATCACGTTCTCTCCTAATACGCTTGAGATTATAAACAGTTCATCATCTTTGTCTCTACTGAATTCCGATCTGTTAATATCAGATTACAAAAACCATTGATTAATCAATGATTGAATTAACGTTACGCATAAAAAATAAATGAAAACAGGTTCATATATGCAAAAAGTAATACCTTTGTGTGCTTTGTGTTAATAAACTTGTTTGTTAGAAATGTTAACAAATGAAAATCTCTTTTACAGAACAAAATTCTCGCATGAAGAATCAATCGTAAAGTTTTATATTCTCTGTCTCTCTCTCTCTACTTGTACAACAAAACTTTCAAACACATAATGCTTAACCGAACCGTATTTTATATATCATAAAACGCATACTCTTTCTCTTCTCTTTCTCTTTGAGAGTTTGAGTGCACTTCGCATACATGCGAAATGCACAACGATCCACCGTAACGTAAATTCCAGTTGGAAAATATACTTTCGCTGTTTTGCCGGAGGCTTTCAACCGCGAACCGATAGTGTACTGTCACATGAGTGATAAATATTCACGAAGTTGCCATCCGACGCATCGTCGCCATGCACACTGGCCGGCGTCTATCGGTGAGGCGCGACTTTGCCGCGTGGCAAGTTTCATAAACAACACCGACAAGCGCACCGACAGGTTGGTTACTTATGATCCTCGCAGAGGTCGGCGCCGACCGCGGCGAAGAAACGAGCGAGGAGAGTCGAGGAGGCGTGGACGCGACCTTTAAAATTTTTCTGCATTTTTGCACCGATCGCGTGTAGCTTGGTGCAGCAATACAGATACGCACATGTACATACATACATTCCCTCGGTTATGTTATGTTGCATAATCTAAGGTCTTCGTCGATCTTGCGATCTCTCTAATCAAGATATCGCCAAAGATTTGTTTAACTTGTACTTAAGACCATTTCATTTGTGACGTCCAAAAAAGATGAATATCCCTGGTTTATTAAATTTTTTTTAAGCATCGAGAAAAGTAATCTACTATTCTCTTTTTCATATTAATATTCTGCGATGGAATTATATATTTTTATATAAATTTTTACAATTTTGTGTCAAGATTTGTTAAGAAGAAATTTGAATCTACTTTTTTATCATACAAAACTAGCTTTTCTTTCAAAATATCCGTAAAATTTCAAGCAGATTGAAAAATTTAATTTATGTGCTTACTAACTTAAATAAATCTGATATATTCTGAGTATAAAAAGAAATATCGTATACTTTATTTAATATACGAATCGCTACTTGTAAAAGAATTTTTAACATATTGTAAAATTATTGCTCATATATTGAATAAAAGAACACGTCTCGTGAAAGTCCACCATATTATCGTACCTTATTTACGCGACGCGGTAGCACCGTGATACTTTGGCGATAATATGATATGATGCATCGTAGAAATATCATCGATAATACCGTCGAGTTTTATTAAAGCCGTCTCCGTTCAATCTTTATTAGTCCATTCTCTCTCGCGCGCTTTACCGTTTCGTATCGTATAAATATATTTTCTATTTGCCTTGTGTGTTCTCTCTCGCGGCAAGTTCTCGCGCCATTTGCGTAACCAGCTCGTAATGATATTTCTGGCTCGCATTGCCGTTGTCCCGCCGGAGAGTGTAGACATCAGGATCCACAGCATCTCTCCGCGGTACAACATCAACGGTACCTTTATGCAACGGCGAGAACGGCGTCACTTTATACGAGTCGGCAACTCATACACAACAGTTTGGCTAATATTCGAAACACAATAGCGGTGAAAGCAAAGTAAGTCTGATACAACAAAAGAAGCAATGTGCTTTCAGTTCTAACGCGGTGTAGAAAGCGATCGATAAGTACTACGTAAGCTACTCTCGAAAGTCTGTATTTGACGCTTATATGGGACCGTTCCTATAAACATTAATTAATTATAGTAATTAATAAAAAAACTAAAAAAAGCCAGAAATCTAGTTAAATTTTTCAGTTAATATTTATTTTTCTGTAATACAGATACAGCGATTGAGTGGAGAAATGATAGACAACTTTGGAGAGCATAATTCGAAAGCAGGATAAACATACGAGTTCCCGGCAGGCGTTATTATTGCACTTTATCGTACAAGCTCGCGCGCATAGAACGCTAATTAAACGCGCGCGATTAGTTAGTGACAGTTAATTATACAGATTAATATGCAAATGGTTCTCCTCTCTCTTTTCCGCGGATCGTCGAACGAAGGTGTATGGGGCGCGCGATGTAACTACCACTCGGTTTCGCCAGTGGGCTTTTGGGTCGAATCTAATCAATTCGCGCTTTCTCAAATAAGAGAGACCGGTAATTAATTTCACAGACTCCCTTCGCGGTGATTAAGAGCGAGAGAATACCAGTTAAAAAGATTACATTCTCGGATTACCGCTACGGATATTAAGTTTATGTAATCGCTCTGTCACGCGTTATCATTCCATAATAATGTAATAATAATAATGATTGAGTTTCTATATGAGAAGAATTCGACGATAATTCATTAATTCGAGCATATACAAATACGAATATAAACTAGAGCAAAAATATTTTCCTAAAGATATGTAAAATTTAAAAAGATTATATATATAGATCAAGAAACAGACTATCACCACACCATAAAAAAAGGCACGGGCAAATTTATTTTGTTGCCGAGTAATTATCGACAGATCGTTGCGAGCAATTCTGCAAAGCGTACATTCGCGTACAACGCTTGGCGAGAATTACCTGTCTTCTCGCTTGTGTTGTGATAGCATGTGGAATTCCACGCAGTACGTGAACAACTACGACTCGTACGAGTTCGACAAAAACCAAACCCAGCAACGCACTGCGCATTCTGCCCGTTGCACGAAGACACACCCGGATGACTTCAGTACTCTTTCACTTTTGTGGCAGAGCAAGCATATTATGTCGAGTTAGGCAACCATTGCGAAATACCTTGCGGTGCTGAGATAGTTTTACAGTCGCTAAGAAATGTAAAAGATCTATCATAATTTTATACGTCAAGTTTCTTATTTACCGGAAAAATCTAGATTTAGCATCAATATTTTTTCACGTATGATTTTTAATTTATTATATATGTTGTATTAAATTAATTTATGATGAGAAAAACTAAAGAACCGCTATAAAATTCAGTTCGTAAAGCATAAAGGTCTGTAATAGAGACTCTTAAAATAAATTCATGTATACAATATTCATAAAAAGTTAATTTTTGAGAATAGAATGCTGTTTTTTTTTTTTAAATAAGAGCCCTAAATATTTTAGAGACACACAGGATCGAGGCAAATGTCTACTTACGTAAATCAGAAGTATTGTATCGTACTAATGTATTTGCTATAATGATTTTGCTTTGGCCGCCGCGTCAACTCGGTTAATTATCGCTAATGAAAACCAATTAAAACATCGTCAATACGTAGCTGAATAGAATCATAGCTATTGCGAAAGGCATGAATCGCGACTTCAAAGACTAGCCGCTGAACGAAAAACATACGCTCTGATTTCGTACAGACACAGATGTCTATAAAAACTAGATTTCACAACGTTCGATCGCTCAAGGATCTATTTCTTCGTAATATTGCATACACTTTTATACAATTATATTGAAATATATGACTCTCTAGATAATAATTATTTTAACATGCATTATTCGTGCAAAAAAGCCCACTGTATGGAATCAAGATTTTATCACGTAATTGAAAATTAATTGACGGAGCTTAATATCAATTTAAATCTATCTGTTCAAATCTATTGTATATTAAAATAAATAAATGTATAAGAGTTGACAAAGAAAAAGAATCTCGTTTATATTTCGAGCATTCACATCGTTAATAGGAAACACGAATTTCGAGATACTAAAATGGCCCTAAGCAATGATATGATGATATGAAATTTAAGAGCATGATGTGGTGAAACAAAAGCGTTGCGTCTAAATATATTGCGTTATGTCGCCGGCAGTCCGGCGACATTTACTTCAGCATTAAAACCGTTCCGCAGGTGAGAAGGCGAAAGAACGACCTAGGCTTAGACGACAGGTAGACACGTCGGCGTCCGACCTTATAAACTCCCGGGGCTCTGGGAAGATGGGTTTAGCGCCTCCGTATACCTCATGTAACTAACATTAGATGCATAATGCATGGGGATAGGTGGCCGTACTAGGTGTCGTCACAACAACGCTCTACAACCCGCAACGCCCCTCCGCATGCGGAGGCGACTGCGGTCACCGTGGTTATAAGAATCAGTAGAAGGCATCGAGAACATCAAGCCCAGTTTAATCTTGATGTATGTGAAAAATAAACTCAATTATATAATAGCCATTATACAAGGATAATGACATATAGACGTATAAACTGCAACTTTAATGACAGATTCTTTAACACATTAATTAGAGATCTTTGTTGTTTCCGCGATTTTAAAATAAAGGATTCTAATACAATGAAATAACAATAATAAGAGAATTTTAAACGTCGAAACGATGCTTTGCGATTAATTATAGCCGATATCAACAAGTAGCAATATTTTAAAAAAATATAAATAATAATATATGAGTCAAACGCGAGATAAAGACGCGAGTAAAAAAACTCCTAAATAATTTTATTTTAAAAAGATAATAATGCGTCTTCCGAGATTCGCACACCGATGTATCCCGGCCTACGTATCCCATTCGAGATCTTCGCCGATATAGCATTGTAAACCATTGTAATGGTAATACGACGCATGCTCGGCGGTCCGATATTACATCGCCCGTTATCGGTGCGATTCCATTCGCGATTTTATCGTCACCGATGATTCGATTTTAACTTCCTTCGCATCGCACGATGAATGTACGTGTCGTAATACGTACAGTTGCTGGAAAATATCCTTTCCAAAATGCCGAATAATACGTTACTTAAATCTGAGAGACGTAATTAACAATAAAAATGAACATTGATTAATTCTTCAATCTTATATATTTAAGAAAATAAGTATTAAGATAGCTGTGAGTATACAATTTAAGAACGGACACATCTCTAATCTAAAGTTAGTTAATCCCGACGCGGCCGACCATCAGAGCCCATCACTCTGTTGCCGAAGAATTTATCGTCACGCCGTGCAAATGAAACACCCCGATGAAACAATTAAGTCACATATGCGAGCAAGCAAGCGAACGCGTAGCGAAGATGATGCAGAGAGCGCGAATACCCGCGGCGCGGCATAAATCATCTGATTCGCGGCGGTAATGATACTCCGCGACAGCTCGGTAGCGCATTACGTATGCATTTGCAGCGTTACTCGCCGCAATTACAACCGCACACGTTGGTGCACGTTAGTCGGTTGGTATAACGTCCATGAGAGCATGTAGTGTATATATATGCGCTGGGACCGTGACTGTCAGTGATTCTAAATCGATCTGTCAAAAGGTTGAACGTCCCGACGAGTCCGGATGCGTATCGCCGCGCATTCGTGAGACACTATCAGTCCGTAAACTCATGCTTATGTTTTAATGCTATTGTAATGGTGTTAAATTATTAATATTACGTAAAACGAGAACAAATGCTTAAGAAATACCGCTATTAAGGAGCCGATTAAACGAGTTAATGATTATTGATTAAAGGTTTTTAATAGATTAACCGCAGGAGCGAACTTCCACGGTCGACTTCTCCGGACAATAGAGCAACCGCGAAGCTGGATATATGTATCATCGGAGCAAAGAGCACAGCGGCTCTACGCATGTGAATATAATACGGGCATTAATAAATCCAAGCCGAGGGTATTAATGCGGACTCTCTAATGTATGCGCACGCGGAAT
Source organism: Lasius platythorax (assembly GCA_963971435.1). Lineage (NCBI taxonomy): Eukaryota > Metazoa > Arthropoda > Insecta > Hymenoptera > Formicidae > Lasius > Lasius platythorax. The sequence continues at coordinate 2,253,969 of OZ020540.1, read as the reverse complement.
TTGTTGCGTGTCCGTGTCGTAAAAATCGCCTCGGCAGCGTCACAATGGCCAGTCATCGTTGTTATCTGTCCATGATTCGCGTGGTGAACAACGCACTTTCCGCGTTGCCAACCGACTTCTGGTCGCTGCCGCTTCCGGTACCGGCCGGAGCTTGTCACGGCAACTTGTCGCGGCTTCACTTATTCTCTCGAGTATCCCTCACGAGTTGTGTCACGACTAATCGCTCTCGTACGCGAGAGCGTTCGGGATGTCTCGGTCGATTGGTACTCTCTCATCGCGATCCCGTATCATAATTGAAAAGCGATGCTTGAACGGTCGATGAAAGTAGAGGAGCGTGTTATGCTTTCGTGTTATATCTTAAAAAATAATGGTATTAACTGTACCTGCCTTGCCTCTTTCTTTCCCTACAACTGCCCCTTTTTTTACGCCTTCCGATATTATCCCGCCCTACACTCTGTAATAATCATTAAGCAATTTCGGTAATTACGGGATTCATGTCTCGTGTGTGTAATAAAAGATATAATAAAAGTAAATTACACAGTTTTTATCGTTGGAGGATTTTTATTGTTTCGGAGACAGATTTCCCCGCTTAACAAAAAAAATGTAACTTTTTTAAACGTTCGTGAGCATAAAAATTCGACACCGGTCCAAATTTATGGCGGGAATAATTTTTCTAGCCGCTCTCGCTTCTCAGGCGCATTAAGGTCGAAGTACTTTCTCGACCGTTGTGCTTGGTCGAAGTCTATGTTTCGAGCGTCTTTCTACTTGACGAATGAGCGGACGGAAAAAGTGTCGTAGCCGGAGAAAAGAGGGATTAGCGTGACACTTTCACGTAAAGAAGAATGTGAACAACAAACTGTTTCGAATGTTCGTGATTTGTACATTTCTCTTTGTAAACGTCTTTTATTATTTATTTAGAGACTACGAACGGACAGAATGGCGAACATATGTTTCAGGCAATTTCTATTTTAGTACGTTTATTATAATTATCATGTCACAGTTTGTGCTCGTGTATGCCCATCTTAAATGTGTTGGCCTGACACGAGATAAAAAAGCCTTTTGTCGGACGAGATGAAATCTCGGATAGCTATGTATCAGAATGTCAGGTAGTTGAATGAATCATCGCTCCCATACATATTACTTTTATAAAAATGTACAAGTATAAGTAATGTAATGCGAAATTTAACAAGATTCTTCTTCAATATTTATGATTTGAGTTAATTATTTTCTAGCTTCGTTTTAATAATAAATACCCTAAGATCTGAGCTTATATAATATATGTAGCTTCTCTTACTAAAGTCTCGATATTTTTCAACATGTGCAGACCTCGTTAAATCTACGCGATTCTATTTCAGTACATCCTTGTGCACCGTGGGATTTTCGATACGCGAGGATGAGGAATGCAGATCTGCTTACTCGGTGCAACGAGTTACACAGTCGTCGTTACTCGTCCGACGTACGCGAATATAAATGCACTCCGCCAGGCGGGGTCGGGGCTTCAGGTGGCGATTCAATGCCCATCCGCGCGCGGAAGGTCGTCCTTCCTACAAAGGGAAACGAACAGAGGAAGGTGCACGAGGGCGAGACGCGGAAAGAGAGAACATGAGAGCATGCTTGAACGCGCGAACGTAGGCAGATATTGAAAAAGAGAGAGAGAGAGAGTGAGAGAAGCGCGAGAGACAGATAGACTGTCGGCTGAGAAAAGGAGCAGGACAGCGAGGACATGACAACTTCACCGGCCACGTCAGTACTCGTTAACGGTAACACTGTGCACCTTCGACTCGGGACCAGTTTGCGGATGCGCATCCGTGCCGCGGTCTCGCCGTCGATGTCGTCATGATCGATTTTGCAGCGATATACGCACTTGCGTGTATGTGATCCATCACGCATTTATGACGCATGAATATTCAGATTTCGATCGAATCGAGATAAGAAATATATAAAATATATATGGAGCAGATACTCTCCGAAGAAAAAAATCAAATACAAAAAATACAAATACGAAATCAGGTATAAAAATGGCTAATAAGAGCCAGGCGTAGATATTAGGCGCAACAAACTTGTTTTTAAATTTTTTAATTATTTTACAAAATAATTTTGTAAAATAATTAAAGAAGAATTTAAAAACAAGTTTGTTGCGCTAATATCTGCGCCTAGCTCTTATTAGCCATTTTTATACCTGATTTCGAACTTATTTTTCGTTTAAGCAAATCTTATATAATAGTGGTGGAAATAATTGCAGTGAACAAAATTCTCTCGCGACGGATAAATTCATCGAAAAATCTGCTATTAAATAATACGCGTATAAATTTAAAACTTTATATCTTATCGGCAAGCAATAAAAGGTTACAAAAAAAAGTACACAAAACTCGTTACACAACGAGTAGTATACATCGGCGACGTATCGCTCCGGCCAAAGTGCATAGAATGCATATCGCATCTGAACCAAGTCTATGGTCACATCAAGACGCATGTCGATAAATAAATCAGTTCAACGGCGAGATAACTAAACTCGAAACAGCGGAATAAATAAAGGACGTTAACGGCATCTCGCGCGAGAAGCGAGGCGTCTTAACGGCCGCGTTTCGTTTATCGTCGTTAATGCGCGGCCCATAAGCGATACGCGCACCATTAATCGACGATAAAGCGGCCGTTTGGTCGCGAAGATCGCGGTCAATAAAAGTGACCGGACTTACAGTCGCGGCCGGTCTGATGCGACAGGGAATGAACGAACGAACGAACGAACAAACGGACAAACGGTAAGCGGCAATGAGCCGCGCGCGAGTAAAACTCACCGCGACACAAAAAGCCTATCATTATTAACGCGTTAGCATAAATCCTCGACGGGTGGCCCCAACACCGCCAGTGGAGGAGACGGAAAAAGAAACGATTGTCCGGCAACGGTAAGCCTCCGCCGCATTTGTTGACAATGACCGCCGCCGTCGCCGTCGAGAGTACCACGGCGTCTTCCGAGGAAGCCTCGTAAAGGCTCGTTGAGCACGACGACGTGCCACCGCGGAAACTGCGGCCGGAGTTACGGCCCCGTAGCTATCGTGTCCGACGGGTCCGCCGAGTATGTGTTTGTGTGTGTTGATGCATCATTCTAGATAGAGAGAACCTCAAAACTATCGAGAAAGAGAGCGAGAACTCTGGCTCTATTTCTTATAATTTTATAAATAATTAATAATTGAGAATTATACATGATACAAATACAACACACACATACACATACGGATATTATTTTGCAACAAATTATTTCTTTGCTTTAAAAAAAATGTTTTTTTTTTTTAGAATATTACACCTCGTAAAATCTAACAAAAAATGACGAAACTAGAACTCACGGAACAAACTAAAACGCAAACCCGACGCGTCCGAGAAAATTTCTTAAATTTAATCCTCAGAAGATTAATTGTACAAACTGTCAAGAAATTACAGAATTATTAAAAATATAGTTAAAACTTTTTTCCACAGACTGATACGGTAATTACGCGCATGCGGATGAATCCGTCGTCGAAGTATCCGAGCTTGGAAATAAATGTCGTAAGAAGAGAGAGCCTAAACCAGTAATGACGCCTGATCGCGGTGGTGAGTGTTGTCACGCGTGGCCGACCCAAGGAAAGAGAAATAGACTCGCTGAGAAAAATTTAGACGTCACGGATCGTTTCAAGAGTCGCCTGTTCTCGAAATGATCCGTGACGCTTGAATCCTCATCGTGAAGAGCCTTACATATTGTATTCCTTTCTTCATCAGTTTCGAGATAATAAAGGCGGAAAATCATAGAATTTGTGGTTTCTAAACGTCGATGAAACGAATAAAAACACACGTTTCATCGATTGGACCTCTTATAGCATTGTTACTTTTAGAAAATAAACTATTATAAAATTATGCTGTAAACATCAATTATCAAGAATCGATTAATCGAATCCATTATAAGAAATATATATACGCTAAGAAATAAAAGAGTATAAGATAAAATATGTAAATAAAAAAGTAGATAAAAGTTTCTGTATCTTTTGTAGAATCGATGAAGAAAAATTAATTCCCGTCTGATCGATAACCACTATCCTCACTATCGAATCAGATTACAAGTTCGCGTGTACGCGACGTGTAACAACCCCTCTGCGAATCCCCCTCTGCACGCGAAATTATTCAGACTGTAGAAACGTCACATTGTCACGAGACTTTCCAGTACGATGTAATAATCGTCGTCATAATGACGAGCGTATAACGCATGTAATATAAAGCGACGAAGAAAACAAGACGCGTCTCTATGGGGGAAACGGTCGATTGGGGGATCGAATGGAACTGGGGTTGCCATCGGTCACCATTACCATGTGAAATATTAAGCATCGGCCGTGGTAATTACCGCGATGGAAGCGAAGCTGCTCCGATTAGATCTAAAGCGACCGCTAATGCTGTTAATTGCGATGGATTGCGTAATTGTCGGCGCCAGGAGGTATCCGCGTCGGGAACTATACGTACGCTTTAATATACGCATGTAACACGTGACTATAAAGAGAGAAAGAGAGAGAGAGAAAGAGAGAGAGAGAGAGAAAGAAAGGCAGGTCCGGCTGGAGATAAGGAAAGCAGGTACGCTCTCCTGCTTTCCTTCTCAATACGCAAATTACGATTCCGCGCCGCGTTTGCTCGATTCGCAATCACGAGTGTGCATGTGATTACATAAGCCGCACGATAAATTAACATCGATTCTGAAGCGCGGCTGAAAAATTTTTACGCTCGTAGGCGTATCTATTATATGCCCGCGATTGTCCAAATAAAGTTACAACAACACACAAACAACGAATCGATAATATATTCTATAAATGTGTGCAGCAAGTTTTCGATTTTTTAACCTTTTATGAATGTTTATGCTTTAAAGGCGGAACGTATATACCTTATGTAAGGTGTGCGATCAATTAACGTCAATCTTACATGTCTGAAAAATGTGCGTGCGATTGTACGCATATTATGAGCGATATAAAAAAGCATTCGAATAAAGCGATGAAAATAAACAAATCTCCGTCATATCCTTTCTAGTTGTAATCAATTTTTTATGATTCAAGAGAAGTCGAGTCTACCTTATATAAGATTTACGCGAAAAGTTAACGTCAATATTGTGCAGCTCAAAAGCGAATGCAATTTAGGGACATTGTGCACGTAAGAAAAGTATTAATACTTTAGTTCAGCCGAGCATGTATTGCGTAAAACTGCCAATAAATTAATATCAACATTATGATATAAAAAAAATAAATGTATATAATACATTAAACTCTTTAAATCGAATCAGTTCTCAATTTTCCTCTTCTTTCCAACCTTACGAGACTTTCTATCAATAAATGACAAATGAAAGGGAAAAGACAGAGAACACTATAAGACATAGAAAACGACATATGCGCATAAGAAAATTCGAAAGCTATAATAAAAAAGCTCTTTGTTAGTTATGCACCGGATATCGTAGACTATATATTATTAATTCATGTAATTGTCTATCGATGGAAAACAAGGCAGTTAACTGAATTAATGCTCTATGTACGCTATTATGTATAATTTGATAAACGACGACGATATTAGCCGATTCATAAATTTATGAGCGCAGGAGAAATCGCGAATAGGATGATTAACCCCTTTGCACAACTTTTTACGACAAATTGCAGGCCAAGAAAGATGATTAATACATTACTACTATACGGATTATATATTTGTAGGTATGTGTGTTATAACATAGATGTCATGGATTTTTGAGTTTTAATTGATTTAAATTACTTAGTTTATCTATTTGATTTATATTTTATCTTAGATAATACACAAGATTTTATATACGAAATAAAAATTGTCGCGGAAAGTTTAGTATTTATCATTTCGTTCATTGAATGTCTCGTATGAAACATCTATCTGTTATCTACATGATAACAGTGATAAAAATATCCAGTATATTTATGGAAAATAAATATATATATTGCAATTTAAATTTAAAGATTAATATACTTTATCGGAAAAATTTATATCATCTTGTAAAGGCTTAAACGCACCCAAGACAGTGTCGTCAACGAATTAGCGAAATTCCGTTGCAATTTGTAATGCAGCCCTGGATCTCGTTCTTTCGCACAACTGTGAAAGAATAAAGCACGCTCAAGTATGTTAAAGGGATATGCGTATAGTGTCTACCAAAAGAGCCGTGCTACGCAGGGAGAAATAAATTATCCCATTACAGCCATAAATCAATCGTCGTAAAAAGAACCAAAGTTGCCGACGCGCGGGCTGAATGACATGCACTCATTGTCAGGTACAAAAGAATCCAGGACGTAGAAAACAAGAGTTATCGTAAACTTTTATTCAATCTTCCTCTCGCCATCTTTAAAAACAATAACAATCAAGGAAGAGAAAGCGACATATGTATTTCTTTTGAAGAAAAATTTGTTTTAAGTTAATAAAAAACATCTGTAGCTAGAAAAATTGACAGAAAAAATTAACAATGTTTTCAGAAAACTTGTATTTTTAGCAGACAAGATATCCTTGAAAATAACATCATTCATTAAGGCGAGTCGGTGCTGGATGATCGAATATTAAAATAAATATATTTCAAATTAATTTAAAACTATATATCGGAAATACAATTTTTCCGCATACGATACACATGATTTTAATTTCAATCGGAAATAAATAACTTGAAAAGACTGCTTGTGTATGTGTGTAAAATTTGGAATTTATTCATTACGGTACACGTGTAAATAATGCAATATCCCCTTGAATTATTTTGCAATATATCAGATTATCGAATCATGATCAATTATCGCAATTAATAATACATAAAATAATAATGAATAAAATAAAATAATAAATAAATAAATAAATAAAATTCTAACTGCAATCTTGATAAATCTTCGAAAGTCTTTGTAAGATATGATTACGAATGGACGGTTCGAACACCGCTGCGGAAGGACAGGAGAGGGACTCATCGAAAAAGGAATATTTCTGTGGTACAAGATCACGCGGCTGCTTCTATAATCGTGGTTTCGTCTTCTTACTCGCGTGGCGTGTTTAGGAGCTGTCGGAGCGCGATTCTTCGGGGCCATTCGTTCGTTCGCAGGCGGGAAAAAGCATGCCGAGCAATTTGTGACGACGACGACGACGACGACGACGAGGTGCTGGCGGCGCGATGTAAGCCTGACATGTACGCGCACACGCTGTTATATACATACACGGATGTATATATCTTTATACCTATACGTAAATACGCGGCGGCAGCAACGGCGGCAAAAGCGGGGACTCGCGCGCGATCGCTCTCATTAGCCGTAATGTGTCTAGGTAATTCGATAAAACTAAGGGATTCCGATGTCGCGTAAGCGCAAGATATATGATTCCGACTTGGCACACCTCGTGGACCATTTAAAGATCCGCGTTTGTCGCTCTGAAATTTGCTTTCAATGCCACGCGGCATTTCTTACGGCATTGCGATAATCGCTCGCTACTTCCGAAAGAAATACGCGAATTAAACGTACAAAATCTCTCGAGTATTTCGTATTTTATTTTTCGCTATAAATATCAATAACTATATTTAAAAAAATAGCAAACTATTGTTTTTTTAATATATATGATTAAGAAAATTTAAGATTTTTTATGAATCGTACATGAGGCATATCATCATCATGTGACACGTATGTAAATTATCTACGTCACTTCTTTATATCTCATTTCTCAATCTTTTTTGTTCGTTATTTTTTTAAATTATATTTATCTTTGTAACTTTCCCATTTCTCGTAATCACCATTCCAAAAAAAGTTTTAAAAAAGAAATTTAAGAAATTTATTTAAATTAATCCAGAAATATAATTATCTTAATTAATGTCTTTTAAAAATATACAGTGATTTTCTACGGGACCATATGTCCCATATTTCTCATTATTCTAAAAGACAAAATCATTGTACAAATGCCTCAATAAAATATTTAATTCTATTACTATTGGATATTTATACATGTTAGTAATGAAAAATATCTATATCTTTTTATTAATGAAAAATGTTCGTTGCACGTTCATCATCTTCGAAGACGATATAAAATCGTGTATAATCCTGCTAGCACGATATGTGAAATCAAATAGAATTGTCAGCAATTATCGGCACAAATATTTGGCTCGTTCTAAAATGAGAGTAAGCAGTCTGGCTAACCAGGATGGCCGAATACGAGATGAGTCTTACGTTACACGTAGGCGTGCCTGCCTTCCCCGATACTCGGAGCAGTAAAGTTGGCTAAGCATTTAAATTATGATGAGTTCTCTGCTTAAGCAAAGCGTAAGTTGCTTGTTCCGTCTTTCTCACGTCCTTGATGCGAGGTCGGGCTTTCGAGCATTTGAAACCTTTATTTATCGCCTTGCTAAACGTAATAATCATCGACTGGTCGATTAGCCCAAGAGTATAGTAATTTAGCAGATGAACTGTCAAGCGATAAAAGATACCAAGAATATGCCAAACAGAAGAAGGCAAATATTAATATTATATAATTAACAATGTCTAACAACAAATAAATTTATCCCAGAAATCTACAATAATTTTACATGTTTTAATTTTCGCTAAAATATAGGAATGTTTCTATAGTAAAAAAAAATATCAACGCATAAATGAAATAAATCTAAAAAAAATATCACATTGTCTATATACTGTTCATGAATATTTTTCCTCTCCTTTCCTCAAAATTCTGGAAGCGCATTTCTCGTCAACAATGTTCGGTCGACTCCACCCCGACTTGTACTCCGTGTTATCTTCGGATCATCGAAGCGTTAATGAAGCGGATCGTTGCTCGGCGTGCACCTTAACCAACGAGCCGAGTCGTGGAACGCGCCGTACGCGACGCTCACTTGCTCGACATTCCATACAAATGTTACGGCTGATCAGATTACTCGTCGCCCCGGCTGATGCGCCATAAGTCTGCGTTTTTTTCCCCCTTGCAACTTTATTCTCTTTTTTTCTTATTCGCGACGACGACCGCCGCGACGGCAATTTCGTCGTGCGGTGTTCCGCGGATCCGCAGGCTGGTTAAAGCGACGCTTCGCATCGCGACCGCTGCATTTTTCACACCTCTTACATCGTCTCTCAATCACAGTCCATTTACTCTCCGCATCGCTATCAGACGAGGCTGAAGCGTTCTCGCATCTTGTTAAATTAGGTATAATGCGCGAGTATTTTTGACGGGAAGATAGGAAGGACCATCGTGACGTGACATTAACGACGTGCTGATGTGACATCAGATTTAATAATCCGAAACTGTTCTTTAATGGGATTTTAATACCACGACGTCTACATGACGCGGCGTGGTATCATTATGCTTCAATGTTATGATATATATATATTTCAATGTTATTGCGACATTTAGTTTTCACAAGGACTCGTACTAAAACAGGAAATGTCACAAGATTGGTCCCAAAATATGAGTCTTAAATCTAAGAGTTTATCACGTTGTTTAAAACTGATTTCATTAACTTTAATATATGATAATTATTTATTAAGATAAAATTTTTTACATATTTTTTAAAAATATTTTAATATTAAGAATATTCTTTAAACAATCTACATTGTTCGTTCCTTAAATAAGACATATCCATGATTAATCAAAGAGAGAGTACAAATGTATTCCGGGTCTCTATTTTAAAAATATCTTATACAAGTCTTCGTGAATGCGTCGTTATAACCTTTGCAGTTGCCAAAGAGTTAAATCTTGAATATAATGTGCATTTATCTCTTTCCTCAAATCGCAAATCGTTACCCGCGATTTGATAAGCTGTATATACGCTCTTTCTTATTTTTCCTCACACATAAACCAGAAGATATAAACACATACCGAATCTGCGTTTGCATTTGCATAAGACGCGTATCACGCGAACGAATCGATCGTGGACACGCTGCGTGCTTTCTCGGTAGCGGTCTCTCTCACGAGAGAGCCTTAAATTACTCCTGCGCCTTAAAGCGACACACGCGCCTTAAAAAGCTCTCGTACGAGACACTCGTTTCATTCGCGATACTTATCGGCACGTAAGTACACGATGTTACGGCCAGTTCGGTTTTAAAGAATGTCGATGTACACGAGCGATACCTATTTACGTTTTTATTATGGAACGTAAAAATTTCGACGTATTTACCGAATGTTACAAGGTGTACCACTGCGTGTACACGCACAACCGGTAACCGAAAATTTACTTCTCCCAAATGGGAGAGAAGAGCGTAAATGCAATTACAGCAATTAAGATATAATTAGGAAATTTGCAAATAAGTTATCAATTTCTGATTATACAAATAAGCATTTTAAATAAAAAAATTATTTTCTTCAAATAATGCATATCTAACAGTTTTTTTAAAGAAAGGTAATAATATTATTTGTTAACTATATATGTAGTAATTCAAACATTTATGATGTAATCACAAAACTACAATTCAGCGCAGATATACTTCTCGTAGTGTATAGATATTTTTCAAATTTCCAATAATTTATCTTTTATGCCTAATATATTTTATATTTTAATATATTTATAGTCTATATGCTTGTATCTTTTTTCCAATAAATTTCTCAATCATTCGTGATAAGCAATAAATAATGGGAAGCTATCGATTCAAGGGTGTCAATTTTCTGCGCGAGAGGGTTCGATAATTCCGCTGGCTGTCTCTAAGCGACAGTGGCAAGAGCGGTGGGGCGATGCTGTGGGAACCTTAAGTAATTTATAGGATGTAGTAACGGTATTTTTTACAACATTGGACATTGCGGCATGGGAACGGTAGACCGGCAAAAAACTGGGGCTGCGCGATCGAGGTCGCGGCTTACCCGCGTACGCCCACGAGCGCCAGACTCGGCCATTGTCTCGCGCATCTTAAAAACGCGCTCTCGTTTAAGCCAGGATCTCCATTTCCCACCGTAAATCACGGCGATGATCTTAAATGACGCCGCGCCGCGCGCTCGCCTAGTTAACTCCGTATTTTTCATCCACCTCCTACTGTGTGCGCGCTGCGTAATTCTTAAAACGCATCCAGGAAGCGTGCACTTCACGCATACAAGCGATTATGTTGTTTCGGCTCATTCGACTTTATATACAATCTGCCTTAATGACTTTATCTACTTCTCGCGCTAATAATCTCGTAGGAGCGACTCGCAGTAAAATATTGCGTAAACAGGTATGTAATAAACTTTTTATATACATTCTCGATTTTTGTATAAAAGTATATTTTTAATTGTCAACAGGAAAAGTCTTTTGCGAAAATATTACCGAGAATTAACGAAAATAAAAAATTTCGTTTTAATTGTCCCAATTTCTTAATATATTCTTTAGAGAAAATTTTATTTAGCGTTTATTATTTATTATTTAAAAAAAAATTTATACTTTTAATAGAAAGTTTTTAGAGACTTCAGTCTCTATATATAGTGTAACATATGTATATACGTTTAGTCACATGATTGCTGTCGCGCGCGCAAATTACGGCATATAATATTTATTTAATAAAAAATATATAAAATCAAATCGATTGTGTCGGGCGATAGTAAATTCCTTAGCAAATTAATTATGCGTCGATTGCTCGATATATTTCGAATCACACGACCATCGTTAAAACTTCTATGTGGCGGCTGCGGGAAACATATCGTGTGTTGTAGTAATTACCGCGCGATAGGATGCAACGCGGTTCTCTCCCGCTGTCTTTAACAGATAATCATGCTGATAGAGAGCCATAAATAGACTAATCGTCCGCTAAAACTCGTACGACGCGAACTAAGAATGCCGCGAGTTGAACACGACAAAGGTAAAATTCAGAATTCGTACTCGCAGCAAATAACGAGCGATAATATAAGCACTTCAATTTCTTTGATTTTCTTTCGTAGGAAGTATAATATGCAATACTAAAAATAAGAGTGCAACTTATTATTATGTTTCTTTATACTTTAAAAAAAAAACGAGAAAATGTAAATAAAAGTAAAATACGAGAGAAAACGGTCGAAATCAAAACGTCAAAGTTGCCTGACAGCTTTCCCTTCACTTGCTCAGTTCCTTAATCGGTCTAGAACTCAGCCGTGCGATATTATTTAACAATAGTCGGATTATAGGAGGGACAGATGAATATAGAAGTATAGACGTCGGTTTTTATAAGAATACAAAGTCTAATCGCCAGGAGAAGCGGCATCTCTCTGCTTGGATTGCTTTATTACTTCGTCATCGCGTCCTTCTTTCCGCTCTCATCTCGAACTTCTCATGTTCCATTTCGCCATAGACGGAAAAATGCTGAATATTTACTAAAGTCCATTAAAAATTTCATGACAATTAGCTAATGGCGATCGAAATATCAAGGTAATAATATAGATGCATGAATGAAGATGGAGATTGAATCGGATTTTAAATTAGAAATTTCCTACGCTGACTTACATCATGCAAGACTCACTACATTTTAATTCTTCCGATTATCTGAAAATTGCCCTGGATTTGATCACTCTATTTTTTTCTAGATTACAAATGTTTAATATTATATTTTTTATTATATTTGCTATTATCAATATGTAATTAATTTATTTGATGTAGATCTTTAGCACGTAATTTTACTATACCATTATGAAACAGCACTCACACTAGCTTACTAATCCGAAGTTTTATTTCAATTTTATACTTAAAATAAAATCATTGTCCTATTTCTCTTATCTTTATTATAATAATGTTCAGTCGAGTGTAGCAAATGATCCCTAGAGAATTAATTGCATCGATTGTTGCAAGTGCAACAGTGGAATCAGCGGGTTCACCGTCTCGTAAACTACACTTCTACCCACTCGGATTGGGAAACTTTGGTGAGTGAGTCAACCTGCCTTCGAATCGACATCGATAAACAATAATCGATGACGAAATCGTTCGCAATAGGAGAGACAACGGGAAAAAGAGAGCTAGGTATCGTGAAAATATATTTAATTTTTTTTTGTTTTCGTAAATGACGTTGAGCGCGGTACAAAACAGTCGCGAAATTCGCGCGACAGAAGCTCGATTCTGAAGAAAAACCGTAAGCGAGAAATCGTCGCACTCAAATAAAAGAAAAAAAAAAACTCTCGACGAGATAACCGATCATATGAGAGGCGATACATCGAGTACCGGAGATAACCGTGCCATTAACACCGTTCGCAATTAATGCACAACCGACACGCATCGCTCCTAGGTGTCTCTCTCGCTGAGATATTCGACGAACTGTCCCCGAGATATCTTCGAGGACAGGTTTTCGAGCGCGTTACAACGACGACACGACGATATATAATCGACGCGAACGGCCTCTTCTTCCTTAATTAAAAATAACGATCGCTCGTGCGCTGAGGTGTAGAGATTCGTAATCAGCGGCGGCGGCGGTGGCAATCGTTGAAACGGGATTGGCACGGACATAATCATAATTTCCCTCTCCGTTCCCTTTTTTTCTCAGTTGCATCCGCGGTGCATCTCACTGCAACTGGCACACCACGGTCGGCACACGATTCCGCGAATGTTCAAGGACACGCCTACCTGTCGCCTTCGTTGCGCGATTCATAGAGAATGGAATGTCATTCGAAATCAAGAAACTCCACCGGCGCGTAAACTACGAACAAATACGGGTTAAAATCGCGATTTTATAAATTAAATTAACATCCGTGTCGTAAACATTATCACACATTAATTTTATTCTAGCCAATAACGTACCAGATTTAAATTACACGATTCTTTGAATAAAATCCATTTAATAATTGTTAAAATTTTGTCTAACTGCTATTCATGTTCTTTTAGTTAGCATGTCTCTATATACACGTACGTCGCACATTCACAAAATGATAATAATTCAGTACTAAATTTACATTTTACTGAATTAATCATCAAATTGTCATTATATCGCAAATCATCAAATCCTTTCTGTAATTTTAATTCGAATATTATTCCTCGACATTCAATAATCCAGTATATTAAAATTTTCATCAAATTTCGGAAAATATCTATTCTAAATTCATCAGAGAATTCTTGGAGAGGCAAGACAACGAAAATACTCTATATAACGGGTTTGTATTAACGAGTGTCGATAGAAGAAACCAGCATACTAATTTTGGAAATAATGGAGAACGATTACAAAGAGTATGATACGAAAATGGAAAGAACAGAGAGAGAGAGAGAGAGAAGGAGGAAAGAAGGTAAAGACACCGTACCAACTGTCGACGGTTGTTAACGGTGCGAATTACTTGCCATATATGTACCGTATTGGTTGTGTTAGCGGTTAGCATTGCCTCAGCTAATGCCAACGCGGACTTCGCGTACGCGCGTTACACAGTCGTAAATATACCGACGGACTAATACGATCTAACTTCACGTTGCGAGCTACACAATGACCTCACGCTTCACTCACCACGAGAATACGAGAATACGTGCAAGGACTCGTGCAAGGATTCTTGTAGCGAACCGATTACCGGAATTTACATTCGCGATCCCGATTAGAGCAAAACTGTAAAGACTGTAGGTGTTAGAATGTAAAATTCCATCAAATTTCATACAATAATACAGAATTTAAAGATGCCTGCTTGTCCAGAAAGATACGTTATTATTAAAAGTCTATCAAGAATGCACATCTGACAGTTCCAGGCAATCTATCCGTAAGATTATGGAATCTCCCGATTGCAAGTGAAAATTACGTCTTTAAATACCCGATATTTTATTAACAACGTTGGTGAGAGAAATTCCACACTTAATTAAACACTAAGATAGCTGAGGAATCTTGATCAATCGGCATACTCGTTGCCACCTATTACAAGTAGATTTCCTGCAATCTACACCTTATAGATTTATGTAATGACATCATAAAAAAAAGGCTTCTATTAATAATAATAATTAAAAACCTCTAATAAATATTATAAAATGTAAATATATGCGTTCAATATAAATTAATAAGAGTTTTTTGTGCTCTTATATAGAATAGAAAAACTCTAACTTTTTCAAATGACGAATTTAAATTAATTACAAGATCAATATCTAAATATGTAAAATTCTAATTTAAATTTTCACTTCCTTCTCTCTCTTTTCATTCTCATTACGTTCAACTTACTTTTCATTCTCTTATATCTAGTTTCATTATATCCGAGAACAAAAACAATGCCATCGCTTTGCTTGCTCTTCCTATAAAGTAGCGACGCCCCTTTATTCTAACGTTGTCGATCACGATGATTTCACCGCGATTGACTTTTCTTAGCCTAAAGGCACACCACGACCTTTGTTCGATGTTGATCAAAGTACCGCGCAATACTGAGAGACAGATAGTTTCCGCGAGCGGGTTTCCGTACACTCGACTCATATCTCAAACATTCCGGCTTTGATACGTGTCCGATTGAGTTAATCCACCGGCAACCCAATTATTGTTATTTATTTTGAAAGGGGAAGGAGGGAGGACAACTAATGGCCGACCTTATTCCCGGCGCGCGACGGCCGGTAGTTCGTGCATTTGCATGCAATTCACTTAAATCAACGGCGTGCCGACGTGCACGTTCGTCGACATATAGCACGACCTAGGCCTCTCCGTTCCTCCGACTTCTTCTCGAGGCGTAGCCCGGGTGTATCGGGTGTCCAATTGCGGTACGCTTCATCCGGATCGCTTGCGGTATTCTTGTCTTCAAGCGATTATACACAGGCGAGTGTCTGTTTACGACGCGCGTCTGTGCGAGACTTTCCGGCACGCTGCTACTTCTTACACGATATCAGTTTAAGATTATTCGAGAAGGTTTGAGTGCAACTATAATTTAATTTCATGAAATTAATCTAAAACCAATTAATTTAAATAACTAGTCAAAAAATTCTGAGAAATAATGAGTTAGACTATTGTAGATGTATGTATATATGTATACAGTAGATTATACAGTAAATCCCATATTTCTTTAATTACTCTACAAAATACTTTATGATGAAATATGTGATTGTAACCAATGCAAACTGCGTTGAGTAAATCCAACGATTGCATAACGGTTGAACAGTAATTGCGTCTGATTGATGTATACCAATAGATCTCTAAACGATTGGATTCAATTGCTGCGATTTCGATCCTATATACCATCTCAATATCGAGCGATGTAAATTTACTTGTTATTCTTGGTACTTTTTATACATCGAATCAGTACCTATATTTTTGTATTTTTTCTATGTAATTTTCGAATTATTTTTACACCTGACATGTCGACGACATCGAGTTTTCTTTTTTATTTGAAAGTAATTTTAATTAAAATAAATCGAAATATATTTCTGCATTACTAGATCTTTATAACTTTATTCTAGAATTAATAATCGTCTCTCTCAATTTATCCAAACGGCTTGAAATCGATATTACACGCAGGATCAACTAATTTAAACAGCGAAGAATCAATACCGTCTCTACTGTCGCGTGAAAGTGGCACAAGTCATCACTTTGCATTGACCCTAAGGGTCATTGAACATGTCCGATGATGATTTTACCAAAAGACTAATACGCGTGCATCCACGTCCGTCAATTATTTCGCTTCTCTCTCCGTGGTTATTTATTTTCTTCCATTTGCCATATTCCGTTACGACTCACTATCCAATTTTTTTATCTGAATTTAAATTTAAATTCGCAACCTAAATCATTTCTAATACATAAAAATATTTTCTCATAGTAAATAATAATTTTATATTTTATAACGAATGCAAAAAAGTCTTTTATTTTCCTATTTCTCTCTCTCTCTCTCTCTCTTTGCGGATATTTTCTTATCCAACATTTATTTTATCATTATATGCAAAATTAAATCGCAATATTATTAAGTATACACATTACGACGCACGGAGAGGAAGAGAACGCGTGATTTAAACGCAAAATCGAACGAAGTCACGATCATTGCAATGAATGCTGCACGGTGTCACGTAATCGTGCGGAAGGGGAACGCGATTTGGGAACGGTCGATCGATCGGAGATTGATTTTCGCGCGCCTGTGTCACAGGGAAATTAGCCAAACCGCCGCAAACCGGTTCGGTATCAACCGCGCCTATGTCTGCTCGCTCGATGATTGCTTATGCATTTATTCTGAGGCGGATGCCGCCTGACGATCAGTCTCGGTGACGTTCAAAACAATTTGCCGATAATTCGGCGGTCGCGGCAATGCTCCGACGTCAACTGATGCGTGCATGTAATGTATCAGCTGACCGCAACCAATCGACAGAAAAGAAACTAAATAAATTTACTAATAACAAAATAAATTTTAAGGATTTAATGATTGCAAGAAACTACAAAAAATCTACAAGACCTCTAATTATTAAGAGACTTCAAAGAATAATTAAGAGTTTACAAATATTTAATAATTAAAACGAGCATTATATGAGGTTTGCTCGGTTTCTCAAACAGTCATCGTTCTAACGTTCTCGCAGAGGAAGACATTGTCCACGCGATTTAATACTGTGGTTGCGTCATTTCTCTCTTGTGCGCAAGTCACTGATAGGTTACAGCTGATTGCAGTAATCTAAGCGCCAATGTTCCGCCGGAAAAATCCTGGAAATCTTAGGCAGCGAGCGTGAGGCATTACTAAGTAACGGTACGCGTAAGTACGGGCTTTAATGTATACGGGAGAAATTATAATCACTCCGAAGCTCTCTCGGTGAGACCGACTCCGATCAGCCAACGTGCCTCGCGTGTGGTCGCGAAAATCATTTTTTCACAACGCCACGCTCTTCGGCAATTTTTATCGTAGCGCGGTGGTAATCAACGTGTGCGTTACGTCGAATTCTCCGGTGAATAACGTATTGCGTATGCAATGCCACGTGCGCAATTCCTACGTACGTGATGATCGATACGAGTGGCTATTGACACGCACCGGGCGCCGGGTATCCTTAAGTTTCCCGCTTATTAAGATTAATGTGTATACGCAATGCTACGTTCGTGATTTCTGTGCGCGCTATATAATCGATAGGCGGTACGTTAACTATTTTCCTTGCAATACGTACGCAGTTTAATGAACGACAGGCGAATCGAAAGAAATTAGTCACGAGGAAAAGATACGCGCATGCCAAGACGTTTGATTTAAAATTCAAAGATGTAGTAATCACGGCTCGGTTTTAACTCTCGCTTGGTCGAGTGTGAAAAGCTAATCGTGTCCTTGCTCTATTGAGGCCCTGATTGAAAATGCTTTAGTAATGTCTACCAAATCGGATCGAAGTGAACGGATAGCGCGAGCGATCGTGTAATACACAACTTCAACAGCAAAAGGCATTTGTTGAAGCATTCATGTTTCAAAAACTTCTATTTAATTGAAAGTTGAAAGATTCCAGAGCTTAATTAAATTAAATGACGAAACATCTATCTACAGAGAAAGAGAATCAATAAAATTGTTTTTAGCTTATTCATATGCATCCTTATTTATTCACATTACACATTTAGATTTAAAAAAAAATTGCCCTAAAAAATCCAAGGCGAATATCATAAGCATGTCACCTGTAAGAATGTGACAAGACAACTAGAAAAATTCGTCGGTACACATTTTAAAGGCGTAACGCGTGTTCCAATGTGTCGACGTGCAAACTACTCGGGGAAAATGTAATCACGAGCACAATATCGACGTTAACATGACCGATTCGCACACTCGGCAGATACTAATAAAACGACTAAAGCTACGGTGTACCGACGATCTACGGCGAGTAATACCAAAGCGAACGGGCCCTTTCCGCTCGCCGAGGCCCGACGAGTCTCACGGTAATAAGGGACCCGGACTCTGCCACCGCAGAGAATATACGACACCTGTCCGATAAGCGATACGTGGCAACGCACGCGGCCGGCTGTTTGCAATGCGGGTATTATAAGCGTCTTTACCGAAAGACAATTAGCGTCTATGCGCGTAAATCTAAGGAAAAACGTGTTTGGCGTTTCCTCCGCATCTGCCTCCGCGTAAAAGCCAAGATGACATAAATGAAATCTCTTAAGTACGAAATTATTAAATGCAGGCACGTTTCTAAGTTTAGAGATAAACTAAAATATTTTAAAAAATTCTCAAATATATATTATTATAAGTTAGTTATAAATTATCAATTTTATCGTTGAATAATTTAACAAATCGTTTGGTTTAGATTTTTTTACCTATATATGAGTCAATAACATTTAATTGACTCGACGCAACAGTATTTTTGATCTTGTTATTGGAAGATTTTATCGCCAATTATACGTGAAATGTGACAGAATGTCCTGAATCCGAGATCTTCAGAAATGTCTGTGTTAGCACAGGTTCTCGTGATATAGAACGGCTGAGACGCTATTGAGTATCAGAATGAGTACGAAGAGCCTACAGCTGTCGAGTAGCGTGCCATCGATACCGGCGTACAATCTCGAGGTAAGCAATGCGAATGACAAGCACGCGCGACGGGAATTTCGTCGTAGTTTCTGCGGAACGATTTCCAGAAACGTACGACACGTTACTGCGAACCGAGCTCCCGCTGATACCGCAGTCGAGTACAAGCGAATAGAAGCGAGTATCGCCAGATGTACGAGAAGCTATAGGCTCTAAATTGCACATAGAGATGTCCACTTCTCTAAAATACCGAGATTTAACAAGGAAGATATTATGTTCTCCGAGAGCTTATACTCCGAGAGAGAGAAAATTCGTGAATTAATTAAGCTAATATTTTCTATATATCCTCGCATCTCTCTAAGCGAATCAATTTTTCTAAAGCTTAGAAGATGTATATAGTTGACATATCTTAATTTTTAAATAATTTATATATATATTATATATATATATATATATATATATATATACATAATAATATATGTATATATTACAATATATACATATACATATGTATATTATTATATATATTATATATATTATATTATCTCTAATGCCGCGCACGCGTGATCTCGAGTGCAAGTGTGATAAATTTTATGTTCAATTAAATTTTTAATTATTTCGATGCGTAAAGTGGACTGTCGCGTGTAAAGTGTAACGTCACATTAAATGAAACGGAAAAAGGACACACATAATGCAACGACTACAATGGAACAGATGAAATCGTTCGTCTACCATCGAAGCCACATGACACACACGTTTGTACACGTAATACCCGAGGAGAAGCGACGTCCTCAATCGATCGGCGATGCATTTTACGATACCTGTCTGACGGAGCACCGTATTTCCGTCCGGCACGCAACAGCCGACCCTCGACAACGTACGCCGGTCAAGGAAGGTCACGGAGGGAAATTCCGCGGACTGATCAACCGCTCTGTGTGAGATCGGGGGAAGGTTTAATAAGCACCATGTCGTGCCTCTTGTCATACTGTCACGTATTTCTCGTGGGATGCACCGAGCCGGTGCACAAGGAAGTCTTGAGAGAGGAGATAGAGAAGTTAGCTTCAGCCCCGCGCGTACATAATTTCGCCAATTTCCCTTCAACCACTAACTATCCTCGCTCTAGGCACCTTCATGAAGATCGTATAAGAATGTGAGATATATTGTGTAAGAAACATCACCGGTACATACCTACACAAATACACTTTCGTTCGATGCAACGTGAACCTAGTTACGGTTCTGGATTTGTTTAAGAATTAACTTTTCATATTCATCGGTAATAAATTCGATTAAATTCGGTGCAGTCTCATATGTTTATAAAATTTTTCTTTGTATTAATTATTAATATTAATGTATGTAGTAAATAGTTCAATGACGTATTTTCTAATAACAACAAAAAAGATTACACTTTTAATAGATAATTGATGGAGTCTGACAAAATAAAAGGAAACGATAAATTTTTTTTCCGTTGAAAACGAATACAGACTCTCCATGTGCGAGAGCGAGTCTAAATTCGCGATTTAATAGACCAATTTAATAAGGCGGGCTTCTCAGCTCGTCGAAGCAGAGAGAAAAGAATAGGGCATGCCGCGTGTATAATTCCAGTGATTTTCTCCTGGCTAACAATCACGCGTGCAAAAACTAATTTGCCCCTTGGCACGGATAATTTTTGCGCGCTAATCTACAGAATTCGACAATATAATCGCGATCTCATCAGCATAAAAAGGAACATCAAAATCTTTAAAGATTTCTCCAAAAGCTTGAGAAGCGTTCCGGGAAAAATGATAATTAACTCTGATTTTTGGTGGCCACATTTAGCGGCTGTGAATACATTATCTACTATCTTTAATCTCCGACAAGATTGCGACGATATTTTAGCGCGAAAAGGGCTACTACAGCGCTGTGTGTGTGTGTATATATGTGTGTCTATCAAATGTGCGTGCAAGCATAACTTCCCGCCCGTCGCAGCGTAAATATATTGACAAGCTTTCTCGTATCGCCCGCGCGCGGGAATTGCATTTTTCATTGGCGCGTCGTTAATTAGTAGTATAGAAATCGCCAGCGGCACGGACGAACCGGCCGATAATCACGGTGGACAATGAGCCGCGGCGATAATCGTAAAAAATATCGCCAGGTGTCGACCGTGGCCCCGGAGCCACGTAGTGATTATGCAGCATGTCCGTCTAAAAGGCTCGCGGGAGAGGACATATATGTGGGTAAGGGGGAAGGGAAATGGTGAATAATTACCGATTCATTCATCGATCATTAAGGGACGTATTATCGGATTGCGCGCTACGTCCGCTCTTGACGAATGTCCGGCGAAGCTGGGCGTTACCCCGGCAGTGAATTACGCTAACGACTATGGCTAAACCACTAAGGCCGCATCGGAAATAAAAGCGACTAAGCTGACTATACAGTTAGGATATTTACCTGTCACAATGTGACCGCCGTTAGGCTCTATACAGCGCGTGCTCTAACTTAACCGCGAAAGAGAGACCCCGCGCGACTCTCTTTCGGCGCGGCTATAAATAATATTTATTGGAAAATAATACCGCGCGATCGATTACATGTTGCGCGGGACGTTTATATCTTAGCGTTTGATATGTCTTAACCATCGATTTAACGATCGAACCGCTGCTTTGTTGCACGCAACCCCAGCACTGCGATTATATAATAGTGATGAGTACATTTCAAATAGAAATTATTAAAAATATTAATATATAGAATTAATATATTTAATTTTTAATTATTATATTATATATTTAATATTTATATATTTGAAATAGTTCAAGTAGAAGAATTTTCTTTTCTTTAATTAAAATAAAAATAATTTTTTTTTAATCCATCTGTAATCCAGCAAGAAAAATAGATTACTTAAATATTTTACTTTTTATTTCAAATACCATTTTGCTCGTGAACCTTCTGAATTATAGCGATACATATCCATATTTTACTTTAATGATGGACGTTAAGTCAATTTTTTCTTATTACAAGTTTAACCTTTTAATTACAAAGTTATCGAAAGTTAAAGAATATTAAGTCAATGATCTTATTAAAATTCTTTACTATAAAATGTCTCAGAGCCTTTTGTTTATGACATACTAATACATTTAAGCGCTCTTCAGACTCGTAGAGAAACTAAGCAAGATTTTCCCAGAGCAAAGTATCGACCCGTCGTATTAGCACGACGTTTTACGAGTATTATTAGGTGGTCGGGAGAACCTGGATGCGAGACACGCGATCGCCGCGAGAAGGCTGTTCAGATCCGGAACGAGCCCGTTTCTGCGGCTAATTTGAGTAACTAACGGAGTCCGAGGAAACAAAGGCTCGGAAGACGAGAAGAAGTCTTGATGAGCGGGCGTGGTCGTCGGATCATTTTATAAGGATCCACTCCGCCTCCTCTTTCCCCGCCGAGCGGAAAGAGAAGCGCCGTGAAAACCGAACAACAAATGCGCCGGTCTGTTAAGCATGCTGGGAGTCAAAGTCAATACGTTCTTAACGAAACTCCGGCAAAAAGGTTAAACGGCGCAGCAGTATTGCGCGCGCGATCGGCGGCAAAATTAAATTAATTATAAATCGCGAATCCACGGTGAAATTCCGTCGACCAGTTTTTAGGGTCTTGCCATGCCCGGCTTCTTATTACGGCGGTTTCTGGGATGTTAAAGAGCGTGGCTCGGCTCTCCTCGCGTGGATCGGATTTCGCATTTATGCGAAGTAACAAATCAGCTGATCAGTTAAGTCTTTGTCTTTTTGTTTCCTCGACTTTGTTTGCAAATTTCAGAAACATAACGCGATACAAAAGTTTAAAATTGTTAGTCTAAGATAAAAAAATTTATCGTTTCATTGTTTTTTTCATTAATATTAATCATCGAAAAATAATCATCAAAGTTTCAACATTATTATTAATCGCATTTAGCACTATCTCATGAAAGAGTACACGCGCGAATCATTATTTTTTCGAATATTATTTTGAGAAGTAATCCGCGAATTTCGGCAATCGTCAACAGTCATTAAGCAAACTATATTCTGGTGACATCACGCTGTTGTACGAAGGATAATGTTGTTTTGTAACAACGAACCGCTATGGAAATCGCGCACTAAGATGAAGCTCGCACGGTTCTATTATTTCATGAGTATCAAGCTCATTCCTCGGTGGACCGCAAAAGAGACGAAGCGGCAAAGTGGATATCTCTTTTCTGGACGTATTCACGTTGTCGGTACATTAAGTACACAGACATTAGGTAAAGGCTCTCGGGTGGACAAGCAGTTAAGCGAGTAACGTAACGTAGTTATGAAACATGTCACTCGTTACTCAGGGTAACAATGTTTACCACGAGCGGGATCGTGCGGCCGACGAAAACGCGGTAATTTATCCATAAAGAAATTATCCTGATGAAATCCCTCTACGTAATAATTGTATTCCCTTCTCAATATCCAAGTTTAATTTATAGATTGTCAAAATCCCTTCAAAACTTTGATAAAATTATTTAATGTTCGATAGATAAAATAATTTAATGCTAAAGAATATATTCGAAGTATAACGACGACTTTTATACTTTTGTTTTCGAAAAATATCAAAAAATGTCTTCTTAAATCTAATTTATTGTTAACCTACCATTAATGTTATTATTAACTAATGTCGAGATAAATATGAGATCATTAAACGCAAGTATCCGTGCTATAAAATATATTGTACTTACAATACATCTCTCGTATATGTATGTCGCTTTTCGTAGCAGGTTGCTCTCCGCTCTAGTATTAATTTTGATCTACACTCAGATCCTCCTTGAGCAGAGACTGGCAATTGAATGAATAATACTTCTAACTTATACGCAGCGCGTAATACAATTCCCTCACTCCACTGTTCAGTAACCTCGCCCCACAACGAGGTGTTTGTATATAAACAATATTTACATTCCTCTACAAGATTCTATTTCGTCGTAAGAATAAATACGCTTTATTCGAAAAACTTTTCAATCATGGGAAGATATGCGTGAATTATATCTCATTGCGAACAGAAATTTACTAAAGAAAGAAAAAGATGTATGCGTGATCCAGTATCAAATATTACGAGAAGTAACTATTTTGTAGCACAGATACTTATGCTTAACAGCCTTGACATCATTAATTATACTTTTCTAAGAAAATAAAAGTTTCCTTTTATATCTTTATAATTAACTATCCTCTAGTAATTTATATATTACCAATTTTCAAGCTAAATTTTTAAAAAATTTATTTTTTCTGAGAAGATATTAAGTAGTTTTTTTTTTTTATAAAATTCGGATATACAACTGTCTTTCGAAAAGATTCGAAAGGAATAGTTTCGCACATCTTGTCATTTTTCCTTTATTAAAAAATAAAGCGCAAACCGCGAGAGAGATAACGGTAACACGTGCGCGCGATCTCTACATTTTTTTTGCCGTGTCGCAGCGAATCGTCGCAGAGTTTAACGAGTCAAATATTTGCCCAGGCGACGATCGAAAAGAGCGAGACGGGACGAGTCCGACGGTCGTCGCGCGCGACGCGGAAGCGACCGGGAGCAGCACGCGCGCTACACTTATTGTCGGCCACCCGTCCCTTCTGCCTGCCTCGGGTAAACACGCGTGAGCAACACGCTACGTCTTCGGGAAGTCGTGCCGCGGGAGTACTCGGGAACGCAATTAGAGAGTCGGTTGTACGGAGCGACGGCGTGTGCACGGCCGCCGGTGCTAACTGCCGGGGCAGGTGCGCGTCTACCTGCGCCTGCTCTCGCGATGAAGTTTCCGCGATGAGATATGACTTGTGAATCGTAATATTATGAAAAGCGTCGCGCATTTCCGAAAAGATACGTCTGTGAGCTGACAATTGATACGAAAGTGATTAGTAATAATCGATTTGCACTTAAAAACTCTTGTCTTTCTATTCTTCTCTCTTTTTTATAATCAATTTATAATCAATAATAATAATCAATATATAATCAATATTATAATCATTTCTTTTTGAAAATTTTTTTATATTAATTCTTGAATAATCTTGCCATTCTATAATCGTATGAATAACATATATTGATTATTTGCGGCAATTTCGACTTGCCTTTTATAGATGAAAAACAGCACGTGAAATTTAAAAATATGTAAGTCCAGCTTTTTCCTTTATACTTCAAATTTCGTTATAGTATAAAGGATTAATATCATGTATTGGTTGTTCAAATCTCAAGAGAGAGAGAGAAAGAGAGAGAGCTTGGGGAGAGAAATATTCTGCTTTGCATGATATAATATTTATCACTAAAACAATGTGCATCGTAATTAATGGACACGATTTTCACACAACTTGCAGTCGTGTGAAATAAATCATTTGCAAAGTTTATTGCATTTCTTGTATCAGCCTGTCGGCATTACAAGACGTTCGCTTACTACGTTAAAAAGAAATGATGGATCGCACCGAGGCGAGATTCGCACTCGCAGAGTCCAGAATTACCAAGGAATTTTATGCATGCCGACCAAAAAACCTCGAGATTAAAAGATCTTAATATCTTTCATCAAACGTTCCAAGTATTATCTCTTAATATATATTCTTTGAACTAATAAAGAAATCTCTATAAAATACTGAGAAAAAATCTCCAAGTTAATAAAATAAATCTCTAAAAATACATCATGCTGTGTCACTGTTTTCACATTAATTATTAAGATCGATGACTTATTTTTCTGATTTTGCGATTATAATTTTTCGACATATAAATAAGATTGCCTTGAATGTCTATTTTAGATAAATGTGTTTCTCCTTAACACAATCTATTCAGATTTTTTATTTTGAATTATTCTTTTCAGAAATTTACGTGTTTTTCGCTTCTTCTTCTTGATGTGTTGTAATTCGTCATGTCAGTGACTGTTTGTCTGGAGTAATATAAAACGTCTCGCACGCGTGCAATTATTTGTTCGCGCAACCATTTCGCATAAAATATACAATAAGATTATTCAAGTCTGCGATCTATTTGTTTAAGCTCATAAATATACTACTAGCATTCTACAAAATAAAGTATAGGTCAATCTAAAATCTGCTGTCTGCGACGCTATAAACGATATTCTACGAGCTTCAATTTTATGTTCGCTCGCTTAATTAAATATCTATAAATATGCCCGTAGAATTTATACTGTCTAGAATGAGCTCATGCGAAGTTACCGTTTTCATTTATTAAAATAGATCGCAGTATACATGTGTGGAATTTCTCCGTTATTCCAGTTTTTTATTTTATATGCATGGCCGCGGACGTAAAAGTGACGGATATTCACACGCTTCTTCATCGACGCCCACCAAGACCTGGGCATAGGTTGCGTTATTCATATACACAGACGCCGCAGAAACGTGCGTAAGTACCTGCACTTAATTACTTACTGCCAGAACTGCCAGCTACCGCGGCGTGGCCGGAGTGAGCGATAGTCTCAGCCTGCCGAGTTGACTCTTCGCCTTTCTCACCGGATAAAAGCCATGAAGGAAACGGCACGACTGGCCCGCGCGATACCTTCGAGTACCCATAGAAGGGTAAAAGGGACGATAAAAAGCGAGAAGGGAAAAGAAGGACACAGCGTATTAATACTTGGGAGCCATCTCCTGATCCGATCAGAGAGATAAGTAAATATTTTAGATAGCTCAAGTTACACAAGTTACACAAATAAGCAATAATGCCGTATTATTTAATAAAAATAACGATCCTATAAACAAAAAGATGAAAAAAAAGAATGCGAGAAATCAGTCACAGTTTGTTGCTTTGAAACAAACTTCTTCAGAAAAGATGGATAAAATATATGAAGAAAGTACGAGGGAAAGAGAGACGCTCTGAAGTAATATTATAAATATTATGAAACATATTAGCTATACTTTAATTTTTTTTAATTTTCTATTTCTTATGTCCTTAAAATAATTCGTGCATTCATAAAATCGGCGATGAGGATTTCTTTCTTTTCGAGAGGATTAGCTATCCGATTCTTGGTCGTAAAGAGGAAAATTAATCAGAACGTGAAGTTACTGATTCTATCAACAAGCGTCTCTCTCTTCAGCGATTATCGATCTTGACGAAGTGCAGTGAACCATAATACGCAGTCCGTACAGATTACAACGTCGACAGACATTTCACAATCGTTTTCTAAAACTGATAAGCGACACATTCATTAGCCACTTACCGGACCGCGTATCAACATATATCGCTCTACAAATAGCCCCGTATTTATACTTTCATTGCCCGCGCAACTAGTCGGACACGCGGTCTGCGAACCATTGCCGTATGAATAACGGCTCTCCGCTGATCGGAGAAGATTCGCCCACATCGGTCTTTGAATCAATTATGTACGATTTATATTTATGCGCACTGCATGATACGAGATAGGGTGGAGGACGCGCAGGAAGGCGAGAGAAGGTAGCACAGGAGAAAGAGGGGAAGAGAAACCGAGAAGAGAGACGGAGAACGCTACACGATCCGCGGGCATACGATCTCGACCGAAATAAATCAAGGCTGCGCCCAGATTTCAAAGCGCAAGATTACAAAAATTAATCGACCTGACGTTCGGCGCGATAAAAAGCGTGACTCTCGTTCCCTTCTTTTTTTCTTTTTTTTTTTCCTCAGACCTCCCCCATGCACATGCATATACACACAACGCGAGCGGAATAACCGCGGCTATATATGCCGGCATCGTGGATTAACCGCGCGCACTCGCGTCGGGTTTATATCAATTACACCGATCGTGGCCATAAAATTTCCCTGGGACAGGCACCGGGACGTCGTTAATTACAGCGCGCGCTCTTAAACTACCAAATAAACCCGAAATGTAGATCGCAATCGCCGCATAACTCGATAACGCCGCGCGATTAAACGGCTCCGTTCCGAAATTCGCGCGAGTATTCGCAACGCGATTTCAGATATCCCAAAAACGCGAAGCACGCAATAAAAAAATTCGCGTGATTAGCTCACAACATGTTAATTAATTAAACCCTCATAAAAGCACGATTTACTGATTATTCGATACAAAAAAGTAATAACTGCCGCAGAATAATTTAATAAAGTTATTAAATTAATTACTAAATTTGACATCTAATTTCCTAATTAAATTTAAAATTCATGCTAGTTTAAATTTAAATTGCACATGAAATGAATATTTCATGAGAGATGATTAATAGTCACAGAATTACGATAAATTATTACAATTAGCTAAATACATTTCAATATTTTCAATCATACATCTCTTTTCATAATCAAGAAAAATTACACAATGCAACATTAGAAAAAATTAATTCTTTCAATATATTTAAATTCCGTTATACTTCTTTCTTTGAAACAAAGCAATTCTTTAAATATATATGGTAAGTATAAAATCAGTATAAAACATTAAGAAGTAAAGCAAAAACGATATCAATCTTAATATCAGATACGACAAAACGCTGCTTAGTACAGTCTTGTCTTCTATATATTACGCCGCTTGATTATAATGATTACCAATAATTCCTCGTATTTAGACGTAATAGCGACGTAACGTAGCCTTGGTCCGTCATTCCATCAGACGATGGACATTCACTAGCATGCACCAGACAAATAGCAAAAATCACTGTGTGCGTTGCGAATTTTAAATCATGCATTTTGATTTATGCTCATCCGAAATAAATGAGAAGATTAAGACAATGTCGCAATAGCGTTGCTTTTCGACGAATTTGTAGAAAAATAAGCAATAATTTCTTCTGTGTTTTCATTTCCTATTCTTGTAAATAATTTAATACTTATTACAGAAAAAAATTGCTAAATTTCAAAATAAAGTAATTTAAATTTAAATGCGCAAAGATAAAATCTTTGAGTTCTGCGTTGCACGACTTTTTTCTCGACAATGCACACCAGATACGTATGTGCATCGAATAAACAACGAAAGTCGCCACTACCTTCACGCGAGCAAGTACAAGTTTCAAACCATGCCTGCGACATGCACTTTAATTTATGATAACCCAGAAATACAAGAAAGATTAAGATAAGAAAAATAAGAAGGATCAAGACAATGTTGAATCAATGTTGCTCAATCCTTTACCAGTTACATAAAGTATGTTTTGTTAGCGACAAAAATAATTTAATTAAAAAAGTAAGGTTGCTAATTCTTATAGTCTTTTAACAATACCAAGAAATGATATTTTAAGAGCAAATTCTTCAATCAATCTGGATTCTTGGGGCTCAATATTAATAATTAGAAATTAAGTTAAATTTAATTATAAAATTATAGATATATAAATATAAAAAAATATATACATATATATCATATATGAGAATAAAGATTTTCGCCTATTAAACTTCAAAATTTTATATAAATAAAAAATACCCCTTGTCTTTAAATTAAGATAATATTTTTAATAGTAATTTTTGATACATATTTGAAACTCATTTGACATATTATATTTAACGTTAAAGATTGACGCGTTAGCTCTTTAAATATTTTTCCTGATACTGTTCGGAAATTTGAAGACTATGTAAATAAGAATGTCATAAATTGCATTGTTTTCACTGCACTCGTATAAGCTCAAGATTTTCACAAAGTAGGACAGCAAAAATGATTTCGACAATGCTCGTCCCTGAAGTGTGACGAAGGTTGCACACGAGAGGAATTTCGCGGTTGTTGGGTGAAGGGCGAGCTTCGTATCGGCACGATCGGGTTAAATCCTCCTCGACGAAGAAAGATACCGGTCGCGAGATTTACGTGCGACTTGGAATATACCCGGCAGCCGTAACCGCTGCGTCTTACTAGCCATACGATAAATATCGCTTCGCATACGAATCAGTCTTGTATGAATCTGCACGATCGTTAGCCACCCTTCGACACGCTTAATTAGACTATCACGAACGAGTCTCGCGAACCGGCGCGCATGTTTACGGATCACATTATGTATTGTTAAGCGGGCTATATTGCGAGAAGCGAATTTCTGAATCAACTTGTGTCAAACTTTCAATATTTAGGCGAGGCCGTATAAATGAAATACAAAAGTGCTCTCTGATAAATCCGCGGGAGCATTACAATAGCGCCGTTCGCTTTCTTGTTGGCGTGCGCTGAAATAAAATGTAAAATCTAAGCAATATTAACGCGATCTGAGACGGAGTGCATATGTAGAACGTCTTGACATTGTTATCCTTTTAGTCAATCAAATAAAAAAAAATATTTTTTTTTAAATTACGTTATTGAAATATCAATATTCATAAAGTTATTTCATGTTGAAAGATCTCGGTAAATGAAACTTTCAGTAGGTTATAATATCTTGTTTCTCAATTCCCACTTAATAGCAATAGTTTTAGTTAAGTTTTAATTAAGTTTCGATTAATTAATTATATGCTTGAAATTTAAAATATGCTTTATAAAATTGCGATTCTCTAATATTAAAAAATTTAATCGAATAAATATCTGATCACGACGGGATATTATATTCTTTCGAAACGATCTGGGCAAGTCGCGCGTGCTGAAAGACGCAATGCCATTGAAGATTTAAGGAGCGAACGACGGGCGTTGTCTCGATCGAACGATAAGGGTGGAAATAAATGCGAACCGCGCATTGCACACGCAGACTTTTTGCTGTTGATGCAAGAAGATCACGACTTTCTGAACATCGAACATGATTCAAGATTTTTCATAATAATCTCTTAGTCTTTTTAATTCCACATGCAAAGTCGCATACATACATCGCTAAAAAGTGGAAATTATCATTTATAAAAATGCAATACAAAAAACCTGAAAACATTTTTTCATAGCTTTCTATAAATAATAGTTTCATGAAAGAAAACAGGATTTTATCTCTCTTTCTCTCTAAAAATCGCGAGAATAAATTTAAATAAAAGTGTTATAAATCAGTTATAAATCAGTTTCTCACATGTATCCCGGCCTTGTTATCATAATTTAATCAAATTTATCTTGATCATCGCGTGATAGCAAAAATCGAATTTTATAATTTCTTAACGGAATACTGAAGACGTTTTCGAAAGCGTAACAAATATGCAGAAATTAAAATCAATGCTGAAATTATTATGGCCTTCTTTAATTATTGATGCACGCATGTGAAGAAAGATGATATTGTCGTCGAAGATATGATGATATGATGACTTAAAGTTTTACAAGACTATTAATGTCCTGTTCAAGCATATATATAACCGCTATACATAACTTATACAATTTAATTAGAATTTATCTCATAAATATAAAAGAGAAACTGTGGCTAAACAACACTCGAAGGAAATTACCGCTAACGTTGGCCAAGCCAGTGAAACGAGCGCAAGCTTGAGGAAATTTCTCTCTCGTGAGGACGTTCGTAGCCCTGACGGGACCAGGAGAGCACATTCTGTCAATGCTAACACTCGACTATTCAAATAGAAGCCGACGGTTCGTCTCGTCTACAACGGCATGTTTAGATACCGGTTTTAAAAGCATTTTAAGCCGGCAAACATTTCAAGGTCGTCGTCTTGAATGGATCGTCGTTGTCATCCATAAAATCCGGAAAGAACCACCGACGTGCGCATTCGTCTCGCATTTGTCGTCGTCGTCGTCGTTATCGTCGTCGTGCATGTAGGTCAACCGCCCGCGAAAATTAATACGATTGGCTCGTTAACTTTACGTAGGCAGAGACGTGGCTCTTTCCGCGACGATTTTTATTTGCATCGCGCAAAGAGACTGTCTCTGCCGGGTCTTATATATATCCATGCAAATTGATTATTATTGGCCGTTACGTGGCGGAGCTCTCGCCAGACCGAAATTGCAGCTAACTTTTACTTTATTACACCGTGAAATGCAAGCACTACGAATGTATCATATTCGAATCGAAGATTGTACTCTTTTCAATGTAGCTATTACACGAAAATTGTACCTTTACTTGTATTTTCTTATGTCTTTTTTTACTGGATTTAATGTATTAGATAAGCAAAAGAGGAAAAGTTGTTCTTTTTCTACGTGATCTTTGCGTTTGCATTTTGATAAAAAATTAATAATTATTTAATTAATTTTTATTTATTATTAATTATTATTTTTATCTATCGAAAAATACAATAATTTCTCTGCTCAGTTAAAATGCAGTTAGATGCTATCTTCTTTCACAATTTTTGAAATTTCAGCATTATATACCTGGATTTAGAACTAAGATTGAAATTGAGATTCTGTTATAAATGCTTTTATTTACTGAGAAATTTAATAAGATTATCTCTATCTCTCTCTCTCTCTCTTTTTGTTCTCTAAAAATATCGCAACGCGATAATCAAACGCATAGCATGACTTTTCGTGGCGAGTTAAATTGAAGAACAGTAAAGCACCAATTGCGGTCATTTTAGCATATCTGATTAATTATGACTACAATGTCGCGCTTAACCGTAACGCCGTTTCGTCGTGTCACGCGCCGCGCCACAGCGTTATGCATTTCATGCACGATTACGCACTATATTGTATTATGTGCGTACGCGGCTCGCGACGTTTCGTCGTGCATGGGTGCGGTTGCATACGATGCCAAAGCCTGAGTTTGCAGTGGCTATCAACTGTTGCTATCAAAATTGTTCACAAATACTGTAATACATAGAAACGAATTCGTACAGATTTCTGAATAAAGAATTCCTACGGTTTTAAACTTAAACTGGATCTACTTTTATTCCGTTGACTTTAAATCTTACAATTAATATTAAGAAATTCCTGTTTCTAAAATATTTAAAAAGAGATGAAGATATAACAACGCGATTGTGTGAATACAATAATAGAAACTTGCTAAATGAAACATCAACAAGTGTAAGTATTTACAATTGAAACATCCATCGCACAATACAAAACCATCAGTTACCAAGAAGACTGCACGGAAAATCATCTTGGCGGCGTTCTCTCTCTTTCTCTCTCTCTTGATACGGCAAGAAATGCGATATTAATCGACCGATCGTGTTCGAACCGAGACGATCATTATGGAAACTAAGCTGTGCAACTTTTTCCGCGAAACAATCATCGGTTGCCATGATTCAGGATCAAGAGAAGGACGGAGAAAAACTGATTGACCATCTTCGACGATCAATCAATCGGAAGAAGAAACCGCATCGAGCGGAAAGCACGCGTAGACATAGTGAATGCACCCGTGATGCAATAAAGTTGGCGTGCGACGTTCAGGATGAACGAGCACAAACAGCACAAAATTGTCTGAAGGAATGCGCGTAGTAAAAATCGTTTTATTATAGTTTGCGCGGAGATTATTATACGCTGAACTGTCACTAACTATTGCTAAACTAATCGTCTCGTAGAATTGATAAACGTCACTGGAATTTTTTGCAGCAGCAGTTAGTCAATCAATAGCGATTATCGCAATTTGTATACGTTGGATAAATCGCTACGATTATAATGTAGTATAATGCAGAATTCTCGCAAATTGCACATTTGAAGAAAATGTGAATACAGTAATATGTTTTACGTGCGAAACATATTATTTGTGATTTATTATTTTAAAACGCGTTTAAGAGTTAGAATACAGGTTTTATTCCTTGTTTATAGCAGTACAAGTAACTCGTGAATTTTAAATAGTTTGAAAAGAAATTTAAAAAAAATAAAACTTTAATTCTTTCTCTTTCTTTTACTTATTTTTTAAATATATGTCAAGCAAGATATCCTAAAATGTTTCAAATTAGCATCTTTATAACCGTAGCTTATCTTCCTTGTGTAAAAATAAGTTAACTGTACATAAAGTCGCAACTTTGACGTTTCATGAAATAATTGACGGAACAATCTTCCGCATGCAAAAAAAATAATATTAAATTACCTTTATATAATGTTAATTGACCTTGTGCAAAAAAAGCAGATTTAGCTTTACTATCATTAAAAAGGAAGTCGCGAGCAAGCTGTATGTGCGTAAGAAAAATTTATTGGCATTCAATTATTTAATTGTATCGAAGGACTAAATCATATCCAACTAATATTAATTTGTCTTTTATAAAGTAGCCGTTTCGATGTCGCTGCGAAGGATCTTAAATCGCGCTGTACAAGAAGAATTTTCTACGTGTCATTCGAGGCAGTACATTTTTTTACGTGAGTAACGAACGGCACCTATCACGCGTATTTCTCTTTTTTTTCTCTTCGAAGGACGATTTCATATTTATAAATTACAATCGATTCAATGCTGGCAATGTTTAGCGCCAATAATTGGCATAATCATCCAGTCTCGCTTGCGCTCATCGCTTATTAATAACGTATCCATGATATCTTTCATTTTAAGGGCATTTTTTCCCATACGAAAGCAAGTTATTCCCTTAGTGCTTTTAATTTTCTCCTACATGGCTTATATATTAAAAAACATATGTAAACCGTATTATAATGACTAAAGTATTATCATATCATTAGAATCCTACACGCTACATTAACAATTATATAAACTATTTTTTCGGGTAAAAAAATTATCATATGTAAAAATAAGATAACTTTACTCGAATATAACTTTATCTGAATATTCGTCGTTTGTAACGCAAATACTGGCGGGTCTATGTATACATATATCACTTTACAAAGCGGCCAGGAAATCAAGCACAGACGCCAGCAAATCTAGGCACGCTCGCGTATAACGTAATTCAATCGACGGAGCCCAGAGCGCGTCTAGTTTACAGTGTATATGACTCGAACAAACCGGACCACAGGGCCTATTTCGAAACGTTCGTACGTACGTATGTATGTTACGTTTGTTGATACTCGCATTCCCGCCAGAAACCAATAAATTAATCTCCCATGCTAATACCTGCGGCGAGAGCCCGAAGCACGGCGGCTGCGCGCGGCTCCGCAAACTTGCTCTTTCGGACCTCGCATTAATTTTCGAACGCTTCCGGATTTCGTGACTGGCGTACGCACCGGGAATATCTATACCTATACTGGGTGTCTCGGAAACGTAAACCCACGATAAACGCCAAAACGGAAACAATTATGATCAAAACACATTTTGAAGCGATCTATGTTCTAGAATCTAGATTATAAGCGAAATTGTGAATATTTTTCACGACTTTTTAACTTTAAGAGTATAAATAAATAACAAAATCGGATCGTCAGTTAAATTCAAGTAATAATTTATATTGTTATTAATGGCGTAAATATCATTGAATATTATTACAATTATAAAAATTGAAAATTATTAGAAATAATCGCCTCTCATTATTTTTTTTTTTTATTAAGAAATTGCCTGCAATTTAACTGCAAATTTGTGAAAGAATCTATCTAATTAAATGGTTAAAACGTTATGACAACTTGTGAATCAGTTTTTGACAAGATAGATTTAGAACAACCGTGAATCGATTTCTTACTATAAGATTCATTATTTCGTTATTTTTACATTAATTAGTTAGCCCGTCGTCCTTACAATAAATTTTAAGAAAAAAAATTAAAATTTATCACTAATGATTAAAACATTTCGCGATCTCGTGCAATCCAATTTTTCCATAAACGTTACATTTGCCTGACAGTATAATTAGAATTTTAATGCGTACACGCTACACCTCTTATTAAATACCAGATAGCTCTGAGTTCAGAAGAAGAACAGAGAATTCAAAACGTTACGCACCCGTTAGAAATATAGTTTCGAGATTCACTCGTCGACAAGAGATAGCGGCCGCTTTAATATTAATTATTCTTGAGAATATGGTTCTGCAAGTTAATGCGGGCGGTATCTTTTACAACCTTCGCGGCCTGTGGACATGGTAAGTACCCTTCCTAACTGCGCTCGCGTATTCACGGCCGTACCGTTTTCTAGGATGGCGAGTAAAATAATTTACTCGCGAGGCAGTCCGATAGGCAATGTAAATTGAACATATATATATATATTTTCTTAGTGTGTGCTCCGGTTATTAATCGGTATAACCATCATCCCGAAAGTAAAATTCGTTCTCTCTCTTGTGTTTATGCGCGAGCATAAATTCCTGGCGCAACGTTATGCAGAAATAAATAATTTATATATGTCGTGGAGATGACCTGCAGTTTATTATTAATCTTCCTATCTCTAAAAATATGCACATCATAATTCGTATTCATCTCTATATTGCGGCGAATCGTGCAACGAAGATCTGTCAAGAAGTCAAGAAAATGTATACGAGATAATGTCATCCGCAAATGAACTGACGGACTTTCCCAGCTCATCTTCACGGAAGAGTCGTAAATGTCTCGTTATCCGATTTAAACACATCTCGACATTCGCCGGGTTGGGCAAATTCCGCGGTCGAGACCACAGCTGTGCCTTTTTGCGCATATTATTGCACGAGCACGGTGATTAGGAACCACATCAAAAAGCTTATCTCGATGAGCAAGATGGAGTAAATAAAAAGATGGTCGAAAGCACAAATTAACCTAATTTGTTATCGCGAAAACCGGATTCAAAATGTGCGATTTATATAATGCTAAAGAAATGGAAATGCGGTAACGTTAACCCCGAAAGAGCTCGCCAGAAATAATCATTTCTGAGATTTCGGCTTTATTGCCCGATCGCCCGAGTCCTCCATAAAGACAGTCAAATTTACAACATTAATATTCCTCCGCGTAGTTTATTAGGGAAATACCAAGTATACTCTTATATAACCGTAAATTAGCCCGCAAACATAAAAAAAATTAATTAACAGTGCGTGCTCGAAAGTTCAATTCACGAAGAGACACGGCTCACCGAACGTGCTATTAATGTTGCGAATCGGCGATTAGATGTTATAAAACGCGCGATGACGAAGCGCATCGATCGAAAAGCAAACATCAGCTGCGTTTAAAACGAGCGAACGAACGACGTGAAGAGAAAAAGAAAAAAAAAACAGTCCCAGCGGTGATGCGGTGCGCGCTTGAGTATGCGGAACGTATGCGTAAACGGACGCGCAACAATTGCGTGCATTCCCGCAATGCGGCTGTAATCGATTACGACCCGGCGGCCTCCGCGATGCGGAATTCAAACGGTTTTGCCGATGCGGCCGCCGTAGCGAATATCGATGAGATCGTTTAACGCACGGTTCCTAGAGATAACGCTAACTTATTGTCGACCGGTCGAAATTGACTTTATACGTACGTTCAATACGTACGTGATGTATGGATATACGCGGTACTTAAATATGCATGCGTGTATATCATCTGTGACAATCGCCTAGATTTTCATTGCGGCGAGCGCGCGCGTTCGGTAATAAAATAAACTTTTTCGAAAAATACCCAATACGGAGACGTGCATATTAAATTGTTAACATATTTAAAAAGTATAAAAAATATGCAAGAACCTAAACATTTATTTCTTTGAGCATCAAAATAATGATGTACATCTTCTTGTGAAAATTTTCTGCAATAATTCGCAAATATAGTCAAAATTTAAAAGCATAAAAGATATTTAGTATTAAATGTACTGTTTTTTTACTGACTATTTATTTCTTTATATTTTATGCTATTTATTCCATTTCCTATTTTAATTTTTATGTTTTGCAATGTCAGAGGCAATCTATTTTAATAATGTCATTATGTAAAATCGATTACATCAAATGTTCGTTGGTAATAACCGCAGCTAATTAGATTTTCTTGTTCTATCTACGCTAAAAAGAGAATTATAACTAAGTTTATTAATGCAATTGATTTTTAAACTTAAATTTACCATTTTGCATGTTGAAAGTAACAGTATACGTCACAATTCTAACTTTTTAAAACCTTGAAAAATTCATAAAATTCACAAAAAATTCTCTTTAAACAATTAAATATTAATAATTAAACATATTAACAAAATTAAATAGCATACTATCGTTAGAACTATGCGCTACTGCTAGAACTATCGTTATTATATTTCAATTTTTTAGAATCTATTACTTTTTAGAATCTATTATTTTGCTAATAGTATTCATATTATTGTTATGAAGAGAAAAAATATAAAGTTACAATCTATTTTATTGATTTTACCTAGCTGTTACCCCGCCAAATCTGCTGTTTTTACATTTCATCGACATTTTTTCGACACTAACGAACCCGTCATCGCGTCATTATTAACCAGACTAAGCTTTAACGGTAACGTATATGTACATCACATATCGAAATATTACATCTTCGTTACATTTCTCGCCGGAAAGTCAGGGGCTTTTACAACGAGCAATGAATGTCTCAACACAGTGGGGAGTTGGCCATATATTATTGACAACTTATTAGAATTAATTAACTTTTCACCTGTATGCTGCCATTACTTATAAGCAAGCAGCAACAACCTATCGTCGCTCGTCCACATCGCGTGTTCCTATTTAGTTTCTCTCTATTTAATCGCTAAGAAAGAGTCGCTCGTTGCACCGTGCGCGAATCGGGAACTGTCGATATTCGCCCACAATAGTCGCGGAAACTACTCGCCCGCAATTGTCGCGCTTGCAATCCCGTGGGACCATTGTCGTTGCAATTGCAATTCACTTTGCATACCGCACCACCTGTGAGAAAAAGTCTCGCGAAGCGCATTGCGGTTGTCTTTCCGATCGTGCAGCCGCACTGCGGACACTGGCATACTTGAGAACGAGAATGCTTTTTGTGTGATTTAAATACGAGGTAAAAGTTTTCCCTCTGACATGATGAGGTAGAGAGAACATACGCGTTTTAACTTGTATAAACACCAACCTTCTCTTTCTTTAGAAAAGTTGATGCAACGAAATGCGCTACTAAATAATGGAAATATGTGACTTTAATGTAAATACTAAATATGGGATTCTAGTATCACTTATTAAGTATGGATACGAATGCAAGTGCAAGATCACATGATTGATGCAATTAAAATATAATTATTTTTTTAAATAATTATATTTTAATCAATAATTATAAAATTATATAAAAGTATTAAAAATAATATAAACACCAGAATATATAGCAGATTTTGTAAATTTTACAGGTTTGATTGATAGATAGTAATATGTTTATGCATAATCATCCGCAATGTATCGCGATGCAAGTATGGAGAGAGAGAAGAAAAGCCGGTCTCTGAGAAGGAGCAGGATAAAAACACAGAACAGTGAAGCAAGAAATGATGAGCCGGACGACGGGTAAAAGTTCGAGGTAAGGTGAGGTCGAGGTGATTCGAGACGAGGTGAGTCCAGACCCACCTGCAATTATCCGGTCTAATGAGCAAACAGTTCGCTTCCTCTCCCTCTCTTTCGTGCTACACCCTATTTTCGTCTCTCTTCGCTTTCGCGATCTTCCCTCCCTCTCTTCCGCGTGCTCTCCCGCTGAACTGCCCATCACTTGGATACTTGACTCTGCCACAACTCGGCAACCTTCCACGGTCGTATTTCCCTCTCCCCTTGTTCTGCCCCAACCTTCACCTTCGCCGCCTCCACCTTCCCCTCTTCTTCTTTTCTCTCTCTCTCCTCCCTCCCTCAACTACCCCGCCTGAACGCCGGTTAATGAAGATTATTAAATTAGTACCTCTCACAAGCAATTTTTCCAAACGTACCGAAGGGACCGGCGGAACCTTTAAACCATGAACTTCACGGAGCAACCGACTGGTTCGTTAACGTCCAGAACGGCACCACCTCTCGTACTCGTTTCACAGATCTTTATAAGGCGGCGGGGTCTGAAAAATGGAGTTCGATCGCGCGCGTACATGGAAGGGATAAAAAGACAGGAACGCGGCCGGTTAAACGGTACGGAGCATGCGAGCGCGAAAGAGATTTGCTTCGCGCTTTCGTAGCGAATTGTAGAAATTGTCTGAAACTATAATATTACTCTCCTAATCCAGCTATTTAAAATTTATATCTGCGCACAGGAAAACAATAAATACGTGTCTTAATAAAATTTGTCTAGGCCTAGGTCTAGGTAATTTCTTTTTACTTACTGTATCATAACCAGTTAAAAAATATTTTTTTATAATAGATTATCTGCAGTAATAAAAAGTATAATTTTTCAGAGATTTAATCATCATTTAATTACATTGCATATGATAAATGCGGCTAAAATTTAATTGTCAAAATACGCTTTCTAATTGTCATAATACGCTTTCCTGCTATAGGAAAACGATAATTTCTCCATAACTTTCACAATTC
This sequence comes from Lasius platythorax, assembly GCA_963971435.1. NCBI lineage: Eukaryota > Metazoa > Arthropoda > Insecta > Hymenoptera > Formicidae > Lasius > Lasius platythorax. Next base: position 2,213,702 of record OZ020540.1, on the reverse strand, counting down.
GCAATTTATACTCCTCTCATTAATCATCAGAATTTATTTCGAGAGAAGAAGTTGCCGGGAAAGTTGAAATTCCAGCACGAAGACAAACATGATTTGTAACTTCGGCTGGAGTTAATTGTTCGCATTACAAACGCGTCGGAAAATTATAAAGGTTGGATGATATGCATATTCATCTGGTTACAGCTCGTTACCGGACGATAGAGGAAAAGATGATGGCTCATGGCGAGTCTCGGCTCGTTAGTCGCGTCAAAAGGGCGGGGCAGGAACGGCGACACGTGGAGAGCGTGTTTCGTCGCCGGTGCGTTGACCTTGATTTTTCGATTTTAGAAATAGAAATGATGCGGCATATAATCGGTCACACACATCGCGAGACGACGAGCCCATGACTCAGCCAACGGTGCAGGTGAGAAAGGGCATTACGTACGTGAAAGCGATGTGAGCGAGCGGCGGGACTCGAACACGAAAAATAGACGTGGACAAATAATCGAGAGTAGAAGATGTTCGGACGAGGTTGCGGACGAGAGAGGCACGGAGAAATCTCCCATTTACAAAAAGCAGAATAACGCACCATTCAGAGAAAAAGAGAGAAAGAGAAGGAAAGAGTGTCGTGTCGAGTGAACATGGACAAATGGCAGAATTAAGTCAAGACTGGACATGAGCGAAGTGCTTCATTTTGCGAAAAAACACGTGTCATATAGAGATGCATATTACAAGATTTACATGTTGTACGGTATTTAAAAATATGCTGTATGCACATTACACAGTGACGATCCATTGAATCGATCAACTTATATATTATAATCATGCAATGATAATGATATTTTATATCAAATATCTCAATGGACTTTTGATATTATAAAGATTTATGCGTACTTAATATTTCTGCATAATATACTCGAACTTACAAAAAATTATCTCTTCCTGTTATATATTAAATTAAACTTTAATTCGTGTTATAATGATTATAATACAAGTAATTGGCTGGAAAATGAGATTTATTTCTGTGTGCAGAAATATTCAGCTGGGAACCTCAGATATCTCCAAGAAACGTCCTTCGAACTGGAATAGCTTGAAAGAAAGGAAGACGGCGATCAAGGCATCGTTGCAGCAGGATGCACTCACCCTACCTTGGCTGCCCGCCACGCCCGCCATTCACCTTCAACTTGGTCCCTCTCTTTCTCTCTTTCTTTCTCTTTTCCTCTCTTTAAATCTTTCTTTCGCGGAATAAACGCGCGTCGCTATAATTACGTTTCGCAAATACATTATACATAGATTATGTCGAAATTTTCATGTCGCAACATTCTCAAAACCTAATTTGTCAATCGTATTCATTATTCATGAAATGAGAAAAGATTATAATAAAAATACTTGAAATTTTAATAAACCCCGAAGAAAAAAAATCTTCCCAGCATTTTTTAACCCTTTCGTTATATTTCTTTGAAAAATTTTTTGACATTAATAAATTACAAATTAATTGAAATAAAATAATCTGCCAATCTACATTCTCATTTTGAACTTCACTAGCGACATTCTTTCAAATCAAACACGCGGTGTTAATATCGAGTGCTTAAAGTGGACGTGACGTTGACAACACGTCGAATACCTATTTTCAATATTGGGACTACTGGTAACGAAAACGCGGCCTCTCGTCAGAGATACCGGATGGCACCTATGCCTACATACATACATGCGCTCGCGACCTTGAATGACTCGATATAATCGTTACCACGAGCTTGCCGAAGAACAAAGAGAGCTCGTCTACCTAATACCGCGACGGCCACTACCGTCGTTCGTTACTACTACTGTGTACGAAGCGCCGCGCATACCGAATGGAGAACCGCGCCGCGGGTTCGCCGCCTCGCGCGGGTCGCTTAATAGCGCCGGCTTGTGTTTATTCCGACAGTCTGTAACTCCGCGATCCGTAATTGCTGTAATTATGCGACCGCGCGCATAATCGTCGATTCGACGGTAATGGGGGAAGGAGGCGGAGGAGAAGGAGGAAAAAGGAGAGGAACGGCACGTTTTCCGCGTAGTCCCTCCGTGACGCCGGGCGTCGTTTCCTTCCTTCCTTCCTCGATCCTCTTTCTGTGCTTAACTTCGCGGGATTCTACTCTCCCGTGAGAAAGAGCGCAAGTCGGCGATTACCGTAATTATTCGACCGCCCCTGTAACCACACGACGATCGAGATTGAATCCAGACGATCGGTTGCGCGTGTAACGAACAGAGTTGGAGTTTTCGGATGAGTATTCGGATGTGACCCTGCGAAAGAAACGGCGAAACGATCGTGCGCCTTTGCGTTTCGAAAGAGATACGACAGGACTGCGGCTGTCTTGTTAATTTCGTTTCCGCTACGAATTGTTACAATGCGAAATGTTCAGATACCGTGATTCCTGAGGATTGCTATATTTCTGTCATATGTTTTTCACTTTTATCTCTTTTGAGACAATTGAAAATATTAATAAAAAAATATTTTTAAAAACTAAAAATATTTTATAGAAGTTAACGAGATTTTTAACATTTTTTTTTTTTTCAAATGAGGGTTGTGTAATAATTTTCTATAACGATAAACAATCTTTTATTTGAATCTCGTTAAATTACGTTTCAACGAGATTTAAAAACTGCAAGAAAATAATTTACGATTACTTTTACTAAAATGATCGTTATAATCAATGATTCAAAGCGACATCAATGGTTCAAAAATATTGAATGTTTTGAGCAAATGTCACTTTCGTCACGATGCAACAAACATGAACCGATAGGAAACCGCAATCGTACGTAACCGCAATCTACATTGTGATATTTCGGCTCGATTATTCTCTGCGTGCTACATGTTTGCTCCAAACAAAGTATCGATTCTGTATTCGTAAACGACGCGAAATAATTTCATGAGAAATACAGAATTCACACAAAGTAACAAATGTAAATATGTAAATATAAAAAATAAATAAAAGATATTGCATTTTTTCAGTAATTCTGAATAATTATCATATAAAAACATGTAATTATATCTCTAAATTTTCATATATAAAAACTAGTCTTTTACGACGTAATCCATGCAAAAATAATACTGTATCTTAGATTGTGTTATTAAATATTTTAAAATTATTCCTGTCACGAAAAAAAAAACCCCAAAGTCTCACGATCATAACGGCTAGATTTTAATCGGCGTTTAAGCTCATCGAAACTGACAGTAGTTACTACTGCCGCGGAAACTGCCCGTTAAAACGAGGTGAAGGCTATCACACGCAAGCATATACGTGGCGCATTTGCTAGTCGATGAAATCATGTATGCATATAAGCGTGGAGACAGCGTTAAGCTTTCTTAAAGAAGCTACGCCGATGCTAAAACAGTGCATAAATAAACAGCTAACGAACGAGTTACATAATCGTGCTGCTTATGTTCGTCTAAAATGATAAGGCTTGAAAATGATGAACTTGTTCCTCAAATGCCACTCGTGCCAGGGCAACCGGAAATCGTAGCACACGCGAAAGTGATAACACGATAAAATTCGCAGATTTGTGAATTTTTTTTTAGAATTGAAATTCAGCATTAAATAATTTATTCATTTGTCAACAATTTTTGTTATTTTTTAATTTTAATTTTCTTTTTATTTTATTCATTCTTGATTTATTTATTTTATACAATTTAATTTATATAATTTACTTACTGAATTTAATTCGTAAATTTATAAAGAGAATAATGTAAATGCAACATACATATATATATATATACATACATATATACATATATATACACGTATTTAGATTTGTAGAACATTCATCGAATTAAAATGCATCGTCTTTAAGGCCAGCTTTAAGGTCTCTCCAAGTGCAGTGACAATGCAGCGCGATTCGCCGCCAGTTGCCTATCAACGATTGTGTTGACCTCAAGGCGATATATATATGTATATATATATAACGCTATGCTAGATACGCCCCCTCTCCCACATGCACCGTGATATCACGTAAACACGTGCACTTCGCTATTGTATGCATCACCGAAATCGATCGTTGCGCGACGCAACGCGATACAAACTTTATCATCGCAATATCGTCTATTGCAAAAAAAGTTTTCAAACGATATCTTCGGGACTCGACATGATTTACGATCTCGTGAGATTTATCGAATGAACGCCGGTTTATCAGAAATCTCAGCACTGTCATATATTTGACGATTAAGTTCTCTACGAGATAATTTATTTTTAGAAATAACGGAAAACACACAAAATAGAGTTATATAACCAGCGAAATTTGCATAATAATTAGGAAGATTTTTATAAAAACTTTACATATATACAATATAAAAATATTTATGAGCGATATATTCGGATACGTATGATGTGGATATGAATGTTGTGGAATGGCTTTATAAGTTACGTTACTTCTGAAATTATGCAAATTGTCGTATATTTAGGTACAAAAAAATTTGCAATAGCATTATAAATAAAATTAAATTTTCCAAATTTGGAGAGAGGCATAATTTACGAGACGGTTACGAAATAAGAGGGAACGTTTAATCTCTTGAAATTGGAAAACGCGATAACTGCGCTAGAAATTTCGTTATGTTGCCGGCTCCAAAAATTAATATTCGCTCCGCGTATGGCGCATAAAGTTCTTTCTATCAAATTATCGTGTGCGGTGAATGACCTGTTATCGTTATACCGATATCACGTGGCCAAGGAATTGGCGACACCCGGTACATAGGCGAACCACGCAACGTATCATGCATCCATCGGACGGGAGAAGGGCGTGTCTGCAGTCGTTGCACACTGCGCAGTTTATGCACGCGCTGCATGATCGTCGTGTGTATGTATATGTATTATATGTCGGCTTGCGAGCGTGCACAGGCCGCTTATGACACGCGCGTGCAGCTTTAAACGCGACCAGAACGCAGACTACTCCGTCAACTCAATCAATTGACACAGCACATCTTTTAAGAAAATTCATTAAGATAGAGTGCAAGCAGTGTCTTGGGATTCTTTTAAAAATACAATAAAAAGATTTCAGATTTCGGACCACACAGAGCGAGGAAGGGGGCACAACGGGAACGAAAGTTCTAATAAATCTTCATCAGGAAGCGATCGAAGCGGATGCTTCTGATTTAAGAGCGCATATGATGTCGTTTAAGAAAGTCTCTTAACGCTGGAGCTTGAAAACATTAAGAAACGCGGGCAGCGAATAAATCATTTCGGCTCGCAGGCGTTTCGGCTATAACCGGCCTCTCTCCTCTTGATCCAAATAAATGAATCTTAATCACTGGTTGTATGCAAAGAGACACGGCCTTGCCCACCGCGCTCGTAACTGGGTTATGTTTGACAAGACTACGTTATATTATCTCATTTGTTACGGTCTCTATCTCTTTGTATAATTTTTCGAGAATTAAAAATACATAAAATACGAGAGAAATTTTAATAGATAGCTATAAGTAAACGCGCTTTTAGTACAGCACTCTAATCGATCCCATTTATTTTGGGAGCGATGGCACAATGTAATTTTAAAATATTATAAAGTTTAATAATGTGTGGATATTTCGAAAATAAGTTTATATTTTCAAAATACACTTTACTTTGGTTATATTATTTTATTGTGGTATCGTTGTTAAATTCTCTCTGTCTGCTGAGAGAATTCGACAACAATATATTGATACTATCGAAAATAACGTAAAGAAACATGAAGTAATCAGAGATTAACTCTTGTAACAAGTAAAAGACGGCAAGGTGACGGCAATTTTCCGGAGATGCTGAGTTTCGATACGACCGTGAAACAATTCGACGTAACTACGAATCATATCGTGAATGACGTCCACGATGGAGTCGAGAAGCGTGGAGCGTGTCGGTGGCGAGGGTCCCCCTACTTCCGGCGAACCATATCCGGCAGAACGCCCACCTATATCTCGGTCCACCAGACCGTGCACACTCCTTGATGTGTCCGTAATCTATCGTTCTATTGCGATCGCTGCTCCAAACGAACGAACGAAATTGTGTGCAGCTCTAACTCTTTGACACGCTATTCAATTTTCGTGTTAACTAAAGTTACATCCAATGCGATATATTTTTTTTCGATAAAATGCTAATGTTATCTCTGCCTTTAATGTTAGTCTATCAATATATAAAATTACTAGTTATTAACTAGTCTATTAAGTACAATACGATATTTCAAATTTTACAAAATTTATCGAATTCGTATAATCGAAGTCTGTAGAAGACGTTTTTTAGCGTGATTCCGACAAAAAATATGAGTGAAATAATTTATTAGATTACGAATTCATCACTGAAATTCACCGATTCATAAAGAATGGCTTAATAATGTTATAAAAAATAACAATTTTTCATAAATTTCCAATAAAGAAGAATTAGTTAAAAATCGGAGTTAATATAAAAAAATTAGAAGAGAGATTTCCACACTATTATGGCTAATAGACAGGGAATCCGTCAAGTACCTGTTATCATAGAGAGACAAATCAATTTCAATATTTGTCACGCGTCCGTTATCGTTAATTAAAGCGATACGGCTCGCATATAATAATCTCGTCCACGTGAGTGTTCGCGAGTATAGAGTCGCGATGCTTAACGCAACGAAGAGTATAACAACCAACCGAGAAATGAAATAAACAATAAATAATATTTTGTACCGCACTTCTGACTTCACAATTAAAACATCGTACGTAGCTAGGATGCATGCACAGCGACGCCAATGACAGCGTTTTAAGTCTATTTCGTAATTAATCATTGCGACGATATAAAAATGATATCTCGCGATTTTATCGCGCGACGCAAACAATATAGTCTCGCGCGAAGGTATGTAAAATGTCATCTCTCCGGTGGCAAAAAAAACTTTGATAAACTTGCGATTAAATAAATAAAATAGTTAACGATTTATTTCCCTTCTCCGTAATTTACCGCAGAAATCTATTAAAAGTATGCAAAAGGAAAATATCTAATAGGGGGATTAGATAATTATTATATACTCTGAATAAACCTTGGATTTAACAAATAATCTTGTAGTTCAATCTCGAATGAGCTAATTGTAAGCAAAAATTCACGTAACATGTATCTAGCGGAACATGTAAAAATAGAAAAAATACTACTATAATCTGTAGAAAATTTACGAGAATCGTGGATACACACAAACACATATATAACATTTATTTCGTTATTAAAAAAATTAAAAAGTGACAAAGTTATTTAAATTGTATATTATTTTTACTCATTTTAGTTTAAAAAAAAAAATGAAATTATGCACCATAAAGCGAATGCACTTATTACATGTCGCTAAAAGTTCATGACATCAGTATTTGGGGAAACGCACCGACTATTCACTTGTTAACAATTAATAGTGTTAAAACAGAAGTCAGAAACTGGCAAATCAACTTCATGGATCGCGGCCCGACTCAATCCAATAGAATCGTCAGCGTGAACTGATGCGCGCGTGTGTATATGTGTACACGCGTTATTAACTAATGAAAATTACACGCGGCCGCGCGCCATCGGCCTGACAATGGAGCGGCAGGCTAGACATTTCCAAGACGCATAAGTCAGCCGAGCGTTAGAGCAGAGCCTGGCTCACAGGCCAATGTACACTAACCATTTGTCATGCTTGGTTACTGCACGCGCGCTCGGGCACCCGAAGTGACTTCATAAACCTAACCACGGATGGAACACCTGCGGCGCGTAAGGATGCTTGCGTAGCTTTTATCGAGGTGTCAACCACGGCGCTTAGTCGAAAAAATCTAACGATGCAATGTCATCGTGTCAATCTTCAAGCAAATACATCCGGCGGCTGCTCGAGTGATTCCACGGGATGTTTTATAAATCTCCATAGTGTGTATATTAACGAATTTAAATAGTTGACTAAGCAAAAATTTAAACCGATTACAATTATAGAATTTTGTAATGTTACTAGAAAAGAAGAAAGATAATTTAGCATTAGTTAATTTAAAGAGAGAAATGTTCTAACTTATATGTATATTTGTCGTTGTTAATTGCATGTACAGTGTTATGCAAGGTTATTATTTGATGTTATTTAATAATTTCGAATAAATTAAGTATAAAATATAGGGTTTTATGTCATATGCCAGCTAAGTATATGTATAATCATTTATAACAATTTTATGAAGATTAATATGATTTTTAAAATATCATGAATAATCACGCGAGAAATCACATGTTAAGAGCATTTCAATCATCGTTATTTAATAATTAGGTTTTAAGAAGAACGAGAATTGTTGTGACAAGAATTGTTGCCCTCAGGGAAGTCACTTGTCAGGACGTCATGCTAGGCCGGGTTCGCAGTGTGGATCTTTTACATGACGATGCAGGATGAAATTCGCGGCCGAACGGGATCTCGTTCCACGAGGAATTGGATTATGAATTATCCGGACTTCGGTGTGCGCGCGCGACCACCGCGGACAACGATTCATTATGATCCCGTGACTCCGCACGATATATCTCGAACGGGCGACGAGACTTCGCAATCATATAAACATCTCGCGACTCTCGATGCAGCAAAAATGCACCGACCGATAACTGCACACGTGGCGACGAAGGGAGAGAGGCCTTTATAAATAATTACGGCGGAATGAGTAATAAATAGCGACTTTAATTGTCCAAAGATTAATCCTATTATCTGTATACACGGAAATTTTTAAGAAAGTTATTTATACGGATTTTTGAGATACAGAACGAATAAACAGCACAATTGGCCACGGGTGTTATGTAAATTTGCACAAACATAATGTAAGAAAAATAATATAAAAGTATAGTGATTTCTCTCCCACTCCCTTCCCTTCTCCCCCTCTCTCTCTCTCTCTCTCTCTATTCGAATTTTTCAATAATTGCAGTCTAGTTTTTAAAATGAAATAATATTTGCCATTATATAATCTAAAGTTACGATATGTTATGTTAATAACTAAAATTCGCTAAAGAAATATGCTGCGCAATTAAAATTATCAGTCAAAATCTGGGTGTCTCGATTATTAAACTTCGCTCATATTATGTAAAACATATAAACACGTGTAAACATGTGGAGAAATTATATACGTGGGACAGTTAAGAGGCGATAACTCATACGAAGACGTTCAATCGATTAATGTTCCGGGTAGTAACGGCGACGTAACGCAGTTACCATTCTGTCAAAAATATATTCATACGCGCGAACATACGCATTAATTTTAAACCGATAGACCTTAATAACAGCTAATGAACGCGAGGGATGCCGCGCTAATGATGGGAGTGATACAACTTCCTTGTAATTACCGTTGATTCGGTAGTCTCTCCCATCCCTCGACTTCTCTTCGTCTTTGCGTTAAATTAATTACTGCGAACACGCGGATAATATATTATAGAAAGTATGCATTAATGAAAAATAAATGCATTGCACTTTACGCAAGTAATTGGTAGTCAGTCGAATAATAATTAAATGTGGAGACAAATAAAAAATAGATATTATATTACAATCAGTTACAAAATTAGAACGATTACTCTATTACTCTCGCATTTTTATTTTTTGGACAAAGTGTAAGCTAAAACCGCACACCATTTTCAATTCTTCAATTATAATAGAAAGTTTTTTATCCAGATAAAATATAAAAATAAAAGCGTTCAATAATAAACACATTTAAGTTGGCCAACTTGGACGACGCAAAATGCGCTTTCCCCGTGATAACCATGGGCAAAAAATCCTTCATCGGCACTGAATAATTATTCGGGCAATAATTTATCTCGCGCGTCCGGGCGATCGATAACTTATCCACCGTCATGTAAATTGTAAATTATGTTATTAGCGACTTAATTGCGTTGGATTATCGATGTAGCACATTCGGTGGCGCGACACTGTTAAAAGTTATATAAGACCACAATCTTTTTCACATAAATGTAATGCAATACTATTTAATATAATTGCTTTTCGATTGCAAAGATATTTCTCAAAAATACGACAAATATTAATTATTATTTAATTATTAATAATTATTAATAAATTTGATACGTTCTCGTTAGAAAACGAAATAATGGCTCATATCCTTAATTTTTTGTCTAATTTTCTTTTAATATATTTTTGTTAATAATATTTTCTATTTTCTAGCTGAAATTTTGCATAAAACTTATAGCACTTATTAATCTTTATCCTATCATTTTTTTTATATTGTTTACGTCTTTGCGAAAATACTTGGGAAGAGTCCGTGACGTTATTTCTATAGATACACACTGTGATTTTCGCGAGTTTTTTTATTTCTACAGTGGCCGAACTACCTCCGTCCTATTTGTCCGTTTTGGGCGACAGTGTACGGAAGAAATCTTTCCGGTTTTGGCGGTATAACCGGTTTTGACTTCTTTTTTCGTTTCTCATTGGGGATACGCGGGGGGCCTCCTGTGAGCTTTTTCGTTTTTATTTTTCAGCGTTCCTTTATATGCGGGTGTACAATTCATGTGTTTAATCTTTTCAATACTAAATCCTCATTTATTAAAAGAAAAAATTTGTTTACTATCGATAGGTACTCAAATTGTATCTACATTATAATTTTATTTACGTTGACGTACAATTTTATTCAAGTTACAAACACAAACAGAAAAAGAATAAAAATGTTAAAAATATACAGTATTCGAAAAATAATAAATTTTTCTATAAATAAGTATAGCATTTATAATATATATTCGAAGCAAAGAATATTTTTGTGAAGACATTTATTTTATGACAAAGATACAATTGTTTGTCATATTTTAAGATAAATTATACGTTGAACGTAATGAATGTGAGACTAATAATTTTTCATAATTAAACTGTGTTAATAGCAATTGAATGTGTATAACTGTTGTAATTTATAGCTCTAAGCTGCGTGTCAGTTAAGTGGCATGTGTATCTCCCGTATAGTTAAGTAATTTATAAATAATTAATTCTACTTAATAAAATGTTGATAATATTAAACATTAAAAAAATAAGAAAAGACAATGCATGCAATTCACTGAATTACTGATTGCACTGACCTTACTCATGTCTAGGAATTTTTTGAATTATGATATCAGCGATGCTAATTATACAGATCGGCAGGTACTTGGCGAGAGCACAACGTGTCACGCATGAAGAGCGCAGTAATTCTCGCAACTAACATGAACACCGACGTTTTTCATTAGCACTCCCGAGAGTTCAGCCGAGTTAATTTCCCCTTTAAATAGATCGGCGTTTATGTTCAGAACCCGTCATTAGCGTACGTCGAACAAAGAGAGAAGCGCGAATTAAGGAATACAGAAAACAGCGAGACGTTATGCAGTCCAAAGAAAGAGAGATAGATAGATAGATAGATAGATAGATAGATAGATAGAGAGAGAGTGAAAGAGAGAGAGAGAGAGAGAGAGAGAGAGAGAGAGAGAGAGAGAGAGAGAGAGAGAGAACATAGTTGTCGTTACGTGCAGAGTACTTTAATGTTTCTCACTATGATCGTGTTGCTATTATCACTTTTCCATTCAGTATATGCTTTAATGTTGAAATTGTAACAACAATTCAAATGTCGAAAAGGTTCAAGGAACCGAATAGTAAATCTGACAGTGAAAATTAACGTAATTCAATTATATTAAGTCATAATTGTATGATATTTTGAAATCATATTAAAACGTAACTGGCCAAATTATGTTAAACCCAACACAAACAGCACGAACTATTTGAGTTCTTAAGTATACCCGTTTTACTACCATTAGCATTCGCTAATAACATAAGCCTAGAAACGTTACACAATCCGCGTCGGGAGATTAATAGCATCACTAACGGTGCGCAGTAATTGTCAGACATACGATCAATGTTCTGTTAATATTTAAGTTAATGTTTTTGGACGTATATATGTATATCTCCGGGAGATGGGCATACGCGGACGAGCAGTGACGAATGACGACGAAGCTGATAAAATCATTTCTTACGGTTGCTCGACCGGTCGCACCGATCGATGTCGATCGCGTAAATTGATGTCGACACGACGGTTACTTATCGAAATTCCTATCGCGGAATAGAAAGCCCACATTTATGACGGGATTCTGTATTTTCGTGAAACAACACGTGCACGATTGGTTTGTGCACGATAATATTCGTAGAGCGAGCATGCAGAAATTAACGTGAAACTCACGGTGACAGAAGAGTCAATGGCTTCTACATCGAAATACATGTTAAAGATATTTAATCAATGAGGTTCGCGTGCAAGCACGCCATTGCGACAAATAATTGTTCAAGCTAATCGTAAATTAATTGTAGGTAATTAATCTTGCAAGTATCACAAGAGAATGCAATCTCTTGTGTTTTCTTACAAAAGAAAGATATGTCATTAAAAAAGCAGTTGTTCTCTACACACTTTAAGTAATTAATTTAACTAATTTTTCAATTACTCTCAATTAAAAGACTGCAAATAAATAACATATTGAAAGCATATACATATAAAAATTATTTCGGAAAGATAATACTTTTATTAAAACTGAATGAATGTCATCTGGAAATTAATTTCATTAGTGCAAATTTTATTTTTTGCAAATTCTACGTATCTGCCTATAGTAATGGTAATAATATTGTTCAAAGTAATAAAACGACGAAGTGTAGCGAGTTCAACGCAGACAACGTAATAAAAACCAGGCTATTAAACATGCATATAATAAATGCGGGTGCAACCGTTGGGAAAGCCATCGTATTTGCTATCTCGACTCGTTTTAAATACCGCGGATATCGCGCAAACAAGAGAGTACATATAGGGATGAGTGAACTAATAAAACGTTGAACTAATAGTTTCAACATTTTATTAGTTCGCGTAATCTGAAATGTTCGATCGTACGAGTAGCACAGAACGACGGAAAGTAAACTTTGTGAGCAATAAGCGAGCATCATATGCCACCGGTTAAAACATTTCAAATTGACGGACCATTTCGGCGACTGTTAACATTGAAACAGCCCGAGATTAAATTTTTCTACAAAAAAAAAGAGAAAAGAGAAACTGTTATAGGAAAATAATAACTCACGTAGAAAAGAGCCATTATTTATAGCGAAAATAGAAGGCACGAGAGATGCCTTTCAGATCGATTAATGTTTCTATTTTATGAAAGCGTTGCATAATTTTGTTTTTTATATGTATATTTATCTCGCTTATTTATATATCTACTCTTATAATATCTCACTTAAATTTAATAAAATGTATAAGTAAAAATATCACAACGGCGAATACATAGTGTGTTTTCCGTGATTTCTTCACCGAATCGTTATCAAAACCAGCGCTGTCACGATACATGTTATCGATAAGCTGGCAGAATCGAGTATACCGAATGACGCGTGAAATAAAACGCGATGTCAAACAGGTTTTACCCGATGGATGCGACAACACGTCGACAATCAGAAAATAGATGTAGACCCGAGAGTTCGATTTTACGAGGAAGTGATTCGTGGGACGCGTCTTTTATCGCCTATATTTGTCGGCAATATGGCCACTTATTGATTCGCCGGTGCGAAAAGTGATTCTATTAACTCGACAATGTGTTGTGGGTTACGGTGTATAAAAATGACACGATTTAAATGACTGTTATATATATTATATATGTTCGTGCCTCGATTTTATGAGGTTTCGAATGAGCGTCACTATTTAGGTGTGGTCGCTTCATTATCATTCACAATCAATTGCTGTATCAATACTTTAGAACGAGAAATTGTATCATATGCCGTAGCATCGGGATACAAGAGCACGAACAAATGCACTTGAATATACTTTCATATCAATGACATGAGATAATGGAAATATCATTGGGAACGAAAATATTCTAAGAATATTTATGCTGACATAGGTTCCGTTGACATTAAGATATTGATGCAAGAGAGTATTAAACAATAATAATATTTAACGATTTTAACACAATATATTAAGGATGTTTTAATCCTACATCGATTAACATTAAGAAATTAATATAAAACAAATAATGCGCTATAAATCCGACCAATGTAGTTTATTCACAGCAGCTGTGACAAGTAGATGACGGCTATGACAAATAGATAACTATTGCGAGTAGTTTATGGCAATGTGAAATCAGCTACGAACAATTATACTGACAATGAGTGCAATAAACGGATCAATTCAGAAATAGCGACAGATAATTTTATCACAAGAACGGTTACAATGTAGAAATAGACGTCCAAGCTCGGCGAAGAAGGAGAGCTCGCGTGGAGTGTACATCTGATTTTACGAGGAAGTGGGACGCGTTATTTATCGGCAATATTCGTTGGTAATGTGGGTACTTACGGTCCCTGAAACGACCACCAGCACATGCGTCGCGAAGTGACTCAGCCTGCGCAGCGGGCGGGTCGTAAAAAGCTCGTGAATCTTCTCACTCAAAATTCAAGCGCACAAAGTAACCATATCGGCCGTCGCTATTCTCTCGCCTCGCAAGCTTATCGAAAGTGAAATAAACGTGTGTGCTAACAATTGCATGCCGTTATTACTCGTACTGCCTTCCCATAATAAACACGCAGGTATTCGATAAGTATAAACTGTTGCTTCTCTAAATTGTCGCGCAGAAATTAAACGCTGAGTGTTGTGAAATTCCTATTTTCTGTATGTAACAAATTCTGTTATAATTTAATCTACGATCAGACTTGTGCCAAAAAAAAATCTATCTCAAATTAATCTAAGAAAATCTGTATAAACGAAAAAAATATTCACGTGGTATCTGGCATATTTTATATAATGAAATTACTTGTTTCTTGAGACATGCCTTAATTCATCCGATTTTCTCATCCGCGTAATAATTTCAAAAGTGGTTCCGTTCTCTCTGCAATAACTCCCTATAATAATTGCATTATTTCGAGCGCATGTTGCTGATTCTGCACGACGATGCATATCGATGCCGAAACAAAGTTGCCGAAAGGCGCGTCCTATACACCGCGCGCTCTTGCATTACCGTGAAAGCGGAACGCTCGACCAGGTGATTTAAAAAATTTGGCACCTCTTTAACACCGGCGAAATTTACACCGGCCTTAAACCTCCGGTCTCGTCCGCGGCCGCGGCCTCTCATCGACTTTAGTGCTCACCCAGACGACATTAACGATTCGTAAATTAAAAGAGCGCCATTTTGTTCCGGCAGAGGGAGAGAAGAAGTTGTTCGCGCGGTTGGTCCACGTCATAAAATTCAGACGAATTCTTTGTCGTTTCGACCCTCCGGTATGTATTCCGCTAGCGAATGCGACACGTTTTATGCGTGGAACGTTATTGTTGAATTAATCGCGAATTTCTTTCCACTCGAGTTTCGGTACCGGTTTAGTTTACAATCTTAGTGCACAGTGATTTACCTCTCTACATACCCATCTGTTTATCATCAATTGGAAAGATGTATAATTCGTTAATTTATGATTATGAGAGTTCTTTTACTGCCACATTATTTGAAAATTAAATGCGCAAGTTTTCACTTTTAGTATTCACAACTAAGATTCTTTGATATGTAAAATATCATCGTCTAATTATGCTTTTACACCGTAATAATTTCTACCAATCATCCTTAGAGGGAGAAATTCCCAATTAAATAATTTCATAATTAGCAATTTTTGCGCAATTTCACCGTGTGGGAAGTAAGTAACGGTCCCGGTGAGTACGGTTGCTTATTATCCGAGAGTGTC
Source organism: Lasius platythorax (assembly GCA_963971435.1). Lineage (NCBI taxonomy): Eukaryota > Metazoa > Arthropoda > Insecta > Hymenoptera > Formicidae > Lasius > Lasius platythorax. The sequence continues at coordinate 2,198,084 of OZ020540.1, read as the reverse complement.
GTAAATCAGAAAGCGCGCGTGTTCACGCCCGTTAAATGGACCATCGAAAAATCGATCGCGCTTACGTGATACCGATAATCGACTCTTCCATATGTAGCGTGAGAGTTGAGCCGCACACGGGATCGCCATCGAAGCGATGTACCGAGATGCGTCGAATGAACGACCGATCATGTGTTACACGCTGTAAATTCACATATAAATCACAAGCGCCGTTGCAACAAATTTTCTAAATTGAAACTATCAGAAAAGAAAGAGATTTCTTTCTGTCCTGGAAAAAAAACTGTAGGAAATCTATTTAAACAAAAAAGAGAAAAAACGGCAATGATATACTGCAAAAGAGCACTGGTGTCTAGCGAAGACAATCTTTGAGTAATTTAAAATTCGTAGATGTTAAAAGCTGAATTGCATTCAGAATGTATAATTTAGAATAAATGTATAATTAATCTCTCGTAAATGTCATTTTACGATTGCGAATATATTTCTCGAAGTTCCGCTATAGCTAATGTAGTACCTCGCGGTCTTTCCGCCTGCACGTGGAATATTTCTCACAACAATGTTTTATAGCGCTTGCGGAAAGAGAGTTGTTTCGCTTAGCTATAGAGAACGCGAAACGTCAGTAACCAACTGTCGCTATTGTGAAACTGTTACCGATGTTACGTAGTAACGTTAAAACGTGTCATAACTCTTTGTTTTCTTTAAATATGCAATCTCTTTTTACAGTTTTTTATTACTTCTTACTCAAAATATAATCATGCTCAATGCTCTTTTTAATAGATACTTTTATTGCCTCCCGTATGTATATTTAACTTTTAATATTATTATAATACTACTTTCCCAAATTATGTCGAGATATGCACATAAATTTAAATTTAAATTTAAATTTAAATTCGTTTATTCATCAAAATAATTCGAATAAAAACTACATACATTGTATGACTCTTTCTCATTTTCAGATATATGTATACAGATTTAATTATATTCTCTGGTTATTAAAGCAGATTTTCCGTCAAATCATGTTAAGAAGATAGAAACAGATATCTCGCGTGGCAAACTGACGTGTTCGTATCTTGAGCAGAACATTAGTTTAATGACCGCGCTCCGCAATCATTAGCCATCGATAAGAAAGAGAACGTTGCACCTCTACCTGCATATATAATTGAGCTCATTTTAATATCTCGTTGGACATGCATCGGCGCCAAGTGCACAGAGCAGCCTCCGGTCATACATTATCCGGTGATAAAATCTCATTACGTCACTACAAACGAGCGATTATCGACACGTTGACGATTTTGCGATCTTTTCCTCGCGACGCATGTCGAGACAGTGACTTCATTCGCCGAGATTACAGACTAATCTTTATTATTTTGTTCTTATACGCGGAACGACAATAAGCGTACACATGCATTGACGATACAAATGAAGGAATATCATAATTCATTCCAGATTTTTCTAAAAATGATGATTTATACAGATTAACAAGCTTTATCGTATTATTTTAATATTGTTTCTTCGTCATATAGTCCGTTTTATTTATCTGTTAAGAGTTAAAAATTTGGCATGTAATAAAATTAAAGTTCGCGCAATTAAAGCCAACATGTAGCCCTCGAAAATGCAGAGAGTACCTTGCGAAATAAATGCCTCTTATATATTATGTGTTAATAGTGCGTGTATATAACAAGACCGAAAAATACAATCCACGACGCCCATATACAAGTTAGATGCACTTTCGTAAACGTCGTGCATTTATTTCGGGTACCGTCTTTAACTCGAACAATTAACCGACGGCATTTTCTCACCGCGTGGGCGTCGCGCTTCGGATGTTACAATCTTACGATGTAATCAACTGGAGAAATTTTAACGTGCCACACGCCTTTTCCCTTCCCTTGTTACAAGATGCGACCAAGATACGTAAGTTAACTTTTCGAAGCGAGTGCAATCCGGAATTAAATAATGTTTATCGCATGGTCGTTATTTGCATCGCGTTGAACGAAATAGCGGTAAAAGCCAGTAGTAAAATAAATCACAGTATATTATAATACTTAATTATTTCGAAGTATGAGGTATAAAATTCTAGATTTTCTCCTTACAACTGTAAAAAATTGCAAAAAAGCAAAAATATAAATATGTATGTCAAACAAATCCTCGTTTTGTTTCTCTACTCTAATAAAAATACTCTTTTGGAAATATTTTACATAAATATTTTACGTTAAATATTTTTCTATATATTTTCTCAGAGTATGGAAAATATATGTGTGTGTATGTGTGTGTGTGCGCGCGCGCGCGGTTGACGCCGTGCTTCCTCTCGACAGCTTACTCTTATTCTTGTCTATGCTAAAGCTGCGTAATTGAGAAAACGCGATAACATTAATACTTTATACCGACCATAAATTTTCCATTCTTCCGCCAGGCGTTCACTCCCGGTGGTTTTCCAGCGTAACGAGAATAATATATCGGATATACAGTATGCAGGGTCCGTTGATTCGCCCGCAGTCGCTTAACATTATTACTGAATTATGTGGCTAATAAAATTAATAATAAAAAATCTCCATATAAAATGCCGGGCGATCGAAATCGGAATAGCACCTGCGCCAAGAACCTCGTAATCCCGTGTTGAAACATTAACCGACCCCGAAATAGCCCGCATTACATTTTAACGAGCAAGATTCCCAAATTTTAGTGATCGTTTACGGATGACGTGAAGGAAACGCTTACAATGTATCGTTAAAAATTAGCTTGTATTTCTTCAGCGAACGCATGACGGCCGGGCATTTTGCAGGAAACGGCGTTTCCCTTCCCCAGGATGCGATCTCTCGCATGCTACGAGGGCGATCTCGACTTGGCAATGCTCGAGTGTTCTCGTAACGTTATATCGCGATCCATCTTGACGTTAATTCTGCTGTTCATTAATTCGACACTTTAATTGTTCGTAATAATTGTTCGTATATCTCGCGTGATTCAAGAATGATTTATTGCTTCAATTGCAACTGTTTTATTTTTACATTAATAATGACTCTATTAATTATTTATGTCGAAATTATTCCACTATTTAGTAATTCAATACGTTCTCTTTTGCGTGGGATTTTTTATATACCGCAAGCTTCTCTATTCTAGCAGTTGCATTCGTTTTATTGTGATTAATCACCTCATCATTAATTATATTATCGTTTAATTTTTAATTATGCCTGTTTGAAAAATTATCTTCAACCTATAGTTGCCTCAAATACTTCAACTCTTGTTCACTAAATTAAAACGTTCTAACGATACTGGAACTTTTCACGAATAATAAAAACGATATAGATTTCGCGGTGCGAAAGCTTTCTTATTGTTTTATAAATCGTATCAATATAAATTTTACTATTCTCTAATTCCTACTATATCTTTGTGAAGTACACGAGTTATATCGACATGATCCTTTCGTGCTAAGCGTGAATGATCTTTGAATATATATCGCGAGCGTATTCGTGTTATAGGATAAATGATATTCAGCATAGCATCCCCGACAACAGACATGCATCACTTTCTCGAAGACTGCAACCAGCGCGAGTGATGAATCGTACCGCGAAGTCGTTTCATTTTTCACTTCCCTTGAAAGAAGTCTTACACCCAGTATGCTGCCTTTAATGCGTTTTATGTGAAAAATATATTCACAGCGCACGGCGATATATTCGAGTCAATAAACGCACAATATTTTCTTTACCTCCTACATGTAGCTGCAACTAAATATGTCAATATTTTAACAAAACGCATTTTTAATAAAACGCATGTTAATACGGTAACATTCTTCTCAAGCCACTAATGATAGCGTAAAACCATAAATCTGAATTTGTGTAGCAAAATAATGAGCGTGATAAAATAAAAATAACATCGATATTTAATCAATCGATGTTAATATTTAATCTTAAAACATTCGCGTGTATTCTTTCGACAAGCGCTCGAATATAATTTCAATAATACCGACATCATTATCGTCTTCACATCCGCAATCAATTAAATATTTTGCGCGTATGATATAAGTCGCCGCAAAGAATTTTTGGATACGCGTGTATGACAAGAAATTTCGATAAATTCTAAATGTGGAACAATGTAAATGTTTGTGTTTGTTGTAAAAAATTGATTGAATTATTCGTCTTTTTAAAAAAATTAAACCAATGTATATAAACTATTTGTCAAAATTATAAAATATAATTAAAAGTTCTTTTACTTTATCACGTCTAAACTAAATGTCGGTTTAAGTGTTTTCACCGACGTGATAAATATCATAATTGTTATGGTATTATCTCGACGTCTCGACAATTGACGCTAATATGTAAACGGCGTGTGTCTCGTATCGAGTTTCGATACAGCGATGTTTCGAGACACCATCGTGCATATGCATTATGCACCGCGGTGTTATTAATGCGTCTCGTAAACGCGGGCGCGGGATGGACGACGTCTATTAAATTCGATCGGATGCTAAATATACTGATTCGTCGCTGCAGGTGGCAATGATAGGTTATTTAGGGGAGTGGACGACCGATTTTCAAGCGGTCGATTTTCAAACTCTCGTCGATTCGTCGTCCTCGCGAAAAGAAAAAAAGAGAACTATTTTCGGAGAGGAAAAGAATCTACATCGTAGAAATCAAAACGTGCGTATTTATCGTCATCGTTAATAACGCCTCAGCATAAATAAGCACCGTCCGAAAAATCGCAAATTACGATTTCGTAAGAAATCTAACTCTCATGGTAAAATGCTTTTCATCATATTATTTGATGTAAAAAAAGAGATGTAATTTGAAAATTGCTGTCTAATATAATACCATCTGTTTCTAGAACTTAAAATATAGAGATAAATAAAGACAATAGTATATATCGATAAATTTTTTGTTGAAGTTTGCAACCCACTTGAAAGACAAAAATGTAAGAACTGATAATAAATCACCATACGATTATTTAATTCTGAAGCACAGATTTTGTATTCATAAAATAATTGAATTACTAGCAATATATAGTCGATTTATGATCAGCTCGCGGTGCATTTAGATATATCGGCCGTTATAAAAAATATTTTTGTAATAAAAGAAACATTTTTGATATTCTCGAGTAATTTTCACGTAATAACGTTAATTCGCGCGGGCGATGATAAAACAGGTTCCTCGAAGACGCTTTTTTCGTGCCGGCATACTGAGAACCCGATCGCCGATTCGTCGCACTCGTGAGAAGAACGGGATTGCCACTCGCGCATATTTATCATCGCCGTTAATAACACGTGAGAAAAAGCCTTATCGCACACCGCAGCGAATTTTTCGATGGTTGCTCGTCTGACATGGTCGATGAAATTCACTGACAGTCACTGAAAATTAACTTCATCGCAGACCATAAAAGCAACCACAAATAAAATTTCGAGACTCCTTTCAGAGTCTCCAGATGCAATATTTAAAAAAAAATAATAATAATAATATTTTTTGCAGAGAACACAGGATAAGTAAGACGGAACTCATTCCGTGACTCACAGTATATATACAGGTTTTATTATAAAAAAAATAACCACATTCAAGCTACGTTTTTATGTTTTCGACAATATATAGAACACACCTCTGTGTTATTAATTTATCTTTTTCTTTCTCGTATATAAAAAAAAGTATATATTTCTTCAGTATATATTCTCCTTTTACAGAGAACATATAAACATTTATGGAGACAAGTCGGGCGCTTTCGTTCCATTTCGCAAAGGATAAGAAGAGCGCAGAAAGGGAGGCAAAAGAGAAGGAGGAAGAAAAAGAGAAAGACGAGGGTGAATGCACTCGCCACACCCTGCTTTAAAGATTGTAAACGATTATTAATGCTCCACTGCGGTTGACCCGTAACCCAGCGGTGGATCTTCTCGCAAACGCGTCTCGCCCCGTCTCTCTCGCCCCAATCCTGTCCCTTTCCCGAACCCTCCTTCTTTCACCCTCAAAATAATCTCGACTAAGATACTCAGGCGAGATCGCGTGGATCGTCTCTCGATGGAATCGATCCTTATCCGGTTTTTTTCTTAATTAGCCCGCCAGGCTCCCTTTCTGTAAGGGATAAATAACACCAAGGGTTACGTCCGGTCACGTTAACTAATTTGCGTAACACGCCGCAGGCTCGCATCGAAATCTTTGCGCCAGCAAATCATCCAGCCGTTGCGAGCGAGATGAATTATCCGGAGGGCGAGAGAAATGCAATGAAATATAAAAGCAACATAAAAGCACAACAAAAAGTAAATAAACATTTATTTTTAATAGATAAGGAATCAAGAGCGTCATAATATTTTGCACTTTTAGTCTATGTTTTAATATAAATTCATTGCATTTGTATTCTAAGATTACACACGTTCATCGAGAATTTTTTTATTATTGAGAAAGTGATTTTCCATAGTAAAATTTTCCATCAAATATGAAAAATTCGTGGATGATTTTATTACTAGAAATTTTGTTTAATTGTATCTATTATTTAAAAAATTCCTATTTGGAATTCTCGAAGATAAAATTTATTATGTATCACGCATCTCTCTCTCTCTCAAAGTTAAATCTTTGAAAATTTCAGGACGAATACGGAAATGTGATGTTTGTTCGCGCCACTTCGATGCAAATACGATAACGCAAATAACGTGTGCCGTGAGTTACATTCGCGATCTTTGCGCATACGCCAATAAAACTGCTCGATCAGGACGATATCATGTCGATTCAGTTCATTAGAAAAATCGTTCGGGGAATGCGAACGCTTTGGTAATTAATAAAATAAAAATAAACAAGCCGGAAGAAACAGGCGGACGATAAAGAGTGGCGGTTCTCTCCGTACGAAGGTGTTTTTGTGCGCGTCGACGCCACTTTTGCTTTTCAGGTCGTCGTTTCGAAACGTCGGGGATTCATTCAAAGCATAAGTTCAATGCCTCAACGATTCGCCTCCGATCCGACGCAATATGAAGAGTATAAAGATAACGAGGCGGCGCACAGCACGAAGAGAAGTCGACGAGCAATTATGCAAATCGCGCGTGACACGTGTTACGTTCGACGACGATATTCATTATCGAATAGTGAAAAACAACACAGGAGAAACACACGGAGAGGTACTGATTCAATGAGTATCGCGATACTTAAAACAGAGGGACTCCCGAGGCAGACAGGAGAATAAAAGGGAAGAAACAACAACGCAAACGCGAAGGGTACATCGGTTAATGTTGTTACGTTCGTGCGTACGGTCGATTTACGAGCCAATCTCGCCGCTTACCGGTATTCCCTGCGCGAAGCGTAATTTTAATAACCAATCATCGCATCGCGAAGATATGACGCGATATGACGCGCGCGTAAAGATAACGAAACGGCGGGCCGGAGCGAAAATTATGCAAATCGTTCGGCACTGCATTTGCGGCGACGCAAAGTCGACACTCGATACAGATGGAATTTAAAATGCGCGCATTTATTTGTCACGTCCACGTAAAACTGTGCTATCGATCCTGGGTGGTGACCATATATAAAATGGAACGTTTCGAATGTATAAAAGAAATTTTCGATGATGAAAGAAATGAACGACCCGAGATGACACGAATTCACAGTAGTCTCATGAACTCGCATTCCGCTTAATCGGCAAGTCCATTCGTATGTAAATGTCAAATGATCGACCGTGCTACCGCGCATCATGTGAAAAATTTGTTGCGAAGAAGAAACAATACTACATGTATTGTTTATAAATATTCTAAACTATCGCATTTTCTGTAAATTATTTTTTAAGAAATTTAAGGAATTACTTTTTTATTTTCTGAAACTAAATTAGACAAATTTCTTGCATAATAAAAAATACATTAAAAATGAGTTAAAAAACATGAAAATAGACATTTTTTATATTATTAAAATAATTATCGAATTAAGATAATAAATTATAAAGATAATACAAAAATTTAAAAATCTAATAACTTGATTAATAGAAAATGCGATAGAGCTCACGAAATTGTCTTTCCATGGGAGCTTAATTGCAAGGGAAGAGATGCGTCCGTGGCCAATTGATTCCATTGGCATTGACCGGAGACAGACGCAACTTTATCGATTCGATATTTGAAATGGAAAAAAACTCGACCGGAGAACAATCGCGCAGCATAAGGGCCAAGATCGCAAAAAAGAACATTACGAGAAAAGATAGAAATAGATGCTGTGACTCACCATGAAAACCATGAACCTTGATTGCAGGTTGGCGCTCCCGATGTAAGTCAGCGTTTCCAGCCACCGTGATGATCGCCGGGATGGTGTCCGCTTCCACTTCACTTCGTTGCAGACTGTCCCTTTTTCTTCTTCCTTCACACTCAACACAGTCGCGGGAAAAAAAGAGTCGATCTCACTTTACCGAGATTACGCGCACTGGATTCCTCCCCCCTTTTTCTTTTTTTTTTATTTGCCTCTCGAATTTGGCGACGCGAATGAAAGGACGCCGAAAATTATTGTCGTTGAGAGAAGTGCGATAAGCGGACGTATTTATTCACGAGACGCGGTTTTTATTGTTTACGCGATCGTGCAAAAAAAAATGCGAATCTACACGCGTTCCTGTCTCTAGTCATTAGTCGCGAGTATAACCGGCGGATATCCAGCCGAGGATATTTTATTAACTATTAATTGATCTAGCTAAGTAACTTATTAATTGGCTATCGCGCGGTGACGGCGAATATTGGTCGTCTACCGGCATTCGATTGGCATACTGGCATGAATACTGGCCCGTTTGGTTCCGGTCACCTGCAACATATAAATGGGCCATTGTCTGCATTAGAGATTGCCGTGCTATGGAAAATTGGGAAACGTAACTAGCGTTGCGGAAATCATAATTTCGGTCGCCTTTGCGGCGCAGGCCGGGAGCTGCCGCACCGAAATAGAAGTTACTCGTCTTGAATCAACATTTCGCAAATATCTACGTCTCAATCGTACGCATCTGTTACCATTAGAAATAAAAAATGTCTAATATATTTAAAAGCGAACTGGATTCATCAACTCAGCAACCTCTACTTGTATCAGACTCAACAATTAATACGCAATCCAATGTTATATGTACATTTATAAATTAATCAAGTGTATTATTAGATATAAAATATAACATTCGTTCATAATATTCATAATTTATAGTATTAAAATTTATTTGAATATATTTGAAAATATTTTCATATCATCGAGATAAAAAATACACAAATATATAGTATTGCAATTTCTTAATTATTATCATTATGTGCAATTTTTTATAACAGTCTCTGCTCATTGAAGCTATAAAGAATAATGATATAAATATGTTTTCATTCGTAATCTGTATTATGGCAATTCAAGGCAATAATATAAGGGAAGATGTTCTCGACGCGAGATTCATTGAGGCGGAAATATTGGCCTCCGTAATTTTGTTCCGAGGATCTAGCATAGCCAATCGGGTCACCAGGAAAAACGTAGTGAATCGGATAATAGAGTGAGCGAATGCAATGGCATCATTTTGCGGGCGCGGTCGAGTGTGTTCAGGCCGGGCCTGTGTGACGCACCCGGTCTTTATTTAAATCATTCAATCCGTCACGTTATAATCGATTAACGTTAATAGCCGAAGAAATAGAGTTCATCGTAGCTCGAAGCTGCTCGCACTATTTTCGTGCTTTTCGTGTCTTTCCAAAACTAGAATTTGATGAGAGACTGTAATATGCGTTTACAATTACAACTAAATACAATTTTATGTTCTTTTTTCACAATCATTTTTTAAAATAAAATAAATGTCATATTTTCGAAGTTTACAAACTTAATCGTGAATCACTCTATATAAGAAGCGAACAAGTGATTTCTATTTACAATTAGAGATCAGGCGCTCGGCTCTTAATTGAAAGATTGCGAAACCTAGCGCTCAACGAATATAACGCGCTCGTCTACTTGATTTAAGCGGGAACGTCTATATAGAATAGTGTGTGCATGTATTTTTTTTTATACGAATATCGTCGTCTAAACTGTGCCAGAAATCAAACAGAGCAATTTCTTACTTAAACCTAATCGCGTAATCGCAAGCACGATAATCTCGTCATCGCGATTTCTGTGTGTAAAAAAAAAGATACAATGGACAATATAGATACCGAATCATATGCCATATTAAGACTAAAAATATCGATATTCTGCCAAACTAAAATATCTCTGATCAAACCTACATGCGAAAATTTAACGAGTTGGCGAAGCAAATAGAATGACAGCGGAGTCGCTTCCTATATACGTTCGCGTCGTTTGCGCGCTCGTGTTTACCGCTTGCTCGCGATCTTGCACACCTATGTGTCTCGCCAATGCCGGCGTATGTTTCTATAGGTTTATGAATGGAGCAGCACGCGTGCCCGTCGACTGGAACACACTGTGTGTAAGAGACGGCTGCAGCGAAAGTGACCTGCTCTAGCTTGTATCTGTTCGCTTGAGGCGTACATCACGCGTGTGTACGCGCGCGCATGCACGCACACATTTATACATACATATATGTATGCGCAGGCAAGCAAGGTAAAGGCAGGTAAAGAACCACCCTGGATAATTGCACCGAGTGGCAAACCGCACGACGGACGAACGCGTGTTGTCGCTGGCGCAAAACGCGCCGCCGATGCTGGGCGCAGCAAAGGGCGACTTCGACGATTTCTCCAGCGACATCGTGGCGAGAATTTGAAAGGGAGAGACATATATTATATTATATTATCGGAGAAAAGTCTTCTAATGAAACATTCAAATAAAATAAAATTGTGATTTAGAGCACCAACGAGAAAAATAAAAATAATTAAAATCAATTCAACAATTTTTCTTTAAAAAAATTAAGAAATGTAAAAAATAGAGAATAAGAAATAAAGATATGTATACAAATCCTTCTATCAATTCAATTTAAATATATGTATACGGAGAGAGAATCAGCTTTCTCTTTCTCGCAAAGAGCAAATAGTTTCACCTATCAAAAGTTAATTAACTAGAAATTGTTAACTCTAAATGATTAATTAAGATATATTAATTAAATATGTTAAGCACTTTTAGTAAAACTGCTCATAGAGAGAAGATTTAATTAACCTTATATAGATTATACAAACTGGATACGAGTGCCTAATAACAGAATAATGAATATTTAGCATAACATGATATTCATTAAAATGCAGATAAAATCATATCTGAATCATTAGTTATCATCGTCAGTCATCGCATTTTATTATCACCATTTGTCAAAATCGCTAGAAAGTTGCAAAGCGTAAAATTAATCATGTATCTGCATATCCAGCGCGAGAACCAGACAAGTAACTTTCCCGCGCGACTACGATACTAAACTAATGACTGAATTATCTCATTTGAGTTAAATGAGATAGCTGCGTATACCAAGGTGCAACGATAATCAGGTTGAACTTGAAACTTTCATGTAAGACCACGATAATAACCGGTCTCACGAAGCAAAATATATAATGTTTCAAACCGCTTTAATTTGAGATAAAGTAAGAAAGTGTCAAATTTCTCGATCATCGTTCATCTCGAAATAATTGGTTGAATTGTAATCTGAATGATAGTGTGGATAAGTTTCTCAAGAGAGCTAAAATGTATTATTCTTAAAAAAAATTTTTTTTAGTCAATTGTACATTAAATTTTATAATGAAAAAAGGAGCTTCATATAATGTGTAGTATACATAAATATATATCTTTAAATTTCTCGGAGTATTTTTCTTAATTACCGATATGTCCATAACTTTATTGTATCATAATTTTCGCGATATACCGTTCAATTTTCTCAAACAATAATCTCGGTAACGCGAGTTTCGTTACGCCGTGCTAACCAAGTAGGTAAATAGAAAAAGAGAGAAAAACGTAGATATATTTCCTTCTGTCTCGATGCACCGTTGCCGAATCACCTAATTATTTGCATGCGAAGACCGATTATACGGCCAACGCAAATAATTGCATTATATGATAACGCGTTAGATAATGATCGACACGTATCAGGTCAGATGCCATGTGTGAATTCGCACGAGCTTACATTGCCAGGGCATTACCTTATCTGGTCTTATAGCCGATTGCCTTGAAAATCGCCGCAGTTGGTAGCTGCACATAGATAGCTGCACCAAATGCCAAGCATAGATTCGCGCATATTTGCGCAAGTCGCAATAGCGCATCTTGCAAAATATTGCCGATTATCTAAATTAATTCACGAATGCGCCCCAGCAATCTCTCGAACTCCATTCTCGCCCCTAAATATATGTCGGCAAAGTTGATAAAAAAAGAACACAAATTATTGTAAGATACTTGATTTTCACGATATTGTACAATTCGAATAGGTTTTTATTTTCTTAGAATCGCTTTCTCTCTGCGGCGTAATGTAAAGTAGGTGTGCATTCGCGGATTAGCAAGATTTTATTCTTTCATGGTAACAAATGACATTTAATTATGTCGTATTAAAGCGCATAAAATTTGTAATCAATTCATTATGGATAACCGTTGTAATTCACAAAATTTTATATTTCTCGAATAAAGAGGAATTGACGGAATATCGGAATTATAAAGTCCATGAATGCTAAATTAAAGTCAAAATTAGGAGCTGAACCTGTAAAGTCGAGTGAATAATGAAGCTCGAGAAGGTAAAAGCTTCGCGAGTTCATCGCATCATCTATCACTGCCGCTTTTTCTTCGACGTTCATTTCTCCGCGAGTCTGTCCGATCGCTCATTTCGTTCGCCGATACTCTAATCCGATTGATCGATCTCCGATTCGCGACGGCGTCATTAGTTTCTTCGGTTCGTGACGATGGATCCATCAACACCGCAAATACCATTAGCGCATACCGCGGCTTTTTGCAATTAACCTTACCTATGATTGCGAAATCGTCTGCTATCTCGCTAACCTATCGGGCTCCGTCTCGATTAATTAATCTAATCACCCTTTATAAGCTAACCCGACTTTCATCCGATCATTGCCGCTAGAAAGCGGCTGAGTTCGCGATCACTAATTATTTTGGAGCATCATAATTAGTATAATCTTGCCTAATTCTTCATGGAGCCAATCATTTTCCTTCCAAGAAGAATATCGACCGGCAATCTTTTCCAATAAATTTTTTTTATCGATAAAAATTATTTTATTATTTTACTTTTCCAATTTTTATATTTTCAATTACAATTCAAAATAATATATAGTATATCCTCTTAGCAAATTTTCGTCGTCAACACATTCGTTCGAAAATCACGTACGACTGCTTCGAGATATCGTTAGACACAGTGTCGCAATAATCGCAAAAAAATCCACAGAAATAATGGTCGGTTGTCTCGGGTTTTCTCTCGAGTTTTCTCTCGGATTTTCTCTCGGAATCGCGATATTCTAGTTATGCGTGAGACCGTGATGACGCTGGAACGGGCGCGGGCATTACGCGGGCGCACGACTAGACATTAGTAAACTCCTCCTTCTCGCAGCGAACGTTGACATTAATTTGAAACTCGTCCGGCCGAGATCTTATCGATGTATTTCGAAAGCGAATCGTGCCCGCGCATACACGGGGGCGTATGCATACGTCGGCATGCATATGAACGTTTGTATAACGTTGCCATCTTTTTACTTGCGATTCGAATCTGCGTCTCGCGGCAAAATAATATGTCGTTAATTTCAGACAATGTCATTTTGAATTAATAGTTGAAAAAGAAATAATGTCTAACGCGAAGAAAAATTTTCAGAGCGTGCGTTTTTCGAACAATTCGTACGAACAGACACAATAACGATGACTGATATCTCTCATGCGCGTCGCATATAATACGCACCGAGCGTATTAAAGCGCGGCATATCGCACTTTAATACGCACGTCGCCGCCGAAGAAACTCTTGTTCCAAGTTGCATTATGTAGATCGCGCGAGTTGTATACGTGCTGCTAATACCTAGATCCGCGATATCAGATTTTATCGTCTCACGTGAAAGAATGACAATTAACGAGCTGATTTAGGTTCCGAATTGCGACACGTTGCGTTGAGGAAACGTCCGTGAACGCGCGGCTGTCTCGACCTGCGTACGCTGTGCGTACTTGTATGTACTTGTTTTGCAACGCGACAGCTGGAGACCACAACCGGATTAAAAACATATATATTCAAAATATATCTGCGATATCGCAGTAGTCTAGTTAGAATATTAATGTCCACAATATCTCCGTACATCTTTGCTTTTCACCCAATAAAAAAAAATTATAACAATTTCAATATTTCACAATATGAATTTATATATCTATATATCATTGTAATTAATCTGCATCAATATGCATGACTGAAAGTTATTTATACAAGGCAAAATTATTATTACAAAATATTTTAACATTTTTAATAAAAATTAGAATTATAATTCATATATACTTCTATTATAATTATGTTATTTTTTTGTTAAAACTCGGATCCCCAGCTGGATCCGCAAAACAATGACCATTGGCAGAATCAAGCGGCACCTGTTTATTCTCAGCTTTCGACTCAGCTAATTCTCAAATAACACGTTTACTGTTTCAGCGGTCTCAAAAAGTATAGCTTTAACAGGAATCTTCATTAGATATTTTTGAAATAAATTAGCCAGCTAATTTCTACTGGATGAATCGTTCTCAGGTCAGAAAACATCTTGATTTTTTATAGAAAAAAAAAGAAAAAAATTCCTAACAGACAGCCGTTCATCTATTAAGAGTAAAGAAATATCTCATTAGATGTAATCCAGAAGTTTTTCAGTCAAACGACATCACACTTATTACACCGGCAGATGTTTCGTGTGATTGCGAGAGACGTAAAATCTATATCGTTTTTATCGCGTTTTCGATCATCGTCCGCTACCTGCTGCTATTATAGTCGTTGGCGGCAAACGCCAGTGAGTGTTCGTTTAATTTTATTGCCTAGCCATTGACGTTTTTACTGCGCCGCACCGCCGCGCACAGGATCTACGGGCTAGCTAGGCGAATTCTTATGGCAACTCCTAATCCGGGATCCTTGTAAAGCTTGTAAAATTGTACATTGACATCCTTGCGCGCGCGCGCTTAAATAATGGAACGCAGGTAAATAAGATTCCGCACCTCGTAAATCGAGCCTTTCTCGATCGACGCGGAACACAGCTTTCGATAATTAATACGAATCCGTTAAATCAAAAGGCATACCGTTACGCAAAAGTCATGTTTGTGTCGTTTGCAGCAGTTCCATTAATCCTTCCATTTTCTTTTTTTGTGAACTCGAATAAAATTATTTTCAAAGCTAAAAAATATCGCAAAAAAATTGTTTAATTTGAAAAAGGAAGTAAGATATAATACTAAAAAAATTAATTATTTTTTTCGATAAATACAGAAAAATTGTTCAAAAATAAATATGTGTAAGCACTACTTGAAATATCTAGTTTGTTCTTTAATATTGTGACTTTTTCTTACTGGTTCTTAAGAATCTAGAGCATCTTTTATATTATATACGAATGAGAAAAATGAACATACGCGACTATCTGCATAAACTGTCTAATAATATTATAACACGATGGCGCATTTCTCAATCTGAATAATCTCTCTGTATCTAAAAGAAAACGATATTTCTAAAATAATTTTAACGTTTCAACTCGTTCGCACTAAAATTTAGTACAATTTCTATCCGAATACGATTGTTACGAATATGGGCAGCAAAATATAGACACAATATATTGCATTTTGTGCCCTCGTTTAGAACCGTCGATACAATTTCAGGAGACGGTTCCAGATTCCTTATTTTAAGAACGAGATAATGACGAATGAGATATACGATGCTTTACAAAGATATATTTCTCCATAGTATTACATGAGATCGTGTTCCGAGTTTCATCATATCAAAGCGATAAATACGTTTTTGTAACATTTACTGTTGTGTTGTTACAGTACTTCATATTAATTCTCTGTACATAATTGTACTAAATGCAGGCAGTTCGAAAAAAGTAAGAGTATGACTTCCTAATTTTCCAATTTTTTTTTCGAGAATATATGACGTTCATTTTCTTTTGAAAATTTGAAACGCATGTATGTATGTACACATCTAATCGTATATTATTATCACATATACCCTCCATTATTTTTCTAAATGTTTAAACAGAGAATATGTGTATTAAAGTTTCATTTTTTCTTTTTTTAGTTTTTATTTTATCGATGTCAGAAAAGTTGATCTTGACAAAGCATCTGCATAATGAATACTTCCAAACTAATTTGATAAAAAAAATGTATACATCGGAAAATAAACAGCCCGTATTCGAAAACTTACAAACGGTAGTATATATCTCGGCGCTCTCAAATAACACTTTCAGATCGCGTCGACTTATCGCTCTGTCTAATCCTCTCGTTCGAAAGTCCGGCGAACCGATAATAAAAAAAAGAAGCGCGCGGCCATGTAACGGGTGTCATGGTGTTGCCCGAGAGCAAGAATATAATAATCGTAATACAGCCACACATGTTACATATTACATATATGTATACATACACAACGCGCACGCGGACCCATCACGTCTTTTACTGTCCGCACTAAACTGACATTCGCACGCATTCGTTGCACCGGCGCGGTAATAAGGGACGCAGTTGAAGCTATTACACGATGACGTGTAAATAGCGGCCGGTGCACAATGCCCGCCGGAGAGCGGCTCGTGTTGGTTTTATCTACCTCGACAAGGGAGGGACACGTATATCGCAGCGGCTGCGGCGGCCAAGTACGTAGAAGGGCAAACGCAATTCGTGGCGAGTTGTATATACTAACGCGCAGTTACGCGTACAACCTATTGTATCGCGGCGAGCGATATAAATCGCGGATGAAAAATCGCGTTGACAAAGGATCCCGTCGGCGGTGCGGTGTCTCCGTTCGGGGAGGCGGGAAAAAATTTGTGAAGACAAAGAAGCGCGCGACGATATCGTGCGCGATAACGGCCGACAGGGGTTTGATACGTTTTATTAGTCAGCGGAATTAATCATACGGCCTTATAATAACCGGTGGCGACACATTTTTTTCATGACTACCGTCGTCCTTTGTCTCGTTGTATAAGCATAAACAGCGACTAATATCTCTCTTCGCTAACATGTACGCACCAGTCTTTATCGCGATATTATTCGCAAATAAGAGCAACATCTTAATCTGTACATTGTCGTAGCATTTAAAGAGATATATGACTTGCTCATCGGTTTTAAAATATCAGTTGATTTTCTTCAATTTTTTCGATGTAATAAGTTACTTATATAAACGTGTAAAAAATTCATAGTATAATAGACAATGTGTGTTATAATAGAGAATATGTTCTGTCCTATTGAATAAGTATCAGTGTAATTTTAATGAGTGAATCGTGAAGGAAAATAGATAACGATGATTAACCGTTTGTAGTAAAATATTCATATACGATGACAAATAGTCATATATTTAATCGAAGTAAACATGTTTCTTTCACGATGATTGATACAATATTTAATAAAATTTGCATCTCTAAACAATATTTATATATATATTTCTTCATCGATAAACAAAATTACGAACTTAATTTATCTTATCAAAGAATCTATAGTATCAGACTGACGTTTATTTTCACTGAAGCATTAAATATTTCTTTCACAGAATTTTTTATAAATATATCTTTTTACAATGTGTAAAGATAAAATAATTTTCTAAATAGAAATTGTAGTAAAGATTCTCATTTACGTATCTCGAACGCGCCTATGAGTGAAAAGAAAAATATTGTCATCAGGGATTAATGCGAAACTGATATTGAAAGAAAGCGAATATAATTTTTGTAGCATTAGGTGTAACCGTAACCTGCCACTTGGTTGGTGACTGAAACGACACGAGGACGCGATATTGAACGGTAGCTGTCAGCGTACGATCCTATTAGCCCGCATTGTATGCTAATGAGCGCTTGTCGCCTGTGATCCGTGCTTATATCGCATTATATCGTCGACAGCGGTTCTCAACGAGAGAAAAAGAGAAAGAGAATATCGCGCTTTTCCGTCGCGTCACGATAATTTATCGCCTTATCACTATCTCGTCGTCTATCCGTCATTTTCTCGCTATCGAAGTCACCGAGACAATCTCAAACTCGAGCGCAACGCTTTCGTCGGCGTTTTAGTGCGAGATCCAATTAATCGAAGCCAATTAAAGATGCAATTACGTCGTGCTTCGCGTGAAATTGGTTATTCTCGAAGCAGACAGGGATGAGAGCTGTTGCTATGCGATTACGGTCGGATTACGGTCGATTTAACGCCCTAATACGTTTCGTCGATGGATAAAAAGAAAAGTTCCGGTAGGAGAAACCCACGCTCAAAGGGTTACGTAAAATTACTCGCGGCTTTAGTGAAAAGTTCAGTCGGTAAACGCGAAAAACAAGGGGACAGCGATGAAAAAGGGTCGCTGCTCATCGATTGATAAACAGTTTACGGCTTGGTCTAATTTCTCTTTTAATCCTTTGCACGCATTTTGAATCTAAAACGAGAACGTGAACAATCGCTATCGGTTATGACATCAAAACTGCTCGGCGAACATACACACATGTACACAAGGAAAATAAAAATGATACTTTTCAGAATATTTAAGGATATGAAGTATATAAATTCACTGAAGATATATTATGTAGATATTATAGTCTATTATAATAATTTAGCAGTCCTGTTATTACATGTACAATGTTTGATGTATATAATTTTAAGCAGCCTGAAAGCATAGTCGAACATAATATATGGCCGATGAGGACACACTGTGGTTTAATGGGCGCGTAAAATTTTTTTATGCGCCATTAAAATGGTTATGAAAATGATCACGCATACACGCGTGTGCCTTCCGCGCGAGCGCGCGTACAGTAACAAAGATCTTCTTAAGAAATACAGAATAAAGTTTTGGCGCAATGAATTTTTCTACGGACTGGAACGAGTGTAATTAACGACTGTTGTTGGTGGCGGATGTCCAACTGTAAACCCGTAGCTCATCTCAAAACCGCCGGCTGACTGACTGCTCGGCTTTAATACGCGTGTGTATATATATGTATATACGCGCGAGCCACGCATCTCATATACGTATATATCATCGACACTTATATAAGCATTCAAGCGATACATTATACGCAAACGCTGAATTATATATCAATAATTAACCGAGTGAAAGTCCGCAGTAACGTAAACTAACATTAGATATATATCTGGAACGTTTAATCCACATCTGGGCGAGTAATTACTGTTTATAACGTTAGCGTTCTCATAATTCAAGGTACAATCTCATTATGTCAACTTTATGCAAACTTACTCGTACAATTTCCCGTCTCTTACACGATTGCTCGAATGAAAAGCGCATATCTACGCGAGACACGTATCTTCTTCTCGTTTCACTGTCAACATATTCTGGCTTTATATCTATATGACGAAATATTTCAGTGCTTTAATATCTTTTTTGCATATCTGAGTCATTTCTTATTTATAATATTAACTTGCTGTTATATTTGTTAATTAGTCATTCTAAAGAAATCTTGAAAGAAAGTCTAAATAGATAGCAGTCAAATAAATATAAAGGCTAAACATACTTCACTAGATTGACGTTTGTAGGATACTAAATGAGATGTTGTCGATACTTCATGTTCTAGTCCAAGTAGCAAATCTTGACGCGGATCATCAAGGAATTAATATGATGAATATGAATTAATATTTTCTACATCAATAACTAATTGACGCCCAAGAGACATAAAGATCGTAGTGAAAGTATCGTAACATATAACATCGAGAAATCCCATCTCGAGGACGGGATCAGGGATCAGGGTCTAGGCGTCGACGCGGCCGGCGCGACGGACGAGATACATGCCCCGTGCGTGTCGACATAATTATGCTACGCGCCGTCAGGTAGATGAAGTCGATACGGACGCAGGGGCCGTTTAAGCGCCTCCGAGAGCATAAATAATCCTATTAAACGTGTCACTGGTTGTGTCAACAATCTGACAGGCAAGCAGCCTATCTCGGCCGCCAAGCTGCCGATCGTAGGAACGCACGTGCACCGATTAAATGCAGATACGTGCGTTTACACGTGGGTCGAGTCTACGAGAACCAATGTCAAGAAGTCACGGAAATGATCTCATCGACGACGGGTACGCGAATATTATGCAATATGCTCTGTTAGTCCGGGCACGCGCGCACGCGCGTGTTTTAATCCGCTTGTAAAGACATGTAAAATTCACGTTACGCGGAAAAGAGAAAGAAGGAGAGAGAGATCCGATCGAAAGCGATGGCATTTCAAGTGCGGCCGATCTCTTCCTAAGAATTGAAAACGTCCGTTTACAGTTAAGAGCCGCGGCTCGCCACCTGTTTGACCGTGCGGTTGTTCCGCAAACCACTCTGCCGATTCGATGTGTGAGTAAATAAGGATACGCGAGGTAGAACACGTCTCGCGCGACTCGAGTGTCTCGTCAAGGAAGGCCAGTCGTCGTGTGCGACGAGGTGTCACTGAATGATTTTTAGTTGCGTCTAGAGATTATTTGAGCTATTTGCAGTCAACGTTTTCTTAACAGGAACGTCGAAGTATCGATGGTCTTTAAGTTGGTAAATAAAAACGCACGATTTTACGGTTCGTATAAATTAAATTCAGAGGCACAGATAAATGACGAAATTTTGCTCTTTGTTCAATTTCAAGTGGACTCTACTTGGAATATTAATTAAAGTGGTTGTGAAAAAAAATAGATATTCAATATTGAATATTAAAAAAGATGTAACATTAACAAATGTACACATATTCTCAAAATTCGCAAAAATAACAAGAACATACATATCTTAAAAAATATCACTCAATATTCTTCCCTGTGTTTAGAACTTTGAAATGCTCGTTTGTAAGTTTTATTTTGATGTATTTATATTTATAACGATCTCCAAATAAATTTAAACTAGAAATATGATAAGAATTATAATGTATAGCGTTAAACGTGTGATAAGAACATGGTCGAAATTGAAAGATTTGACAGATAAAAAAATTTGTCCAAGGCTGAACAATAATATATCGCTGTTAAATGTTAGAATGCCTAATTAGAAACTACGCAAACGGCTAATGGACAATTTTTCGTGCGTTTATAATCCGAGAAAAAAAAAACGTACATTCACGTAAACCCCTTCTGGAAAAATTATAGTAATTAGGTCAAAGCAAATTATGTTAGAGCGATAGCCCAAACAATTAATAAATTAGGAAAGTTTTCCCTGCTTGTGCTTACTCACAAGTGAAGCGATTAAATGAATGAGATAATGCTAATGTGAGATATATTGCATTCACACAATTCTGGCAAAATTTTTATTTTTATTTGCAAAATTCTATTATATGTTGATGAATCTTTCAAATAGTTTTACAATATATATATATTTATTGCAGTGTTTAAATTATTGTCGTGTTAAATTGTGCTATTTAATATATCGATGCTATTTTAATAAATTTTATTTTATAAAAAAATATAGATATAATAAAAAAATATATATATAATATAAAAATAATGATTCTGCCAAGTGAATGTGTTGAATTTCGAATTAAAATACAAACTGTATTTATTTAATACGATGTGAAAACAATGTATAGATTTTCAAAATTTAATACTGTCTCGTAATCTAGCTGAATTTAAAATCCAAATAAAAACAGCAAAGATTCATATTTAATTTACATGAAACCGAAAGTTAAGATCGCCGAGATGTTGGAAATTTAATGAAGATTGCAATCTAAAGTTTAAAAACTACGGAGAGTTAACCGGGAAGACAAAATAATTGTATGCGTCGTGAGGAGAATTGAAAAGATGCGCTATCTCACTAACAATAAGTATAGATGCGACACGCCGCCGTCGATATCGCGTCGATGAGATAGAAAAAAAAAGAGAAAAGGAGAGAGAAGATGAGAGAGATAGAAAGCAGAGACTAAACTATTCTTTGATGCCGGGACTCTCACGTTAGGCGATTAACAGTACTTCTCGTGGGTCATAACTTTCCGGACACGCTTCGACGAGGCTTTGTCGCCGGAGCTCCGGTCGTCGGTGGCGAGCCCCTCGTAAATCTGACAATTACTACACCCAAAGCGCGTACCCGACCGCCGAGAGAATCGCAAATGAAATAACTGCTAGCGACTAATAACACTGCGTTTCTCCTCTCTCTCTCTCTCTCTCTCTCTCTCTTTGTCTCTCAACCCGCGTGGCTCACGACGCGACTGCGAGAAAACGTTATTCGCCGGGTTGCATCGCCGCGAGTAAACCGAATCAGGAACGTGCGACCGCAAATTAAGACGCGCTCTGTGCGTGCACATGCACATACATATATACGTAGAGACACGCGAAGCTTCACGTCACTATGTACGGACCACCCTCGCGACAACTGAGCGTTTATCCTCACCAGTGGCGAGCCCGGAATTCTCGAGTGCTTTATGCGAAGACGCTGTTTTCGTATCTATATAATTGCGTCGTAAAAATTTTTTACTTTACTCAAAAATATCACAGTAATAATTCTCTCAGTTAAAAAGAATTTATTTTTAAAATATATAAATGCATTATCTTTATATCTAGCTGTGTATAATTATTTTATAAATGGAATCATATCTTTACTGCCTGCAAAATATTTCATATTGCTATTCAGAGATATACTAAAAATTATACAAAACAATTAATATTATTTTTATCGCAACCCTACCTATTCTGTATTATCTATATATTCGTGCGTGCAAAAAATAATAATTACTCCTCTCATAATTAATCTTCTCATAAAAACGATGATAGTTATTTCTGGTTCTCTTTCAATTACATTCTGTATATATTAATATATTTGCTCTATCGCGATATAAACTCGCATTGCCAACTGCGCCTACAATTATTGCGCTTTTATCACTCTCGTGTGGGTCATTCAGACAAATTAATACATGCACTAATACGGACACGCACGGTTGAGTATCCACTTCAGAATATCTTTACTCTCTCGGTATAAAGATAACAGATTTGTGTATAACGAATCCCGGTGCAAGCAGGGATTAAGTAGTAATTTTCAATCGCGATCGTATTAGGAATTTGTAATCTCCGGATAAAACAAAATTCTCGAGTGCGCACTCAACCTCTGAATAGTGAGAAGAAAGATCGATAATACAACACGAGAAAGATATCGGCATTTCGTGGCAGAAAATAGTTACTGCGATCGCGCGTATCGGCACTTATTGTTAACCGCTTATCGCGCGTACGAATGTACTTGCGCTATGCGGGCAGCATTTGTTCGCTTTAATATGTATACACGCTGGCTTTTTCTGTGCTTATCGCGACCTCCGCGCATTTTTTCTCATTATTTCTCTCTTTTTCTTTCTTTCTCCCTCCTTTCCCGCAAAATATATATATGTATATATAACCAGATATTTTAATAACTTGCTAGTAATACAAATATTAAAAGAGACTTTCCTCAATGCTTATCTGTTAACTCTATCGTCACAAAAAATTAAATGCCGTATATAGATAGCTAAGAATTTTCAAATCCGATTAAAATTAACAGAATTAATTTATTCCTTGCGTTAATATTCATAAGTCATATAACGAGCGAGCACGACGTGAACCGAGAATATATAAAAACGGATGAAATGATCGCTTCGTTTCCGAAGATCAAAGCGCGAAATTTGGCGAGCAACGACAATAGAAACGGCAATAGAAATGACTGGCATTTCTACTGCACGGTGAACACAAACGGGGGAGGATGAACGTAGATAGAAGGTAAAGATCGATAGAGGTTCGTCGACTCTGCGACGACTGACCGACGACTCGTACTCGATAGGTTAGTTCGTAACTTTTCCAAGTACGGAAGCCCCAATCCGAGATGGTATCGGATTTCCATAATCGTAAATAGTCAACCGTTAATAAATCCGCGGTAAAAAAAAGATAGTTTCTTGAAAGAATAATGTTAAATATCACAGAATATTAACGTGGATACGTAGCGTTCTTCGTCTTTGAAATCGATTTCAAAGTCGATTTTTCATTAGCGAAAATATCAAGAAATCAAGAAATGTTACTGTTACAATTTTATATATCATATATATAATGTATAAAATTGTAACAGTAGCATTTCTTAATTTTTTAATATTTTCGCTAATGAAAAATCGACTTTGAAATCGATTTCAAATTTGACGTTACGTATCCACATTAATATTATATATATGTATATATTACATTGTGGATATATAAAAAAATATATATATATAATAATCAACATATTTAAAAATCTCAAATTAAAATTTCATACTAAAATCTACGTTAAATTAACCAAACTTAAAATAACGCATTATTTATTTACGCTTCTAAAATTTAAATCACAAGAACTTTTCATTTTCAACGCTTTATAACTCGGGAATTATATATCTTGAAACATACGAACTGAAATCTCGACTCTGAATTTTACGAGATAACGCTAAGAAGAAATTACGGCTCGATTATTATGTGCTCGCTTTCCGCGAATTCGAGAGCGCTAAATGTGTATATTGTATATATATATATCTCAACGACGAAATGTTCGCGTCGCCATGTTTGTAAACAACAACATGCTCTGAACTTGCATGATTGAGAAATATACGCGCCATTTTGGCTTTGTTGTATGGCAAGTCGTACATAAAATTTACATATACATATACATTACTCACTCACCAGAGTTATCTCGAGAAACTGCTTCCCGGAGAAACTGCTACACCCTGCACCTCTTCGTTTAATCCGAGCGGCGGCGCCTATCACAGACTTTCCACTTTTGCATTAACCGTTCAACGCGCGCACTCCGAACGAAAACTCCGACACTCGATCACGGGCGAGTCCGAGAAATCTATCCCTTCGCGAAAGTCGCGCGAGGCACAATGAACACGATTGTCACAAAACAGTGCGTAATTACGCTCGCGGTCGAGCCGACGATACCGGGCAGTTAGTTCGAATTTCCGCGAAAACTTGCCGGCACGGGCCGAAGTGCGAACGCCATCCCGTGCTGCCGAACGATCCGTCGAAACTGCGTCGGAAATCTCGACGCCAGCGCAACTTCACGGCGTTGTAGGCGGGGAGGGAGGGGGAACGTGGGAAGGAAGAGAGGGCGCGAGTACGACAATTTTCAAACAAACTTACTGATTGCAAAATCGACAGATGGCGCGAGCTTAGCTGATATCTGGTGGCACGTGTGCTCGTTTTATTTATGTTTGAAATACATCACGACGAGAGATGCCCGCAAAACAAAAAATATTCACACACGACCGGCAACTGTTTTGAGCCTCGGGTCACATTGCTTCTGTGCGACGCACACACAGCACGTCGACGTTCAGCTCGTGCGCGAGTCGATGGTCGCGCGCGATTACGTACAGTCAAAACCGAAACTCCGCGACGAGCATAATCCGTCGCGAAAACGCGACGCGATGTCGATGCTCGTCGTAAACCGAACTCTCTTCCGAGTTGACGATCGACGTCGGAGGTGGCGGCGGCTCTTCTCCGTGGGCGTGATGCGCGCGAAAATGTCGCGGACGCTCGATGTTGATGCCGGCGGGACTTCCTGCGGCAACGTTCACGCCGATATGGTCGACATCACCACTGATCACCGACGGATTATCTCGTCGCGGCCGACTCGCATCGCCGACGATCGTTCGCGCGCGGACGCACGTTTATCGCGAACTGCCGGCATGACGGCGGGACACGCGCGCGTGTCGTGCGTGAGCCGACAGTAAATACACACCGAAAAACGTCCTCTAGCCGTCGTCGACGCGCCCGTACTGCCGTATACGGGACGGCACGGGGTGACACGACGGGTGGGCGACGGGTGACGATGTGCGACGACGTGCGACGATGACGCGCGAACTGAGCCGCTGGTGGCCGAGTGCCGCCGACGAACGGGCGGGCAGGCTAGTTCGCTCGGTACCGAGCGATCAGCTGATCGCCACGCGCGCTGCTATGGTAACTCGTCAGCGGTTGATTCCGGCTGCTCCATCAAACGGGATTGCACAGGCGACGATTCATTTCGTAGATTCACACGCACGCTCGTACACGTTGCGCGTAAACCTATGCTGGTACGCATGCACGTATGCACGCATGTCCACGAAGCAGTTCCTCGATATTTATATCGCGCACGTGCGACACCGTTGTAGTGTCGAGTAGCAATCTCTCGTATGTGCGTACGCACGTGACAGACGCGTCGTGCGCTAAATGTCCATTAATCTGCGCGACGAAGATAACACGCGTCATATAAAGATTTTTCACGTAGAGAGTTCGGTTTTTCTTTCTTTCTTTCTTTCTTTAAGACCAGGGTAGCGTGTCAGACAAGATAGTAAAATAGAAAATGACAAGAGGACAGACTGACAGACACAAAAATAGAGAGCGGCAAATAGAAAAGGGGGGTGGGAGAAAAAAAGAGACGATATTGTTATAAACTCTGGCCTAAGCACCTAAACGCGACTCATCACACGGCGAGCGACGGTCGAGCGTGACAGGAAGGAAAATCACGAGGCGAGCGTGGTGATGGCGCGAGCGACAACGTACACCATCCGTTCGTGTCGGCAGCCGGGCGTGCACTGCCTTCTCGAATCGTCGGCTGGTTCTCCATCCTCGACTCCGGCTGGCTGGCTTGCTCGCTCGCTCGCAGCCTCCGCCGACCACCGACCGGAGTAACCGTGATGACGGGGACCGGCTTAATGGTATCCTTGCAATAGGAAGAATGGGCAATCGATTAAGAGAAATATTTATTGGTATCAACTGCTTTTCGAGAACGCGATGAGAAGGGAAAAGAGAGAAGAGGGAGAGAAAAAGTTAATTAACTCTTGATCTTATTATATCGGTACTCAGAATCAGTTGTATTTAACGTCTCAATTAATATTGTACTAACCTGGATCGATTAAACTTTTTATTGCTTTCCTATTTAATTTATCATATAATATGTGGCTCGATGTGTAGGATAAAGATATACACATCTACACACACTAATTAAATTAAAACTTCCTTATTTGATTAATAATAATGACAATAATTAGCATTTGTAATATGATTTAATGCTAAAATACAGAATACTGATCAGTGTTTTTAATCTAGTAATAAGATAATATAGTGAAATTTAATGCAATCAAAACAGGAATAAATGGAGATTAAAAGTATAGAAGAAATTATTCATTTAGCAGTGCTCTATTCCAGATATGATAAAGTCTAAAATTATGTATATTATGAATATTCCAAAATTATTTAAATTATGAATATTAATTTAAATCAAGATGAAAATTTCTGTATGCGACTCATATGTTGATTCATATCGAGCATGAAGCTTTTGTCGATAATGTAAAAATGAATAGAGACGTTTCGAGAATATAACTTTTTAATAGAACCAAAAAATAAAAATTATAACGAAGAATTTAACAAATCATGCAAATCGATTTTTAAATTGTTGATCTGTTATCTTACGAAATATCTTACGAAAAATGTAAGTATTATATTCATTTAACAGAGATTTAGACGCATTGCGGCATGCATCTTTACGACAGCATCACTATATGATTTTATTTGTCTTGGCAACTGTTCTATAAAAGTTTTCGCAGCCAGCATGAATTTGTTGGCTAAGAAGTCCAAACTTTTCAATTAAAATCCCTTCGAACGTAATTGGTTGAACACCGCCGATTAATTGTCCATCTTTCGTTAACAATTTACGCGAGAAAACTAAACGATACGATAGCGTGATTGTTCGTGACGTGACGTTTTCTTTCCCATTGTTTTATTTAAATCGCGTGAGATGATGTAATACACTACATCAGAATTAAACCGAATAATTATATGTTTACATAATAGTAATGAAAAAAGAAATACATTCAAAACTGATAGACGAGTTAATTCAAATCGCAGCTTAGCCCCGACTCTCTGTCTCCAGTCGTAATATAAATATAAAAGAACAGAGAAGTTTTGATTAAATCACTGTTCACGTTAAAATGGTGACGTTAAAAGTTAGTGAAATTCGCCGTGAGTGTATGTATGATATATACCGCGTGGAACATAAGGACGATTATACAAAGCAACGCGAACAGAGAGAATCGTCGATCGGGACACAGAGAATCTGCCGATGAATTTGCCGCAGGCCGCGGATGTGGGTGTTGCTATTCGAGTACTTCAAAGTGAGATCAATCCGGCATTTCTTTTCTTTTTTTACACGATGTGTGACCGAGATGTAGACGAATCAATGGCCACGCCTTTGAGAAACGGACGCTGCGCCGTTGCCAGTCGAAGACAAAGACGCCCACGTGCGAATTGTATCTCCCTCGTGATCCGAAAAATCCTTTAGGAAACTATCTCCGATAATTGCCGTATCGAGAAACTCTAAGTATGACCGACTAAGTATCACCGTGCGCGTATTCCATTCATCTCTTGTCCTCTTTCGCGAGAAATATGTATTGTTAATCATCGCGCGGCCTAAATTCTTTCTCGCTTGCTTGCTTAAAGATGCATCAGATAATTTTTTTGGTATTATGTTTCTTAATTCGCGATATAATTATTTAAAAATTATAATCATCAAAATACACAATCAGAATAATCATATGTAAATTACATACATTTAAAATTTAAGGATCTGAAAAAATATCAAGTTCACTAAATTCAAATTCACCAAAAGTCTAGCAGACGCCAAGTTTCGAGAGTTGCGGCCCCAGAGACCCAAAATCTCAGTATGAATTGAAGTCCCAGCATCTGTTTCTTGCAGAACAACATTCCTGCAACGCAGCTTGAATCCATTAGATGCGTGAGAATGTCCATAAACTAGCGGTTGTCGTGCGAGGTACATTATCCGCGAGAGAGGATCGCCTGAAGTGATGCAAATGTGCGATCGTGACACATCAATTCGTGAGTGGACCGAATGTAATAGATAAGTGAGGGAATTTTTACACCATTGTCGCGAATCCCAATCTTGTTGTTCGCGCGTGATGATACGAGAGCTGTGTCGATCGGCGCTGAAATTACCATAAGTGTGCGACTCGCGTAACTTGCCAACCCTAAACGACTCGATAACAATTCGTGAGAATTTTAAGAGGTCTTTCGTGAATGCACACGTGACTGCTTATCTATCAAATGTGAAATTTTCTCCGAGCATCGAATCGTCACGCTATTCCATTTTTAGATACGGCATACATTTTTAGATGTAAAGACAAAATAAATATCATAAATATTAAATTTTGACTATTCTCTTACTTCTCTTTGTTAATATTCTATTCCAAATTTCATATGACAGTGAATACGTAAATTTATCGTTCGCTACCGTGATTAGAATTGATTAGTAAGAAGCAACAGTCAATTTGTAGTATGAGATATACGGTATTATTTTGTCTGCATTTATGAATTAAATTTTTCTTTGTACTTGAAATTTGGATTATATAATAAAAAATAAAGATTATATGATAAAAAAATATGGAAATACACACACAATAATATATTTTTAAATACTATACAATACCATATATAATAATTGCATAACGAAAAATTATAAATGTTTAGTTGCTTAATTTAGTAAGAACATGAACAAATACAGTATTTATAAAATGATATAAAATATTATATAATATTTGTAGGAGTTTTTTCAAAGAGTATTGTAGCATGAAAAGTGAATTCTATTCTCATGCTGCCATCTATCTCTGCTAAGAAGACTATATAATTCCTTCAATATTCCAGTATAAATTAGTAAAGAAAGATATCTGCACTATAAACTGCCTTTTAAATAATAAATATTCTAATCCTGTCATTGTCAATCATTAACTAATTTTTTTTATCATAATCTTAATGATTATAGATTCAAGACTGGATATATTATTAATTCAAATCCTCAGATATTTGAAATAAATTTGCTTTGTATTATTAATAACTTACTATGTTTCATTTTTAAATTATATAAAAAAGATGACGCAAAAAAGGTCATTATAGTAACATGCAAAAGTTAGAATAATGTGTATGTTTTATAAAATATTTTAATATCTTGTTTTAAAATTTCTTAATATCTTTTTTGTACATGCGAGAACTTTATTATTACAAATCAATTTTGATTTCTGGAACAAAAAAATGCAACTAGATTTTATTCAAATTTTACAAGCTTGAATCGTTCTAACATTATTAATCAATATTGCTAATAATTGTTACGAATGGTCGGTAATTTATTAGCGGCAGGTTACAATATTACACATTGTTACTTGACAATATTTTTTGCTATTATATATATATATTTATTTATTTAATTTGTAATCTCAGATTTTTGTGTTTTGTTGTTAATCACGTCCTTTTATTAACCATAACATGCACTATCATTCATACCTTGTATCGCTAAATAGCAAATGACGCACTCTGAAGGCAACTTGCTAAACTCGATGTGTCTGAATAATAAATGGAATGATAATATAAATATAATTTAACAAAATTATCATTTTAATACTGGAAAATGTTTTTTATTTAAAAATTATAAGAAAAGCTATTTATATTAACACCTGAACATCTTTCCTCAATACAAAAAAATTACTTATTTCTAATTAATAATAATTATGAATATTGTTAGAACAAATCATAAACATAGAAATAAGTTATAAAAATATGCCTTAGGACCAATAATTTAAACAATTTCGATTTTACAGAAATCTTCAGGTTCTCTCTGGATATTTTTATTTTTTAGATTGATAGTATAAGTTATACACTCAGAATATATCGCGCATTTGGTTTTATATTCGAACTATTAAAACAAAATTAATGTGCTTCATGTAATTAGAAAATATATATTCTTAAATAAATATGTTTTATATAGTAATTATTTATTTTAAAACATTTTCTCAAACGTACACATACACGTTTTAAATGAGAAAAAAAAGATTCAAGGAAAATGGGTAGACCACAGAAGTTCTCTTTTGTGTGCAAATATGATTTATACGCTGCTTATTTTTTCACAAAGCATTACAACGGTAGTTTCACATTACATCGTGCTATAATATATTATTAATTATGCATATTGCAACATGGAATAATGTGTTGTTGATTGTAAAGCTATTGTAAGAACAGTATTTGCGTAGCAAATTGCATAAATTCGTTATGACATAAATTGTGATTCATTGGTAATAATGTTTTCCGAAGTCAATGAGATTCTCACCTTTAGCATCTTATATATGTTGTAGACTTACTTTGTCAGAAAAAATTGAGAAGTCACTCAATGAAAGTCTAACAAAAAAGATAATAACTTAATAATATTTAGATAAAGGAAATTATATTTTGCATGAATAATTTTCTTCTTTTAATAAATTTTTTAGTTCAAAGATACTTTGCTATTATTATCGTGACAAGTGTCAATCTAATTACAGTATGTAAAAACATAGTAATGAAATATAATATTCGTAGAATTATATATTGCAAATTTTATTATATCATAATTTTAAATATATACTTTTCTTAACATTAACATAAAAACACAAGTGTTATACAAACTTAATATATGTATGATATCCAGAATCCAGAAATGTACACATTTTTATATTATATATTCTCTCTTTTATATATAATATTTAAAAAGTAGTATAAGTTTATATATATATATATATAAATGTTATAAAATAAATAAGAAATATATGCTAATAAATGCTGATGTTTGAAAAATGCCAAACTTCGTGGGAAGCTAAAACGATGCATTAATTTATGCATTAGTATTATATAATTGATTATATATTTGATTGTTACAGATATTTAATCATTAAATATAAATTTTCTGTAAAGAGGAATCTGATTTAAGAAAGAGGAAGAGAAATACCGCAAATCTCATTATTATTCAAGATATACATAATGCGCAAACTTCTTACGCTCTTCCATCGAATTATATAAATCTTTAAATCGATTCGACATCAATCTATTATTTAATATCGTAATTCCATGAACATGTCATTTCATAAAAAGATCAGATGATAATGGCGGGTTTCTATAAGGAAAAGAATATGATAAATAATGTTATAAAGGTGCATTAAATATTGTTGTTTTCGTTTATATTGTAAATATTGGTATTTCACATAACATAGTATGTAGTATTTTTTTACACATTCAAAAAAATATAATTATTAACAAAATAATTTGATAAAATAAGATAGAATATTGCATAGTTTTCTTTTATTTATTTCTTTTTCTCTTTATTTGTATATAATATGTTGTAATTATACACATTGTAATTATACATATTAAGTTCCTAGATGAGCAACTAGTATTAAAATACTTACACATGGATAATAGAAAAAATACAAAGTTATGGCAATCAATATGATATTAAGTACGGCGTTGAAAGAGAAAAATTATCACATTTAAATAGTATAACATTATAATGTTTAATAAAATAATAGCTTAACTTTTTATCTAAAAATTTGTTAAAAGTTTACATACATTCTTATAAAACTTTTTTTGATTCATTAAACGCCCACTGTGTAATATTCTGTATTTTTAATTCTAATGGAAAACAACATGAAGGACGTTTTTTCTCTTAGGTGCATAATTAGCAATTACACACGTAAGAGTAAAAAAGGAACACGTGCATTAATCGTGTGCATTAATCTTTTTCTCGAAGAATGCAGTGTGTAAGGTCAATGTAAAAGACGTAAACACAAACATTTAATTGCAACCATTCCATTCTTTTCTTGCTATCGTAATTTATTTTTGCCATTAAAACTCCAACTTAATAAAAAACAAAATTTTACAAATCAAAATAATGATAATATACGAATGAACAAGCTTAGGATGCCCCATATTAGCAAAATCGAGAGAACGGTTATTAATGTATAATGAGCAATTTTCAGCCTGAAAAAAAGGAAATTCATTATACATACGTTTTGCGAAATAAAAGTTACAATAAAAATTCACGCAGAAGCAATACTCACTTCCTATATTTCGCTCGTCCTTCTTCTAGAGTTTCCATCGGATCATTAACTAAGTATACGCGCATACCAGGAATCATATGTTTAAGATATGATTCCCAGTCTAAATTATCTATGTTGAAGTTGAAAATTTCGCGATCAGCTGGATTCATGCGTTCCCAGAGTTTTATAACGGTGTCATTGCAGAATCGCCATTGTTGCGACGAAAAGTACGATATCGCGGAGTTAAACTTATTTATCTTCTTATAAGTTTCCCGTAGCCTGTAAATTGTAAAATTTGTAGGGATTTTGCGGGAATTCTTTATTATGTTCTAAGTGAAATCGAACGTGAAATTCTTACATAGGTTTTCGACCGCTAAGAAAGAGCAGAATATCGACTACGACAGCAGGTATCTTATGCAGGAATATCACGCAGACATCATGCATGAACTTGTATCTGTTTAGCACGAGCATATAATACCATATAACGTGCGTGCTCACTACTTGCATGCCGTAAATCTTATTCAAGTTCAAGAATCTTCCCCAAGTGATGGGATTTTGACATATTGACACATAGTTGTAAATTGGCACTCTTTCAGTTTCTGGTCTTTCCGGATTCGCGTTTTCGATGCTTAATAGAGCATTTCTATAACGAAAAATATATTGTATATATGTAATATATTTACAGGTAATAAAATTATAAGCTATATTGCACGCTTTAGTCTTATTTTTTGTTATGCAGTAAAATTAATAAAAATTATACAATAAGAAAATTATACAATGAGAGAGAGAGAGAGAGAGAGAGAGCATAAATCTTTCAAATTGTATAATTCCTAGACTTTTAATTCTCTTAATCAAAAAGCTATTAGGTCCTTGACATTTCTGTTAGGCAAAAAATCGGTTTCTTGACATTTTTTAAGACAAAAATCTAAACTGAAACAAATAGATAATAAAAAAAAGCAATAGAAATAAAAAATCTTCTTGATATGTAAGACTTGTTTAAATTTTACCGTATATGTATTGTTATGTGTTGTATAATGTTTACATCAATAAAATCAAATAATACAAATTAATCTTATATATAAAGTACCTGAAAAAATCTGCTTTTGATAATATAAACTTACTTTCTTTTAGCAATGTCCCAACTCGCGACGATAAGGTGAGAAATAACATAATCGGCGGGCACTACTTCTGCTATATTTTCAGGTGGGCAATGCAAAGTACGTAATAAACCTATGGCAGCACCCATAACTACGCCAGCCGCTCCGTATACATTGTTAATCCATCCTGGTATTGGTTCCTTCGCCGTTGATATTATAATCGATGGACGTACAATGCAGGCCGGAATTCCAGTACTGTATTGCCGCACAGCATCTTCAGCAATTGCCTTTGTATAGGCGTATGAATTCGGCCACTTACCTATTAATCTGTACACACATACATTCGATCAATGTATAATAAAAGATAAAGATTATAAAAAAATATTTATGGCACTCTTATATCAACCTAACACAAGTTACGAGTGAAGAAGCCCGAATCGCAATTTTCCTTTTATTTTCGATCTCAATATTCAATCTAACATGTACTTTCATACTTATATAAATAGTTAGATAATTTCCTTCTTTTGAAACAATTTAATGTATAGTTTTGTCAAAAACTCTGCTTCTTATACATATATCTAAGAAACTTTGAGGCACAAAGTAGAAGTACAATTTTTATATAAATTGAATCTATCAAAATCCTCTAAAATTTATAAATCTGAGAAAAAATGAGGTTAAAAATAGGAGCAAAATTTCGAGAATAAAATGTACATTACAAATTCATTGGATTTTCAAAAAACAAAATTAAATTAAAAGTATAATATTTATATTAATAATGTAAGTTTTTAAGTATATATTAGGAAGTTTAGTACATAAGAGAGAGAAAAAGAAAGGAAAAAAGAAAGAGAATTAGGAACAAATTGCGCGCGGATTATTATATTCTGGTAATGTAATGAAATATTTGCCGAGTCAACGTATTGAATAATATTTGACTTTCTTAGTTTTGTAATTTTTTGTTTAAAAGAACACTTACGCTGGCGATAATTTTTCTATCTGTTCATCGTCCAAAATATCAAGTAATGTTAAAATTTTATCCGTTTCAATAGGTGGAGGATAAAACTTTTCTTCAATGAATTGGTATATGCAATGAGAAAATGCGGTAGATATATAAATGAATGCCTGAAAAGCAATTGTTTAATTAAAATCGCATTTTTACAATCATAAAAATTAATTTCAAATAAAATAAATTTTTTATATACTTTAAAATCTGGCATTTCTTTCGCGAGGAGAAGAAATTGTTTCGTTCCTCTCACGTTTATATTGACTGCGTGTCGAATGGATTCGTTAAATCGTACAGTTGCTGCCCCGTGGAAAATTATATTTGTATCTAAAATACGTTTTCGATTTTCCGATGACAATCCGAGATCTAATTTGCTTATATCAGCTTCTATCATTATTACTTTGGTGCTAAAATTGGGTTGCTCTTCCTTTAGTTTGTCATAAACCTAAAAATCCAAAATATATAAAAATATCACATAGAGTGTATATCTTTTTTATTTAATTATACGAATATTTTTTTTATATTACAGGGCTGTCGAAATGCTCTTTGAACCGCTGTTCTGGTGATTTTTCTTTCTTTGCTCTCATTAATACGTACATCTTCTCTATATCTGGACAGCATCTATGGATGATTTTATCTATTTTTAATAAAATTTTCAGCAAATATCTATATCACGTGATTTATGATTATATTTTTAATTTGTTATTATCTTAACCATAATATTATATTAAACATTATATTAGAGTCTTATCGCTAAAAAATTTATATTTTGGAAAAATCCGTTTGTAGATCGAGTTTAAATTTGCTAAAATCAGAATATAATGTAATTTAGCGAGAGAGATTA